>PIJE02000446.1:198342-223342 GCA_002895965.2 Coryphaenoides rupestris | reverse complement strand
GAATTGACTACACAAAAAAGTAAACAAACAAACAAACATGGAATGCCGCCTTGTCACTGTTGACTTATTTGCAAGTGATCCACCCGGAAAGAAAGCGTAAGAGACCGAAACAAAGAAAATGGAGTCCACACTGGCTTCACACTCGGTTGTTTGTTTTGGTGTAGCGCACACACTGCTGATGGTTTTCAAAAACATCCTGTTTTCTCCTCACCAATGCACACTTTTCATTGGCTGCTGAAAATCATCCCCCTTGCCGAGTTGCATCTTTGATTGTATAGAGAAAAATTGGTGTATTTCACACACACACACACACACACACACACACACACACACATAACACCAGGACTACAGAGGACCCACTCTACCCCGCCGTCCGCCAGACCTGGGGCGGTGGAATCGACCCGACTTCAACTCATTTCCAAATTCGCCTTGAAAATGTGGTCCTAGCTGAAAATTGAGACATTGAGGTTTCATAATTCATTATTATGAGGAGGAAGAGAGAGGGAGAGAGCGAAAGACAGGATTCCTCATTGATTATGATATTGGAGAGAGAGGGAGAGCGAGAGAGGAGGAGAGTTAGGCATTGAATTCCCAATGAATTATGGTACTGAAGAGAGAGACATACATAAAGTACGAGGCATATACATGCAAACGCAAACGAAACATTTCTCATGGCAATTAAACCATTAGAGGTTCCTGAATGGAATTGAGAAAATATGTAATGGAACAAAAGAAAGAAACACAGAAAGCACACCATGATGTTGCCGTAGCGACTCTGGGGACATGAATACAATATTGCGTCCCCCGCCGCTGTCTGACAGAACCCTTCTGATAGGCCGTTCCTGCAGATGACACCGCTGGACGTTACACCGCCCCGCTGCCCGCCAGCCTGCCCACGCCAGCCTCGGTGCATGCTGGGCACGGCGTGAGGGGTTGAGGGTGGTGGTGGGAGGGTGATGGATGATGGGTTTGTGTGTGTGTGTGTGTGTGTGTGTGTGTGTGTGTGTGTGTGTGTGTGTGTGTGTGTGTGTGTGTGGTGGGGGGGGGGGGGGGGGGGGAGGTGTGGGGTTAATCATAGAGCAGCAATCATTGAGAGAGCCCTGTATAAGACAGATAAGACTGGTGGTAGTATTGAAGGTGGTGGTGGTGGTGGGGGGTGGTGAGGGTGAGTTGTGGTGGGGGTGAGGGGGCTGGGGGGGGGGGGGGGGGGGGTTTGTCATACCAGACACACAAGATGGCTTCCCCTTAATAGAGTACATAAAGCGTGGGCCAAAATACACTTGGATTTGATTGGATTCATCCTCCTTCACCCTCCCGCACTCCCCCCCGTTCGACATTCAAATAAAGTATTATGTAGTCACACTTTGGTCCATTTCTATGTTGTATTTTAATGCATTCATGGCACAAGCATGAGAAGAAGAGACGCACTTTTATTGTGTTAAAGGTTGGGAGTCTAAGGCTTAATTTTTGCTCCAGGTATTAATGCCTCGCATCAGCCAGAGCCACATCAGAAAGACTTGGTTTGAAGTCATTAGTCAGCCCATGTGTGTGTGTGTGTGTGTGTGTGTGTGTGTGTGTGTCTGTCTGTGTGTGCACTTTCACACGCCTGCAGGCCCCATTGACTCTACGCACTCTTTCACTGCCGCATTGTGGGAGCAGTTATTTTTTATTATTTTTATTCATTTCCTGTCGTTTCATTTCATTTCGTACACCCGCCATAAAGGTGGGAGACGTTGGGAAGTATATTTCCTGAACACTGCGTGGCAAAGAGAGAGATAAAGGGAGAGGGAGAGAGAAGGATGGAGAGAGAGAGAGACGGATAGAGAGAGATCGAGAGCAAGAGAGAGCGAGATAAATATAGATAAAAGGTTTATGTTGTTAAATGTTTAAAAGAGGCAAATTAGCAAAGGAACATAAACTTGAGAGAGTGAGGGAGATGGCAAGCGATGATGGGTGTTTATTATGCCGTCTGTCTGCTGTGTGATTAGACGGTTTAACATTTATACGAGGTTATATCGAACCGATATCTGGAGGGGGGGCGTGTCTTTCTTTATGTATTCATTTATTTATTCATATATTGGTTTATTTATTTATGTTAAGGTCACAGCAACCGTCAGCCTATTGTCTCCGGTTCTGAATAATACATGGTGAATTTTTTCATGGTAAATGGACTGCATTTATAGAGGGCTTTTAACCGGGGGCCACTGAAAGTGCTTTACAATTAGCCACTCGCGTGCACCTGTTCGTGCACCCGTTCGGTGCACGAACCCAGGCGGTGTCAAGGGAATAGCCGGGTCATTGGGAGCAGTCATGGTGAAATCTTGCTCACCAGTTGGGAATTCAACTTTCAACTTTTATCCAGCTCTCCTCAACACGTCGCCCCAAGCCCCACGCCTGCACGGCCAAGCGTTCCCATAATCCCTTGCACCACGCGATGGCGCCTCCAATGCAAAGTGAATGGGAGGCGTTACATGCAAGGCATCGTGTTTGTGTAGGGTCAGGTGGGGGGGGGGGGGGGGGCATCAGTGACAACTTGACCAGCTCCCTTTAAAATCTTTAAAATGTTGTGTTCTTTTTTTGAAGGAAAGAGCAATGCTGCGCTGAATCTGAACCTTGTTGAGTCTGTCGAGGGTCAACTGTTGATACAGACCGGAGTAAAACATGCAACGTACTGGAGCAGAGAGAGATGGATGAATGAGCACTAGTCATGTGCCATTTCAAAACGTGCCTGTTTAAAACGTGCCCATTCCAAACAGACCGACCAACAACTTCTCACTCGACACTGCACTTCCTTGTGTCCTCAGCGCCTGCCAAGCGTGAAGTTGATCAGATGGGCAGTTGTTGAGAACATCGAATTACAACATGCATACATACGTACATACAGACTCCTTCCATTGTAGTTATATGAAAGGGAAAGGTAGGCAGAAACGACGTGGTTTTGAGTTACACAGTGTTCGATTTTGTGGTTTTGCTTTTGTTTCTCCGACAACATTAAAACAGCAGACAGAAGACCAACAAGGAGAAGAGCCTCTGACCTCAACGGAAAACAAACACAAAGCTATCTAGAAGCCCATGAGGTAGCTTTACGATAGCGTACCTTTGTCATATCCCTTAATGCAGATGTCTCCGCTCAGCTCCACAAAGTAAACTTTAAAAGGGCTTTAGAGTTATACAATAAAAGTTGTAACTCATTGTAGAATAACAAAGAATAGGGAGTACAAATGATGGGTTTCATTAGCATGTGTGGCATGAAGATGAGCGGTGTGAACTTTGCATAAGTTACTCGTGTGAGGTGTCTATTTTGTTTTTGCTCCAGTCTCCCCCGCCTCCCGTCTCCAAAGGCACGTGGGTGTATTTCCCCCGTCAAACTCATTCCAAATTTCAACCAACCCTCAATTAGACCTAACATGCGTACCAAAGAGGAGCGTGATTGAAGCGTGTAGAGGCCGGCTAGGGTGACTGCCAGCCAAAAGATACTGGGTTCAGTCCCCAAAGTCCACAGTTTTACCTGTAGGCATTCTAGACCAAGATGTCTGACCCCTACCTGCTCCCTAATGACATGTATCTAAAAAGCATTTGTAAAGTAGGATTATCTTAAAAATGCGAAAATGACAAAATTATTGTCGTTAGAAAGATTATTCCAATCGATGGCTAGTGATGGAGCAAATTCTGCTGATTTGCCAATTTTGTGAAACCTTCACTTGGTTATTAATTAAAGGATAACTTTTCAATCTAGACCCTATGTTGCCATCAATTTGGATGTAATAGACCAGGGGTCATCAACTACATTTGTACAAGGGCCGGAATTTGTCTAAGCAGACTCTGTAGGGGCCGGACTTTCAAAAGTGCCATTGGTAACTGTAGTGTGTGATCAAAATGGATGCAATCAAGAACACAATGTAAATAGCATGTCAAATATGCTGCATATAGAAATAGCAAATAGAACTGAAATAGACTTAGTCAGTGCAGTGTGTTCCATATTATGCATCACTCTTCACAATGCCATCAGAAGGCCAAACTGTTGCAGTCATGTTACCAGTCAGTGTGATGGCTGTGACTGAATGCTTTCTGTGAGTGCTTTGTAGTTTGGCTCATAGCTACAGGCAGGCAGACTGAGGCAGTCTGTGAGGTTTTCTGTCAGGAAGGTGGCTCCTGTACTTTGATTTGATTATTTTAATTTGTGAAAACGCCATTTCACAGAGGTAAGTAGATCCAAAGTAGAGAGAAGAGGACAATTCTCTCTGCTGACAAGTCCCCATGAGTCACCGTCCCTAGATCTGGATTTCAGCTCTGTGTCATTTTGCAAATGAACTATCTCCATGTCAACTCCACTTGGCAAAGCAAAAACGTTATGGAATTTATCTGCTCCCTGTTCTATATCTATGGGCCTGAATGGGTTTGAAACGAATGCAGCAATATTGTCCATGATGTCTAACTCACCAAAACATCGGTTAAATTATTTTGTCACGGTCAGTACTCTTATCTCTTATCTCTTATCTCATTGGTCACTTTGCTTGGTCGCTTTTAAAACCAAACATTAATGAAACAAGGAGATCGGAGCGGCAAAACGCCTGAGATTGACGCAGCTGTAGAGGATGAGTATACAGTAATTAGCCTGATCATATTTATTTGACACCTATTTACTCTCCCCACAGTAGGAGGCTGGGTACGGATGCCGCTTCTGCCAGCGACTCATCACCTTGTGTCTCCATGTCCTGGATCCCTGTTTGGGCACCAATGTAGCAAAGTCTACTGTATGTTGCCACAAAGCCACCGTGGCTTGATCTGTTCTGGACCGGGAAAGAGAGACGGCAGCCGGCACACGCTCCGCTCCCCTTGTTTCACCCGCCGGCACTAAATCACACACACCCACCCCCTCGCATATCACAATAATATAATAATAATAATAAAATAAATAAACAAATGTGTGTATGCATTTTTATATTATTTTCGGGAGCTACGGGGAAAGTCTCAAAGAGCGTCCAGCGGATCGGGATCGAGGGGTTGGTGACCACTGATATAGTACATATACTTTCGGCCTAATTAGCCTATTATTGTTTAATATTTTCTGTTCCTTACTAAATTAATGTTATTTCTAGCCTGTATCAGTGTGACCAGACTGAATGCAGTCCTGATTGGCAGGAAATATGAATCATCTTTTTGGTGCTGTTAGATATCCTATTGTTAGTCTTTCCTGTTCAGCCCCAGACCCTGGTCGGAGAGCACAGGGGAGTCTCTAGTCCTCCACGGCCAAAGTTTACGTACTTTTTACGTACTTCTGGACCATCACCCACTTCTACAGCAGTGGAGAGGAAAATCACACACAGACGCTACTTTGGGACACTGTAGTCTTTAATTGCAAAACTCTGCCGTTCTACACACACTCACGCTCCCTCACTCTCTTTACCACACACTTGCTACGCAGACACTCTGCCCCACCCCCTTCCCTTACAGGGGCTACGCTGCTCCTATAACACTATTTACCACATTTTTTCCCTCCTCATATTTACTGAATTCATTAATATTCTGTGGGCCAGATGGGCAGCCTTGGCGGGCCGGATGTGGCCCGCGGGCCTCCAGTTGACGATCGCTATAATAGACTAATGCGGACTACAACCCTTTGGGGTAATGGCGCCCATCAATGTACGTCCTCTTAAAGTGCTTGTTTTTGCCGCTGACAGGCTCAGAAGTATCTGACAACATTATGGAAAGGATCCCTACTTTTCCCTACTTTTGTGTTTGGCACCTGACGGCTGATGCTTTCTCACTGTATACCAAACCAATTGTTGTCCGCATTTGTCACTTAGACACAAAATCTGGGAAAATTTAACAATTAATTTGACAATGCATCACATGTATGCAGCTCCACCCAGCCCCAGATGCTAACCCGGGCCAGGTGAGGCTGCTTAAACCAGCTGCTTAAACCACACCCACTCCACACAAATCTTTCACAAATGTAATAATCTCTCTCTCTCTCTCTCTCTCTCTCTCTCTCTCTCTCTCTCTCTCTCCTCTCTCTCTCTCTCTCTTCTCTCTCCCCCCCCCCTACAGGTTACAGCATCAGACGGTGTACAGGAGAGTCTCCCGGTTACTGTAACGATCGTGGTTCTGGACGCCAATGACAACACGCCGACGTTCTCCAACAATCTCTTACCACGTAGACCTGTACACAGACATGCTTCCCAGAGACGCTGTCCTGCAGGTACACACACACACACCCACACACACATACCATGATCATCCACCATCAGAACCTTACTCCACCCATCAGCCATACTATAATGATTTGCTTGCCGTGTGTGTGTGTGTGTGTGTGTCCCTCTCCCCAGCTGTCTGCAGTAGATGAGGACGCAGGTTCTAACGGTGAGGTCATCTATCGCATCATAGCAGGTGACCTGGGACACTTCCTCATCAACCGCACGTACGTACAAACCTACCTACCTGTCTGTCTGTCTGTCTGTCTGAAGTCAGCCATCGTTCGTCTTTGCATGAACTTTATACGTTTACATTTAGTCATGCATAAAAATGTATAAAATATAAAAATGTATATTGGCCCGTTGCATTAAAATCACATTACATACAGTAGGTTCCACCAAATATTTATTAAATCAATCATCTGGAAATTACAATTAATAATTGCAATCACATTATAGGGCAAAAGTATCACAATTATAATTTTTGTTATAATCGTGCAGCCCTACTGAATATCTATATATATATATGTATATGTATGTGACCTATGACCTTACAGTACTGGGGTCATCACTGTGGCCAAAGGGGTCAATCTGACAGTGGGCCGGAGCTATGCCCTCACTGTAGAGGCCATGGACAACTGCCCTGAACCCAACACGAGGTAGGCTGCTGTCGGCCTGTAGTCTGGTCTATCTCCCGTCTGTCCATCTGTCTCCCAGTCTGTCTGTCTACCTTCCCTCCTGTATGTCTGTAGTTCTGGTCTGTTTGATTGCTGTTCTGTCAATTTCTTTCCCCTGTCTGTCTGTCTATCTATGTCTGTCTGTCTCTCTGCTTGCCTGTCTGTCTGTCTATATGTATCTGTCTGTCAGTCTGTCTGTCGACCCTTCCACCAGTCTCTCCTTTTGCCTGCCTCTGTCTGTCTGCCCATGACTGTCAGTCTGTCTGGTCCATCCGTCGCGGGTCTACATGCTCCCACTCCCACACTACTCACCAACAACTCCAACGTGGGCCTCTCCCCCATTACTCCTCCTCCTCCACCTTTCCTTGTCCTTCTCCTACTCTTCCTCCTCCCACAACATCTTTATCCCTTTGCTTCTCCTGCTCTTCACTTCAGAGGGATAACTGCTAAAGAGAGACAGATAAGTGATGTTGAGAGAGAGAGACAGAGAGAGAGAAAGAGACAGAGACAGAGACAGAGAGCATAATGAGAGGGTATCTCTCCGAAAAATGCTGCTCTGCTGCTGACAGATGAAGGGAAAATTATCTCTCTCTTTGCATTTCAAAAGAGGGGCAAAGATCTTTTTTTGGGGGTGGGGGGTAAGCAGATTGAAGTGGGAACACAAAGTGTGACATGCAAACAAAATAAATCAGCTTTATATATGTATCTGCCAACAACTACTGTCTGTTTGAATTTCTGGGAAAAAATGCTAAAGCATTGCATGTATTCTCTGGTAAACGTCAGTGCCATGTTAGCGCGTGGGTCAAATTACATGAACAATCTCTAATGAATCGTCCAATTAATCCTCCTATTGTTCAATAAATCGTTTTCTTTGAAATTTGCAATGCTGATTACAAATGTATTAATGTCCGATTTTATTTGTCCGTGTCCACTTTTACTATTAAGACTTGAGACTTGGCTTGGGCTTGGTCCAAAAAGACGCCACTTGACCAAGGAATTTGACTTGGACTGGCACGCAAAGCTCTGTGAATTGCTAGTTGGATGGCTTGAAGCATGGGTGGATGGATAGAGGAGATGGGTGGTTGAATGGATGTAGTTACCACGGCAGCTCACAGCTCGCAGCTCAGATCCTGTAGTAGAACTCAATGACCTAATGTCACGATCTGCCTCTGTTCCCCCTGCTGGTTGTTTGTATTTTTGTTCATGTGCCTTTTTGACTCTGCCCCTCACCTGTAGTTTGTCGGCCATTTTGTGTTCACCTGTTTTCCGTTTGTTGATTGTTCCCCATGTGGTTTACTTCATTCATTGTTTCATGTTTATTTTGTAGTCTGTTCTTCGGTTATTTCCTGTATTGTGTTTCCTCACTCTTGATTGTCTGCACCTGTCCTCACTTCCCTCGTTAGCGTCTCCCTATTTATACCTGCCCCAACCTTGTGTTCCCTGTGCTGATCCTTGTCTTTAGTTCATGTTCGCTCTATGTGGTACTCAGACTTATCGTGTTTCATGTCACCAGTCCCTGCCTGGCTGATCCTATTGTGGAATAAATCATTTAAGTTCATCCCGCTGCCTGCGTTTGGGTCCCTCTCCTCTCTACCACACCACCCCACCAGTTACAACCTAAAGCACCACAACATTATAAAAATAGTCTTTGATGTTTCATTCAGCCTTGTCATGGCTCCTCCGGACCACGGGGACACAGGTAGATGGTCTGTTGTAACTGGTTTATTATACCTCTGAGTCCTTTTGTTGTATGTCTATTGAGTTGGCTAGAAATGTCCTCACAGGAGTCGGGATCTTTACAACTCTATAGATGTCCTTCAGCAGGAGCTTTTTTTCTGCACAATCAAGTCCAGTCCATAAGCGTCCAGCATAACTAAGAACATTTATCTGTCAGTGTTGTTCAAGTGACAGTGCTTGTATAGTCACTCGTTATATACAGTATGTGTGTGTGTGTGTGTGTGTATGCTGTATTGATATTTAAAATGTAGCTAAGCACATCACCAGATCCAATTAACCAGATTTTTTTATTGGTTAAGTTTTACATAGCTAACGGCATGGCCTGACTTATCAGTGATATCTTAATGTCTAAAATGGGGGTGCGTTCATTGAGGCAGCGGGCAATACGTTGTTCGTCGAAAACCAAGGCGTCAACCAATAGATTTGCAGATATAGGCCTAAAAAAAAACGAATTGAAGCTGCTGGGGTGATAGTGAGTGTGTCTTTTAAACTTGCCCTATGCTCGGATGAAACACAATGGTGATCATGAATGCACCTTTAAGTTTACACTTTTGGAGCCACTGGCGGCAAGCACATCCACACCCACCTGCTCCCAAACGGCTCGGACTGGATCATATCTGCGGCGGCCAACTGGCCTGTACCGGGGAGCATATTTCAGGGGTATTGCCTTGAGTCACACCAGTAGAGGCTTCAGACTATCGACTTATCCTTTTTTTTTGTGGTGTCGACTTCAGATGAATCATCTAATCATCAGTCCTGATTAATTTAATTTAAAATTGTGGCATAGCATTTTGCTTTGTTGACTTCATGTTGGTTTGCGACCAATCATGTTGCTGGGGCGGGGAAACAGACATAGACAGGCCCCCGAAAGCTCACTCTTGCCACTCACAAGTTTCTGTTCGGGTAGGATATCCCAGAGTAGAGTATAGTCACCCCTATTGGGTCCAGACATTGGACAACCTGCTCCCCGTAAGTCCAGACATTGTTTACTAAAAGTGAGTGCTGAGTCACACCACTAAACCTTTAGATATTGATTAATTAATTTACTTTACTTTAAAAAGTCACAGGGACTAGACCTGACATTGTCTAATTGATTTTTAGTCACGTTTGAGCATTCACACATTGCCTCAATGATTTTTAAACCCGGAGCCACACCTCTGATGCTCCAGACAATGACTACCCTCCTCTTCCTTATCACCTTGTCCATCCTAAAAGTGGTTTGTTAAAAAAAGAATCCACATCACTGCTGCCTTTATTACTTTGTGCCAACTTGTTCCAACTTCTCCTCTGCTCTTTGACTTCTACTAGTAACCGATCACAACGTTAACCCAGAGTTCTGACTCCTGCAGCTACTCTGCATTCCTGTCCAGTTTTTTGGCCTGAGCAGCACTTTTTGGGGCTGAATTCGTAGTTCTGTAGTTGCTTCACTATTGATTGTGGGCTTTGATTGTTCTCTGCCTCACCTGTGGCAGGCTTGGATGAAAAACGTCTGCTAGAGTTGACTTCAGGGAATCCAGCGTAGCTCAGCGTTTTTGAATGTGGATATTTTGAAGTCGTTGTCAAGGGCGAAACCATTCACAAAGCCATTCCCGCGCGTGTGTCTGTGGTGCCAGTGATTCTACAAGAGAGGGAACAGCAGGTATGTGATTATGTCTGACGCCAGATGGACAGTAAATAGATCACAGTGCATATTAATTCAAAGCTCTGCCCCAAAATGGGGGACAAAGGGAGTGAGAGAGAACAAGTGGAGGAAGAGGAAGGAGGGGAATGGAGAGGTGAAAAGGAGAAAACGGGACGATTAATAAAAAACCTAAATGTACAATGGGGGCAAAAAATGTTAAATGATTTTGTCCTTTGAAATTGAAATTGCATCTTTATTTTATGCTTGCCATAGCAATGCCCATGCTAATATTCAATGCCCACTACACAGCATTATACTGTCACGGTGTACAGGTGGGGGACCCAAACACAAGACCCAGACTCGGAGTTATGCAGCACAGAATATTTATTTATAATAGAAACGGAGAGGAACCGGGAGTGAAGCCAGCGGGACGGGTGGTGAGAGCGGCAGGCAGATGCAGGAACCGGCAGGCAGGGATAGGCGGGCAGACAGGTAGGCAGGGAGATGAGCTGGCTGGAGATGGATAGCATTGTCACACTGTCTTTGTGATTGGGGCTGTTGTTAGCCTGGCATACGTTTTTTTATTTCCATAAAAGGGGTTGAACTAGCTAATCTGATGCTCTGATCATTTTAGTAGAACATCAGGACAGGCAGTTGACAACTTGAGACATCACATTTTTCTCCATGATATGGTCACTAGTAAATGTATTTTATTTTAATCTGGCATTCTACTCTAAAATGAAGCATACATATCAACTGCTTGCCATTGAGATTGTCATAAACTAAAAGCCAAGCTTTAGAGCTTCTCAGACAACATCTGGAAAATTGACTGGCAGACTTTTTGTTGCTTTATTTCAAATTAAATTCATAAATTGTACAGATCCAGATGAATATTTATGTATGGATTTTGTCGAAGCTACAATTGTGTGCCTACCTCGTAAAATGTCAGAAAGAGGATGTGCTAGATATGCACAGGCTTAACCATCTGGAGCTGTTTATGTCACCATTTGTTTTATTGCCTATTCAATGGTGATTTGTATGCTACCAACAAATCAGCACAACCTATGGTGTCACGCTATCACTACAATCCTGTGGTGATAGCATAGGTTGTAAATACATGTCTACTTCTTTACAAAAAAACACAAAAGTAACATGAAGTATACTGTATATCTCTTCATGTAGAAAATACCCATCAGGGGTTAGATATGTTTAGATGTGCCCCCTGTTCTTCGCTTAGGGTACCTCAGGTCTGTCCAACAGCCATTTTTCATCTGTGAGATATCTGTGCCAGGCGGGACTGCACAAGATGCAGGTGGAGTACGTCTCTGGCCACAGCTGGACCTGTTGTGTCCAAGATGTGAACAACACACACACACACACACACACACACACACACACACACACACACACACACACACACACACACACACACACACACACACACACACACACACACCTCATACAATAATGCAAGCTAATGCAAATTTCTTGAGGGGAATTTGCATTACTTCTGCTCAGAGTAGCTGTCCTCTATTAGCCAGCTCATCTCCCTGCCTACCTGTGCCTGCCGGTTCCTGCATCTGCCTGCCGCGCTCACCACCCGTCCCGCTGGCTTCACTCCCGGTTCCTCTCCGTTTCTATTATAAATAAATATTCTGTGCTGCATAACTCCGAGTCTGGGTCTTGTGTTTGGGTCCCCCACCTGTACACCGTGACAGTATAATGCTGTGTAGTGGGCATTGAATATTAGCATGGGCATTGCTATGGCAAGCATAAAATAAAGATGCAATTTCAATTTCAAAGGACAAAATCATTTAACATTTTTTGCCCCCATTGTACATTTAGGTTTTTTATTAATCGTCCCGTTTTCTCCTTTTCACCTCTCCATTCCCCTCCTTCCTCTTCCTCCACTTGTTCTCTCTCACTCCCTTTGTCCCCCATTTTGGGGCAGAGCTTTGAATTAATATGCACTGTGATCTATTTACTGTCCATCTGGCGTCAGACATAATCACATACCTGCTGTTCCCTCTCTTGTAGAATCACTGGCACCACAGACACACGCGCGGGAATGGCTTTGTGAATGGTTTCGCCCTTGACAACGACTTCAAAATATCCACATTCAAAAACGCTGAGCTACGCTGGATTCCCTGAAGTCAACTCTAGCAGACGCTTTTCATCCAAGCCTGCCACAGGTGAGGCAGAGAACAATCAAAGCCCACAATCAATAGTGAAGCAACTACAGCAACTACAAAATTCAGCCCCAAAAAGTGCTGCTCAGCCAAAAAACTGGACAGGAATGCAGAGTAGCTGCAGGAGTCAGAACTCTGGGTTAACGTTGTGATTCAGTTACTAGTAGAAGTCAAGAGCAGAGGAGAAGTTGGAACAAGTTGGCACAAAGTAATAAAGGCAGCAGTGATGTGGATTCTTTTTTAACAAACCACTTTTAGGATGGACAAGGTGATAAGGAAGAGGAGGGTAGTCATTGTCTGGAGCATCAGAGGTGTGGCTCCGGGTTTAAAAATCATTGAGCAATGTGTGAATGCTCAAACATGTGACTAAAAATCAATTAGACAATGTCAGGTCTAGTCCTGTGACTTTTTAAAGTAATAATTAATGAATCAATATCTAAAGGTTTAGTGGTGTGACTCACACTCACTTTAGTAAACAATGTCAGGACTTAGGGGAGCAGGTTGTCCAATGTCTGGACCCAATAGGGTGACTATACTCTACTCTGGATATCCTACCGAACAGAAACTTGTGAGTGGCAAGAGTGAGCTTTCGGGGGGCCTGTCTATGTCTGTTTCCCCGCCCCCAGCAACATGATTGGTCGAAACCAACATGACGTCAACAAAGCAAAATGCTATGCCACAATTTTAAATTAAATTAATCAGACTGATGATTAGATGATTCATCTGAAGTCACACCACAAAGAAAAAGGATAAGTCGATATCTGAAGCCTCACTGGTGTGACTCAAGCAAGACCCCTAAAATGCTCCCGACAGGCAGTTGGCACGCAGTATATCCAGTCCGAGCATTTGGGAGAGGTGGGCGTGTGTGTTGCCCCAGTGGCTCCAAAAAGTGTAAACTTAAAGGTGCATTCATGTCACATTGTGTTCTCGAGCATGGCAAGTTTAAAAGACACTCACTATCACCCACAGCTTAAATCGGTTTTTTTAGGCTATACTGCAAATCTATTGGTTGATGCCTTGCGTTGCACCACGAACACCACAACAAACGTATTGCCGTGCCTCAATGAACGCACCTTTAGACATTAAGATTCACTGATAAGTCAAGGCATGGTTAGTATGTAAAACTTAACCAATAAAAAAATCTGGTTCACTGATAAGTTAAAATTTTGATCTGTGATGTGCTTAGCTACATTTTAAATATAAATACAGCATACACACACACACACACACACATACTGTATATAACGAGTGACTATACAAGCACTGTCACTTGAACAACACTGACACATACAATGTTCTTAGTTATGCTGGACGCTTATGGACTGGACTTGATTGTGCAGAAAAAAAGCTCCTGCTGAAGGACATCTATAGAGTTGTAAAGATCCCGACTCCTGTGAGGACATTTCTAGCCAACTCAATAGACATACAAACAAAAAGGACTCAGAAGGTATAATAAACCAGTTACAACATACCATCTACCTGTGTCCCCGTGGTCGGAGGAGCCATGACAAGGCTGAATGAAACATCAAAGACTATTTTATAATGTCTATTTTATAACTATTTTATAATGCTTTAGGTGTAACTGGTGGGGTGGTGTGGTAGAGAGGAGAGGACCCAAACGCAGGCAGCGGGATGAACTTAAATGATTTATTCCACAATAGGATCAGCCAGGCAGGGACTGGTGACATGAAACACGATAAGTCTGAGTACCACATAGAGCGAACATGAACTAAGACAAGGATCAGACAGGGAACACAAGGTTGGGGCAGGTATAAATAGGGAGACGCTAACGAGGGAAGTGAGGACAGGTGCAGACAATCAAGAGTGAGGAAACACAATACAGGAAATAACCGAAGAACAGACTACAAAATAAAACATGAAACAATGAATGAAGTAAACCACATGGGGAACAATCAACAAACGGAAAACAGGTGAACACAAAATGGCCAACAAACTACAGGTGAGGGGCAGGGTCAAAAAGGCACATGAACAAAAATACAAACAACCAGCAGGGGGAACAGAGGCAGATCGTGACATTAGGTCATTGAGTTCTACTACAGGATCTGAGCTGCGAGCTGTGAGCTGCCGTGGTAACTACATCCATTCAACCACCCATCTCCTCTATCCATCAACCCATGCTTCAAGCCATCCAACTAGCAATTCACAGAGCTTTGCGTGCCAGTCCAAGTCAAATTCTTTGGAGTGCAAGGACAAGTCAAGTGGCGTCTTTTTGGACCAAGCCCAAGCCAAGTCTCAAGTCTTAATAGTAAAAGTGGACACGGACAAATAAAATCGGACATTGATACATTTGTAATCAGCATTGCAAATTTCAAAGAAAACGATTTTTTTAACAATAGGAGGATTAATTGGACGATTCATTAGATTGTTCATGTAATTTGACCCACGCTCTAACATGGCACTGACGTTTACCAGAGAATACATGCAATGCTTTAGCATTTTTTCCCAGAAATTCAAACAGACAGTAGTTGTTATATAAAGCTGATTTATTTTGTTTGCATGTCACACTTTGTGTTCCCACTTCAATCTGCTTACCCCCCCACCCCCCAAAAAAAGATCTTTGCCCTTCTTTTGAAATGCAAAGAGAGAGATAATTTTCCCTTCATCTGTCAGCAGCAGAGCAGCATTTTTCGGAGAGATACCCTCTCATTATGCTCTCTGTCTCTGTCTCTGTCTCTGTCTCTTTCTCTCTCTCTGTCTCTCTCTCTCAACATCACTTATCTGTCTCTCTTTAGCAGTTATCCCTCTGAAGTGAAGAGCAGGAGAAGCAAAGGGATAAAGATGTTGTGGGCAGACAGGAGGCAGGGAGATGAGCTGGCTGGAGACGGACGAAATCCATACGGGGAGAATCAACAGGTAGAATTAACAACAATGATCCGACGAAGAGTGGGTGGAAAGCCGGTTCTTATACAGTGATTAATTGTAAATCGATGGCAGGTGTGAGCGCAGCGCAGGTGCCGCTAATGACGCTGGGGCGGCACTGGAGTCCGGAGCCACGCCCACCAACACAGTGAGCCCGGAGACACGGTCAAGACCGTGACAGTACCACCCCCTCAACGGGAGCCTCCAGGCGACCCACTATCACCGGTCTGGCACCGTCAGGCGGACGACCTGGAGGCAGGGCAGAGTCCGAGCAGGGACCCTCAGGTGGACGAACTGGAGGCAGGGCGGAAGATACCGGTGACGTCGGAGCGGGGACACAGGTGACGTGGGAGCGGAGACACAGGTGACGTCGGAGCGGGGACACAGGTGACGTGGGAGCGGGGACACAGGTGACGTCGGAGCGGGGACACAGGTGACGTCGGAGCGGGGACACAGGTGACGTCGGAGCGGGGACACAGGTGACGTCCAGCCGGGACCCGGGATGGCTGCGACCCAGCAGCGGGAAACAGGGGCTGCTGCGGTCCAGCCGGGAGCCGGGATGGCTGCGACCCAGCAGCGGGAAACAGGGGCTGCTGCGGTCCAACCGGGACCCGGGATGGCTGCGACCCAGCAGCGGGAAACAGTGGCTGCTGCAGTCCAACCCGGGACCCGGGAGCCAGGGGTTGCCTGCCTCGACGCCTGCGAGCCTGCTGGACACTACGAGGCCCCCCCAGGGCCAGGCGGTTTCCCAGGTATCTCGGCGACTGCTGAGTCTTGTACATCGGCAGCGGCTCGCACTAGCTGGCAAGGTACTGCCATAAGCTGATGAGCTCCGAGTCTGAGTCTGCTGAGTCCATGCTTGGTCGGATCATTCTGTCACGGTGTACAGGTGGGGGACCCAAACGCAAGACCCAGACTCGGAGTTGGAACCGGGGGTGAAGCCAGCGGAACGGGTGGTGAGCGCGGCAGGCAGATGCAGGAACCGGCAGGCAGGGATAGGCGGGCAGACAGGTAGGCAGGGAGATGAGCTGGCTGGAGACGGATGAAATCTATACAGGGAGAATCAACAGGTAGAATTAACAACAATGATCCGACGAAGAGTGGGTGGAAAGCCGGGGTTCTTATACAGTGGCTAATTGTAAATATACATAAACGACTCTTTGAATACATGCCTCCAGCAAATAGCATACCTCTCCATCACAACAAAAAAGGTTAATCCACCAGGATGGTGTTGTGGTTAGGGTGTTCCACTCCCAGTTGGAAAGTACTGTGTTCAATCCGCTATGTCAGGGATGCCAACATGTTAGCCCCCTTGAACAAGATTTCCCCTGGGTCATCAAAAATGGGCACAAAGTTATCTTCTTTGGGCCAGCCATGGAACGTGAAACTTTTTGTAATGATTGTAATCCTTATTTGCTGTTGGGGAGGATGGAGTGGAGCATGGATGTCACACTGTCTTTGTGATTGGGGCTGTTGTTAGCCTGGGCATACGTTTTTTTATTTCCATAAAAGGGGTTGAACTAGCTAATCTGATGCTCTGATCATTTTAGTAGAACATCAGGACAGGCAGTTGACAACTTGGGACATCACATTTTTCTCCATGATATGGTCACTAGTAAATGTATTTTATTTTAATCTGGCATTCTACTCTAAAATGAAGCATATATATCAACTGCTTGCCATTGAGATTGTCATAAACTAAAAGCCAAGCTTTAGAGCTTCTCAGACAACATCTGGAAAATTGACTGGCAGACTTTTTGTTGCTTTATTTCAAATTAAATTCATAAATTGTACAGATCCAGATGAATATTTATGTATGGATTTTGTCGAAGCTACAATTGTGTGCCTACCTCGTAAAATGTCAGAAAGAGGATGTGCTAGATATGCACAGGCTTAACCATCTGGAGCTGTTTATGTCACCATTTGTTTTATTGCCTATTCAATGGTGATTTGTATGCTACCATCCTTCGCTTAGGGTACCTCAGGTCTGTCCAACAGCCATTTTTCATCTGTGAGATATCTGTGCCAGGCGGGACTGCACAAGATGCAGGTGGAGTACGTCTCTGGCCACAGCTGGACCTGTTGTGTCCAAGATGTGAACAACACACACACACACACACACACACACACACACACACACACACACACACACACACACACACACACACACACACACACACACACACACACACCTCATACAATAATGCAAGCTAATGCAAATTTCTTGAGGGGAATTTGCATTACTTCTGCTCAGAGTAGCTGTCCTATAACTATTAGCATGCAAATGGTCACTCCTTCAGTAGGTTGATGTGGATGACTTTGCATATCCTTGTATGTCACCGGCCAAATCTTTAGGTGAACCACACATGGGCACTGCCACTTGGCCAAGAGACTGCTCTCAGATGTCGGCAACAAGAGGAGGACCTGCTGCCCTGCCATGAAGGAATGTTCTCGGCAGACCTTCTCATACCACCTTTTCGGGGTGGCTTGTGCAGCTTGGAGGTTTTGCTGCAGCTCCTTTGTCCTTGTCCTTCATTTTTAACAAAATACTCTCACCTTCCTCTCACAGTAGGCGAACAGCAGGTATGGTAACCACTCGTCTCAGTTTGCACCTGTGTCCGACACAAACTTTGGCAACATAGACTTCAGGGTCTTGTCGAGGGTGGTAAGGTGCAGCCTTGATAGCCTTGATCCCTAAATACTGATAGACCCGCCTGAGGAACTTAGAATTAAAGTGTATGCCCTGTTCGGTGAGTACCTGCCTAGGAATCCCTACCCTAGTTAGCAGCTGGAGAAGCACATTAGCTAACTGCCTGGCTTTCGCATTCCTGAGTGGAAATGCCTCAGGGTACCTGGAAGCATAGTCAGAGATAATTAAGATGTAGCTGTTTCCCCTGCGACTATGCTCCAGAGGCCACACAATGTCCATTGCCATCCTGCTGATTGACACTTCTATAATGGGCCAAGGGATTAAAGGTAACCTGTTGCCCCCGTCGTCTGGTGCTATCAGCTGACACTGTGGACAAGACGTGCAGTACTGCATTAACTTTACAATAAAACCTCCCTGCCACCGTTTCCTATGATTTGTTCTGGCATAGGCCATAGGCCCTCCCCCCGGCCGCCGCCCCATATGCACACACGCACATGCACACGCACGCACACACAACAACACACATCCACCATCAAATTATGCACAAGTCAAAACAATATGCAAACTACGTTATTTCTTCCAGTCCATTGCACAATTATCCCTCCTGACACCTGTTCACTCATGTCAATCAACAACCAGACAACGGCTCAACAAATGTTGAAACTATGCAAACCTTGTTATTTCTTATAAGTGCATTACACAGCCTTTCAGATAGATGTTCACTCATGTTGCTCAAAATCAGACAATAATTAAATAACACCACACTAAAGGAAAAACACACTCAAACCAGCAAACTCGAACATTGCCAACCACCAGTTATAAATAACAGCAGCACTCACCAACCACTTGAAGACTAAATCCATCCTTCGTTCTTTGTTGATGAAACGATCAATCACCTTTTTGTGCAGTCTGTTCTCAGTTCTTCAGCTGAAGAAGAACCTTCTTCTCTATTGAGATGGACACCAGTGCGCCAGCGAGTCTTGTTTGTCTGTTTGTATTTGAGTTGTATGTTTTGATGCGTTTAAGAGTGGAGAATGACCTACAGAGGCGGTGGGCATTGGAATAGTTCAAACCAAACATGTAAGAGCTTGTAATTGTGACATGCTATCACAAAGTCTCTTGGCTTGGAGTAGACCACGTTTCCCCTCAGTTCAGTTCTGAGCCTAGTCAGGTCAATGTGTGCTCCATAGTTTTCATCTAGACTAAACTGCGTTCATCTAAACAGCTTGTACTGCGCAAACAGTTGCGGATCAAGCAACGGCAAGAACGGTCTTTTATTATCCTCGAACTGATTGGTTATTTGTGAGAGGATGCTTTCGATCACAGTGGTGTATAGTGCTCTGTAATACGTGTGGGCGTCCCCTGTTGTTATCGCTCTGGATGCACTTAGGTCTCCCACGGTCTTCAACGTTTCGTCAAAGATACTGTCAAATGTTGCTCGCTCACTTTTAATGTTCTGGCAGAAATCTTCAATTCTAGACCGGCTGAACTGTACATTCCGAAAAGCACGTCAGAAAGTTGACAATTCTGTTGAAAGTTGTTGGAGTCGTGGCAGTCTCTTCTCACACAACTCGTCCAGCAACTTTGTGCGTTTGGTGAGCATGAGAAAAAGGCAACATTATAAGATTAAACGTATGTGCATAACAATGCACAAATAGCGCCTGGGAAATGGATTCTTTAATAAGAGCCTGCACCCTGTTAATCCCTGATGCCATCATGGCAGCCCCATCGTAGCACTGAGGTACTACATTTGATTTTCATTCATAGCTGTCTAAAAAGTTAAGAATAGCTGGAGCTATGTCCCGTGCATGTTTGTTCTCAGTAACGTCCTCAAATTTCAAACTTCTTTCCTTGACACCATTGTCAGTCACGTACCTGAGGACGAGAGACATTTGGGCAGCATTGCTGACATCCGTGCTCTCGTCGACCATGACTGCGACATCGTTGGTTTTGCTGATCTGCTATTTGATTGTGTCATTCAGCACATCAGCACCCACACTGATGAGGTTGTTCTGAATCTTACCAGATGTGCCAGTAAAAACATTAGCCATGGCCAGGTGACAACGTAGGTCAGCATCATATTCCGATAGCAAGGGAAGTAAACCCGTGCCTTCGTTGTGTCCTCTAAAAGGCAAGTATTCAGACTAAAACCAGTGCTGCTCCATGGACCACTGACTGTGCTGAAGAGCAAGCATGGCCAGCAAAACAGTTTATTTTTTCGACACTTGCTGTGAGCCAACAACAGTGGTCAAAGTTAGCTTCAGTAAAGTGCCTTACGAATCCTTTGCCTGCCTGTGTGAGCCCTTCAAGCTTAGGTCTTGGCCTCTCCCTTTCACATATTTACCTTTTTGCTTGGAAACTTCACCTGCGACAGTATCGATCTCTCCATTACTAGCCGCCATCCTCTGTTGCAGCAAGTTGTAGCAAGGCTAACTAGCTTACAGTGTTGTAATGTAACGAAGTACAAATACTTCGTTACTGTACTTAATTAGAATTTTCACGTATCTGTACTTTACTTCGTTATTTATATTTCTGGCAACTTTCACTTTTACTCCACTACATTTCCGAAATAAAATGTATACTTTTACTCCGATACATTTCTCCTAAGCGTCTTCATTACTCGTTACTACAAAATAAAATCATTAGAAATGTGTTAAGACTGCAGGTTTGACGAATCACGCACGAAACCAACCAGACGCGCAAAGCATCAATATCAATCAATTCCCGCGTCTGGTAACATGGGAGTGGAAGTAAGCGCAGCAGGTTCATTTTACTGTCTATTTGCTCTGTATTTGCACCTAATATGGTTTCTATTAGCAGAGCCTACAACACAGGACTTAGCAGGCCATGAGGGGCGAAGCTAAAGTACCTAGAACGACAGGCTGCAGTTCCAACTCCAGATAGTGTTGAATTTCCATCAACATTAATATGGTTATGAGGGAAATGGAAATCGACCTAAAAATATTTTTGAACAAATATCTTTGTAATAACTTATTATTTATATTATTATTTATATATAATAATTATTATAAATGTATAATATTTTATTAACAAAAAATGGTATCTCTTAAAAACGGTAGGACCTGCAGAGAAGGCCCTGAAGACCCACCATTCTCTCACAAGTCCTTATAGAAGGAAGTATGCGTGACATCGGCTCTCTGCAATTCCCTGATGTTTGCTGGGATTGTGAAATCCTCGCTAGTGTACTGTATATGTGTATAGTGTAATGTATATATCACAATGTTGTTCACTGAAAAAATACCTCAGAACGTCAACAATTTTGGCAATGATTTCAAAACACGTAGGCAAATGGGAGCGCCATCCAGAGGGCTTATTGCTATGTCCATTTGCTGCACTGTCCAATGGGGGTACGCTACTACTGTTGATAGAAAGGCTGCCTGACAGACAAGAGCAATGCATGCTGTTGGCGACTGCAGATGATAGCCAGCAGATAATGTTGAAGGCAAGGACACACATGGACAGCTGCATTTCAATGGCAGGCAAAGAGCCCATGAGTGTAACAGTTTTTGGAGGAACTCTAATGATGTTTCGACATTTTTTTGGCACATTTTCAAATATTGGTTGGGGGCTGGGGGCGGTCGCTCCACGGTTTGCGCCCATGGAGTAGAGATGAGGAAATTGGGAAATTGCTTGTGGGTCAGATCTGGCTCACAGGGCTGCTAACCCCTACCTCCTCATTGATGATAGTCACTGTAAGTTGCTTTGGCTAAAAGCTTCTGCCACGTGATAAAATAGCGAAGCAAGACTTGGTTGAGGACTACACTACTTTGCTCACTAGGATTGTGTTCCTTCTAACCACAGGGAAGACGTGTGCACATTCAAAACCGGAGAGACTAATTATCTAAGATCATAGGAATACCCAGGAATAAGAAATAGTAAAAACAGAAGCAGTCAGGTTTATGTTGTACCACCACAGGTTCAGATCTCCTAAAATGAGCTGCTAGTCTGTGCTTGTTGTCTTGTTTGGAGCGAGGCAGACATTTTGCCAGAGGGGCGAAGAGGATTCCAAACAAGGCTTCGATCAGAAGCAAATGTTTCCACAATGGGAAATCTTAAATAAATGCAGTTAACTCATGTGGTACCCAAGCTGTTTACAACATAGACCTTAAAGACTGGGGTTCTATCAGAAATACAGCTGTTTTGGAAGGGCAAGTTTTCCTTTTTAGAGTGTACGTAAACATCATGTATTTAGGACTTTGGTTAAACAACAAATCAAACGTGTCATTAAATGTAGCTCCAACTGCATTTTTGTACAGTCATCGAGATTGAAATTTTAACATTAACATTTTCTCCGCCTTTTGGCGGCCCTATTTCCATTCATTTGCATTTTAAATGGTTTCTCATCTGTTTCTCTGCCAAGTTGTTCAGTACAATTGAAAAGAAATTAAACAAAAGCAAATGTGACTAAAATGTAATTAGTTTTGCTGACTTTGTTTTGGTTAAATTATAATAATCCATCTCTGATTTGATGCCATGATGTACCACTGAAAATAACAGGCTACCCTTCACATTAGCAATTATATTTAGGGACATTTTTTGAATTGTAAGGAAAAGGACTTCATCATGTGAAAGAAATATAGCAAACAGATACAAAAGTTAACTTTTGATAACTTGAAAATAATAAATGTTTCATTCAATTTGGAGCTATGTTAAAAATGTATTGACTTTAATCATGCTTTATTGAAGGGCCACTCAAAAGTAAAAGGCATGTAGTTGGCTATTAATTTTGATGAAGAATGTACTTTCAACAAAGTTATGGACATTGCATTTTCTTCAGATAAAAAGATTTCACTCAATTGTTGGTACTTAAATGTGCTGGACACTCGACACACGATCCCCATTCATTGAAGCACTGCAACGTTTCTACATTTGAGCAGACAGTATGCCAGACCACCAGCAGGGTTGGATAGTATGTGAGTTAAACACTGACACCTCCCGCTTGTTAACGGCAAACTTTGTAAAAGCTTGACGCCTGACAGACACTTAGTCTCCTACGCCTTGTCTGCCTCCTGCTGGTATTTGCTGGATAGCGATATCGACCGCTACAGCGCACTGAGTAGAACAAACCCATGCTCATCCAAACTGAACTCAGATGACCCCTCCCCGCAACTCACCTCATTCAGATATTAAGTTCCTACCCTACTTCAGTGTCTCTTCACACCTTCTCTCTGTGTCCCTCTCTGTGTCTGTCTCTCTCTCTCTTTCTCTCTTCTCTCTCTCTCTCTCTCTCTCTCTCTCTCTCTCTCTCTCTCTCTCTCTCTCTCTGTATCTCTGTATCTCTCTGTCTCTCTCTCTCCTTATGTCTCTCTCTCTCGCTCTCTCTCTCTCTGTCTCCATTCTAATTTAATAAAAAATAACTTAATTGCCATGGAAATCCACATTGGCATTGTCAAAGCAGTTTAAAAATGAAACAAGGCTAAAGTAATTATCTATTCTAGTATAAAAAAGTATACAATACCAAAAGAGTATTGCGCTCTCTTTCTCTCTCCCCTTCCCTCCCTCTTCATCCCTCTCTCTCTCTCTCTCTCTCTCTCTCTCTCTCTCTCTCTCTCTCTCTCTCTCTCATGCCATTCTTAAGTCTTCAACAATGTTTTTAACTTCAGTGTATATTCTTGCCTGTGGAAGCTTAGCCACCTTGAACCAAGGTGCAAAACGAAGCAATGGGCCGTCACTTAACGACCAACACAAATAATGCACCACCTTCAACAACACCGCCCTGCTAGCCAAGCACCCCTGACTTTTGACCGTATATTCATTTATTTATAATCTCCCCGAAGATACAAAATCAAAATTCTCTGACGTTTCGGGGCTTCATCTCTGGCCAAACCAGCCACTCTCTCTCTCTCTCTCTCTCTCTCTCTCTCTCTCTCTCTCTTCCCGTCCCATGTGCAGCCATAATGGTTTTAAATCCTCTGGTGGTGTTTTCCCCGTCGACCATCGCTGACAGTTTCATTTAACCGTGGACGGCTTTTGACAGCTCCTCCTCCTCATGAACGCAGGAGGTCCGCAGGGCGCGCCTCCTCTCTCCCGCAAGATTAAAAGATCTGTATCCGGCACGCATGTAATATCCTCTGTCCATCTGTCCATCGATCCGTGTACCTGTCCACCTCTGTGTGTCTTGTCAATTCATCAATCATCTCAAACTATGTCGACTTTTCTCTCTCGCTCTAACACAATCCATCCCTCTCGCTCTTGCTCTCGCTCTCTCCTTCTCTGTCTCTCTCTCTCTCTCTCTCTCTCTGTCGCTCTCTCTGTCGCTCTCTCTCTCTAGGTCATCCATCACTACAGTGTACATCGAGGTGTTGCCCCCTAACAACCAGAGTCCTCCCCGGTTCCCGCGGCAACAGTACAGCCTGGAGATCAGTGAGGCTATGAGGACCGGAGCCACACTGCTGAACCTGCAGGTGAACACACAGGCGCACACACACACACGCACACACACATATACACAGACTAAAGTACCTGTACATACAGCTCACTTCAACACATGCACTCATGAAACATGTACAAACAGAAAGCTTCACACCATTGTGTGTGTGTGTGTGTGTGTGTGTGTGTCTAGGCGACAGATCGTGAAGGTGACCCCATCACCTACAACATTGTGAACGGGGACCCCCATGGCCACTTCACTATTCAACAGGGGTGAGTCTGAACACAAACAAACAAACAAACAGACAAACAAAGTAAACATGGACAACAACCCAGATGCCTCACTTCTGTCCTTTAAGATTAGTTTACGCCTCCACAGAGCCACAAACGTGTGCACATTTGGCCTTTTTAGGTGGGGGGGTGGGGAGGAATTGTTAATTTGTCCTTGTGATTTTCATGTAGTTTGAACGCCTGGCGAGTTCCTAGAAAAATTGGGTCGGATCCCTGTGCGATGTACACACATACAGATGAAAAGGACTCCAAATGCAATTGTGTCTTACACGTGTTACAAACAGCTGCTCGTCTTCTGAACCACTCAACGGCACATACATGGTCATGACCTGCTGCGCTTCCCGGGTTCTGTCTCACATCTCGCACTTTTA
>PIJE02000446.1:133342-193342 GCA_002895965.2 Coryphaenoides rupestris | reverse complement strand
CACTGTTCGATCCGTCGCTGCCGGTCAACCTGAGCGTCACCGAGGGACAAGATAACGCTTACGTTGGACAAGTCAAGGTATGTGTGCACACTACAGGTGCACAACAGCGTCATTATCTGTCTCTGTATCTGTTCAACCCACAACATTATCTGTCTCTGTATCTGTTCAACCCACAACATTATCTGTCTATGTGTTCGCATAGAAGACCGGAAGTGGGTGCGGTTCATACTGGAAGTCACATTAGATTGGACAAATTTGCTATATCCTAAACTAAGATTTGTTTTATTGAAAGGGAGTGGGGGCAAAGGTGGGTGGAGGCGTGGGGGGGGGGCGCGCAACTGTACTGGTGCGATTGGGAGGGGGGGTGGGAGGCACCACAGGCACCCCAGTTGCTGCGCCACCATCGACTGTATATTTACGCCCCTGGCGAGACTCGCTGGAGAGACGCAGGAGGGATTGTCTGTCTGTCCTACATGAGTTTGACTCCCCGACAGGTCCAGATATTTAACTTGCTAGATAACCTGCGAGACACCGGCGAGCCTCTCGATCGCGTCATAAGCAGTTCACACTACACAACCGGCGCTACGATGTGCCTCCGATGTTGGCCTTTTGTCTTTAACTTCCAAAATATCGTCGGCGCAGTAGTGTGAATTAGGCATTAGTGAAATTAAAGTCTGATGCTGCAAACAGAATGAATATTTTTATCTTGTTGTCATCCACAATAAACCTATGAATGGATTGTAAGAAACAGTGGTTCATCCACAGTCAGTCATGGAGATTACTTTTTTTCCCCCAAATAATAATGATAATAATAACGCATATTTGGGTTGAATAATTATCTGTTTACATCGCATTATCTGTGCTTTTCCGAATAACATATTCGTATTCGGGTGCATCCCTGGTGCACACACACATACGCACACACAAGCACACACACATGCACACATACGCGCACACACACACAAACCGCCACCAGGGCAGGCAGGCTCCATGCCAAAGCCTGACATCCCGGAGTCCTGCTCCTAATCTTCCCGAGAGGCGCCTTGAATGAGTTCCAGCGCTCAGCGAACTTTTCCCCTCCCCTTCGTCAAGGATACTTGAGAGCCTTCCAAATGCCTCCCACCTTCCCCTGAACAGACGGTGCGATTCCCCCCCAGAGGGGGAGCACTCTGGCTGGGCCCGCTTCCAAGTGAGAAGGGGTGGTAGCGGGGTAGAGGTGTGGAGGCCTGGAGGTCTTGGTACCAGCAGGTATTACACAGGTTTAGGCTTGACCTTGTGATGCTGGTGTTAGCAGGAAAAGAGAGAGGGGAATAGAGAGGAGGGAGAGTGACAAAGACAGTGAAGAGAGAGAGAGAGAAGAGAGAGAGGCAACCAGAAGAAAGGATCAAGAGCAAGCGATAAGAGAGAGAAAGAGAAAGAGCAGGGGGGAGAGAGAGGGGATGGAGGGAAGGAAGAGAGACAAAGCGAAAGAGAGAGAAGGCAAGAGAGAAGAGGTAGACCATGAGAAAAGATGGGAAAGAAAGTCAGAGAGCTGGGGTGGAGAGAGCAAACAGAGAGCAGGTAGAGAGACAGAGAGAAGAGGGAGAAAATGAGAGAGAGAGAAAGAGAGGGAGAGATGAGGGAGACTGAGAGGGAGAGAGAGGGGGGAGGGAGGGAGTGAGAAGGAGAGGAGGAGAAAACGAAAGAGAACAGAAAGACAAGCATGATGGAGAGAGGGATGTGACACATCAGGGAATTAAGACTGCCCTTCCTTTTACTTTCTATGAGACACAAATGACCCTGCTTTGCTAGCTTGTTCCTGCCAAAAACCTGTCCACTCCGTGTCACTGGCCAGGTAGCATGTTCATGACACTGGGACTTTAGTTCCTACAATTGAAGGAACGGTTAGCTCGTGTTGTTATCAACCGCGGTGGCCGGCTGCTGGTTTTAAAAGTTTGGTTTATTCTGTTTATAAGGATTGGCTCATGGGGACATCCCTAGACTGTCCATAATTGCAAAGTAACTAAAGCGACCGATTTCCGTCAACCGATTTTCGTGGGGTTGACGTTGTGAAAGCATCGCCCTGGGTACGCCACGCCACGCAGCGGTACACCATTAATTTATTTTGTATTTTTTTAAAGGGATCCTCAAGAAAGATTGTGGTGAAGAAATGAAGAGATGGAGAGACATAGGCATAGAAAAGGAAGAGAGAAGGACAAGAGAGAGGCGCATGTTTGACAGGTGTACCAGAGAGATGATGGAGGGCGAAGGAGACGGAGGGGAAGTAAAAGAATAGACCAGAGATGAGATCTCGGAGTGTGGCAAGCGGTGGGAATCTGACTTTCATGAGCAAACGACACAGTTTGACTTTCAGTTAAAAAACAACAACCGGAGAAGAGAGCAAGCAGAGAGAGAGAGAGAGAGAGAGAGAGAGAGAGGAGAGAGAGAGAAGAGAGAAAGAAAGGAGAGAGAGAAAGAGAGAGAGAGAGAAAGAACGAGAGAGAGAGCTGTCAATCACTGCTCTGTTTAAGATGTCACATTCTTTTTAACTAAAGTTATATTCCTACTCCCCCGGTGTGCCGATAATATTTCGGTGGGATGACTTACAAGTTTTGATTCCACCCCTGCTTTTTTCTCATGATGAATCCACTTTTCACTTCAGTGTGCTGTGATTTTATTCTTGGCTCCAGTCTCTCAACCCTCTGCTGGAGAAGACCCAAAATCCATAAGATTAGACCTGCTGCGTTCCCGTAGAGTCAGATGGCGGAGCATAGGGGTAATAACTGCTGAGGTTAGGGGTTCAATTCCCCTTGGAACGTGTCCTAAACATTTACGAATGAATGTAGCCAAGTAAGTACCTTATGATAAATGTATCTCAACAAACTCTACATGAGTCATTGCTAATGTGCTTTCTCAAAACTGATATAGATGAAGTCCTATACATGTCGATAGAATCTCTCGGGATGATTGTTCCGGGTATACAGATGGTGATATGACCATCAACCTCGCAGCAGTTACAATGCAATTACAAAGTTTTACATTCAAGGTCTGAAGACTAGTGCATTTGTTGTTTAGTAAAATGTACTTGTTTCACTGATAGAAGCATCTCTCTCCACTTTATTATTGGGGCATACACACACATGCACACACACACACACACACACACACACACACACATGCACACGCCAGTGTATTTGCTGAATAGATTTGTACATTTGCTGAAGTATATTCATACATATTTAATTTTCAGTCTGAAAATCCAGACACTTACAATATTGCATTCATTCATTCTGTGTGTGCAATGTCAAAACACTAAAAATCTGATTAGATTTCATAGATCCATCGATGCGTTCATGAAGAATAATTTGATGCCGTCTCATCGGCAAATGTGTTGTTGCTTTCATATTAGTGTTACAAAATGCTAGACTAGCACTTCAAAAATATGCAGGCCTTCAAATATCATATCCCATAGTGTACATAGATATATGTTTTGCATTTTTTATAGTTCCTTTTTAATGTCTACCGGTCTCCTGTAGTTTCTGCGGGGGCACCCTAATTTCTCACCTGGGATTTACTAAGCACATCTGATGTTATTGGGTGACTCTTAGTTCCAGCGCCTGACCTGGTCCAGGATGGGTGTCATCAGTACACAGATGGAGCCTCCTGCAGTCTTCTGCGGAGGCTTTCCTCTGGACACAAACCACCAGATAAACAACTGGTGCTCATGTGCTGTCTATTCATCTCAGGCACAACACCATGCAGACAGACAACAGTTTACATTGTGAGGGCGAGTTGGGAAGCACGTGCGTGTGTGTGTGTGTGTGTGTGTGTGTGTGTGTGTGTGTGTGTGTGTGCGTGTGCGTGTGTGCGTGTATCCTCTATTACCAGAGTCTTAATTAACTTTAAATTGATCCTCTGTTCGGGTCGAGGCCTTCATGGCCCGCTGCCCTAATTACTCAAGAGCTCAGACAGAACGGATGATATCATCTGTCTCACACACACACACACACACATATATATAGACCCATACACACACTCTGACGCACGCACAGGCAGGCACACACACACACACACACACACACACACACACACTGTGGTGTGGCTTATCTCTTCTTGTACACTCTCTCACTGTTTTGTTCCATCCAAGTGTTGTTGTTGTTGTTGATCTATGTGTTGATTTGGTCTGGCCTCCCCAGCAGTCAGAGCACAACGCAGAGGGAAAGCTGCATCAACATGACACGCCTCCTGCTGAGAGAGAGAGAGAGAGAGAGAGAGAGAGAGAGAGAGAGAGAGAGAGAGAGAGAGAGAGAGAGAGAGAGAGAGCTAGAGAGCCAGAGAGCCAGCAATGACTTAGGGAGAATTCCCAGCTATTGGAGATAGGAAAGCAATGACTTAGTGGAGAGAGAGAGAATAGACAAAACAAAGTGAAAAAGAAAGAGAAGGATAAAAAAGAGCTCTTTCTCCCCTCTCTGTTCTCTGTCACATATTGTGTACACACATCACACACTTTTCATGAAAGTGTGTTTTGTCTGTGTGTGTGTGTATGTGTGTGTGTATGTGTTGTGTGTGTGTGCGTGTGTGCGTGTGTGCGTGTGTGTGTGCCCCCTACATCCCAGGCTGTAGACCCAGACCTGGGCTCCAGCGGTCAGGTGTTCTACCGGCTGGTCAACCACCAGAACCTGTTCTCCATCAACGCCAGTGGGGCCATCAGCACCTCCGTACCCCTGGACCGGGAGGTCAGCCCCCCTTGCACCTTTGACCCCCTGTACATGCACTTGACCTCTGAGATTCAACTTCTGCGGCCATCTGTGGTTCCTGGTTGTCAGGCCCAGAGGTTGCATCTAAAAGTGCTGTCATACTGTTCTTTGTCATGTTACATTTTGAATAGATTTAGGTTTTACTGTAATTTTTGTTTACCGGTGTGCACTTGGCCAGCAGCTAAATCTATACAGTTGTTTATTTCATCAAAGTGCACTTCCTTTTTCTCTCATTATTTTTCTCATATATCACCGCTTATTAAACAACCATTCTTTCCTGTCGAAAACCATACTGGAGATGCATTTTTGTCCATCTGCCAAGTCATTCATTTATTCCATGCATGAATAAGATTCAGAGATAAGATTTTTTAATTCACAACTCAAGAGTGGTTGTGAATGTCCCTTGGTGAAGTTGTTGGGTGAATAAAGATTTAGTACTGCATTCAACACAACTTGGAACTCAAACTAAGACTTTTTAAAAATGAATTGAAAGATACAATAGTTGTTAACAGTAACAACGTCAATAGCATCAGGAACAACAGCAAATCATTGTTAATAAGATGGAAATTATTATAAAGGTGTTTATTGAAGTTTTAATTAACATAGATTAAACATAATTTGATGTGTAATTATGCAATATGTGTTTGTATTTTTACATTTTGCTCTGATTGTAGCAATATGTGTAATTTAACAGGTATTACTGATTAAAACAGCGAGCCAGTGTTTGCATAAATTACTGCTGCATATTTCTGTTTTTGTCAGCAATGAGCCACAATATGTCCAACTTCATTTGGGCATCCATATTTTTTGCCACTAAGTTAACTTGCAGCATGAATGCAATAACGCCGGAAGTCGTAACTCTAAAACTTTCAGTTTCAAAAGAGGTGAAACTTCCAAGTCCCAAGTTGTTTTGAATGCAGTGTCAGTCCCCACTCTGGATCCACACCACAACTGTTCTGTAATGATCCTGCACCACAGAGGTGCCACTCAAGACTTTTGGTTCTGCTATTGTTATGTACCAGCCCACAGGTAGTAGACTGAACTTGTGAACTAAGACAAGTCTACTACCTGCGGCCTGTGTTTCTCCTACGATAGTCTGACTGACAGGATGTAAGCTGCGGGGAAAAGCCTTGCTATTGGCCGACAATTTCACTCGGAAGTCTCCTGCCCTTCCGTTATCTGCGTGTTGCCGCTTTCAAAGTCTCCCTTGCTATGTGAAACAACAACAACCTCTGAGCCAGCAACCAAAACGCTGAAAACCTACACACTGAAAACGCATATTAATTTTAATGACAGAGCTCGCCTCCCGGCATGCAAATATACAACAAACCAAATCCCCCCCCAACGCTATTTTGCAAGGGCAGCATCGATGCATCCTGGGCTTAGTGCCACCCAAGACGATTGTGATTGGTTTAAAGAAATACAACCAAACTCACATCCAACATGGCCGTTGTCTTCCCCAAGAACTGTTTCAATCGTCCTTTTCCCCAACAAAAGGTGGAGGGTCACTATGAGCTGCTTGTGGAGGCGTGGGATGGCGGTGCGGACCCTCGGCGCTCCAGGCTGACGCTGTCCATCACGGTCCTGGACGTGGATGACAACTCTCCTGAGTTCACCCAGCGGGCCTACGTGGTCGACCTGCCCGAGAACAGCCCCAAGAACACGGCCATACTGCAGCTACAGGTGAGAGAGGGTGCTGGGCCTGACGGTGATGGGTGAATGAATGGGTGGTTCGGAGTGATGGGTGGTGGATGATTAGGCGGGTGATGGATGGATGGATGGTTGGAATGGGTGGATGGTGGATGGATGGATGAAAGGGTGGATGATGAATGGATGCATGGGAGATTAATGGTTGGATGAATAGATGGATGGATGGTGGGTGGTGGATGCATGGATATAGAAATGTGTATGTGGATTGATGATGGATGGGTTGATTTCATATTAAATTATTTATTGTAACACAAAAACTAATTCTCCTCTTCATAAATATTCATCCTTTCTTGCTGTAAATGTTACTCTAAATATTCTCTCCCTCCCTCTTTCTCTCTCTCTCTCTCTCTCTCTTCCTCACCTCCCCGTCCACAGGCAATAGACACCGACCTCACCGCCAACCTCACCTACCGGATCAGAACCAACAGCTCCGACCCGCGGATCCCCCGGCTCTTCCGGCTCCACCCGACCAGCGGGGTGCTGTTTGTCCTGGAGGTCCTGGACTACGAGAGGCTGGACGCCGGTCCAGAACACTCCTTCACCTTCAGCGTGGAAGCCCTGGATGCAGGGGGCACCATGCCTCCCGGCCTGGCCACCAGTCACTGTCAACATAGTGGTGGGTCTGGTGTTGGGGATGGTGGTGGTGTGTGGTGGTGGTGGTGGTGGTGATGGTGATGGTGGTGTAGGTGGTGGTGGTTATGGGGGTGGTGGTGGTGGTGGTGATGGTGGTGGTGCTGGTTATGGCGGTGGTGGTGGTGGTGATGGTGGTGCTGGTGATAATGTTATATACCAACAGAGACTTAGTGACAACACATTAGACGTTCTGACAGCCTTAAAATATTTTCATGAATGCATGGATGGATCCATGAAGTCTGCCCGGAGACAAAATGCCCTAAGATGTAATGAAAGTTATTGCCTTGACAGAAGAGAACGTCACCTAATGGATTGACAAAATGGAATTCATGCATGACATCAATTAATACTTTGTGATCAGTGAGTGCTGTGAGAGCCACTTTGTGGAATGCATAAGTAGCAACATAATAACCGGAAAGAGAGTTGCTCAGTAAGACAATGACTTAGGGAGAATTTCCAGCAATGGTACATAAACCCAGTGATGGCTTGTGAACAACCAGCTATGGACAAAATGATATGTTTGGCATGACCAGCGATGGGTGTCAATAGAGGTGTCACTAGTCAATAGCAAGTGTCAGTAGAATGGATGCAGAGGTAGGAATGCAGAGTGAACGCGACCAGCAATAGTCTGCTAGAACTGACTGAGAAGTCTGATGGCAGACAAGCTCAGATCAGTGTGAACCGCTTGTCTGTTTCTTTCGCTTCATATTCGTCCGAACAATCATCTTGCCAGAGGCGGAGGATCTGTAAGTGCGTAATTGGCGAGCACAAACTCAGCAGGAGTAAACTGTTTAAAAAACAGTCTGTAAAGGTTTCCACTCAGCACCACTGCAGAAATACACGTATTAAAATCCCCTTCTGAGACATTCATCCGCACACATCAATGGGTTTTCTTCAGTAGAAACGAAACGGGAAACAAAGCGTTGTTTCCAGTCGTTGGCGCAGACTCTGCACCATCTCCCTCCAGAAGTTCTGCTACACACACACACAGCAGAACCCCTGCATCCGAGATTAGACAGAACAGATAGCAGAATAAAGGGAGCTGGTAGCCTGCAGTGTACTTGACTGCAATGCTGCTTAACTTAGCTTAGAATGACATGATGATAAGGACACCACCACCAGCTAAATGCTTGACTCACCATGAAAGTCATGACTTGAAATACCTCTGTGAAAGCAGCATCAGGAATATGACATCTGATAGGGTTGAATGTGTGGCCGGGTGAATTCTCAGCATGTTTAGCACAGCAAACAACAATATTTGGCAGTATATAAACACTTGAAGAGCAGAACTAGGTACACACAATATGGCTTGTTGAAGGGTTATTACATTAGCAGCCGAAGGGAAACGAGTATGAGAATAGAAGAGACACGCTACAGCATTCAGTACGTCAGAAGCAATGATTCAGGGTGATGTGTAAGACCGCCATTACAGCCTTCATGTACAGTATATGCGCCCTTACATTATAATTGAAAATACAGCCCGACACACACAGATGGAGCAACATCTGTACAAAGTTTAAAAGAATGTGAAGAAAAGTGCACAATCCCGTCATAGAGGAATGAGATGCCACTCTGTTGCCAGGATGCGGGACTAGAAGTTTAGCGAATAGTTGCCATGTAGTGATCCATGTTACCTGTTACTTAGTCAATGTTATGGATGGACCGCTGGTTTTATCTTCTGGTACACTGGATGCCCATCGCCTGTCCTGAGTGGTGTGAGGGGAATCTATGAGGAGTTGTCCGGCAGATGAAGCACGGATGTTTATGGGCAGGCACGCAAAGTTAAATATAAAAGGCTGCAGAAGTTAACCTTACGGAAGAACAGAGAAAAAAGGGGCCCATTGATGTAGGACAGAAAGGCTTCAACGCTATTGCAATTGCATTTGTCAGATCGATGCACACCTGCTAGCCGCAGCGTTTGACAGCGGGGCAACGTTGATGTTGGGCATGGTTGGTGAAATAAATGAACTGTGCTAAGTTCAGTTCAGGTGGGTATTGACCAGAGAGCGACGTATGTGTGATGGCCTGTTGAAAAAGCATGTGATACCTAAGAGCGCATGCAACCCTTCCCTCCTCTGTGGAGGGAACATAAAAACAAACTCTGACCAAGATCCTCCTCTCTATCTGTCCCTAGATAGGATGCACTTATCGTTTCTTTGCCAGAAGCTACTGTATGTTTATCACAACTTGGTGATGGCAGAATTAGAGGGACCAAGTTAGGTCTTGAGGGTGGAGCTAGTGATAAGGGAGGGTTTGGGGACAGGGCAGCTGGGACAGCAGGGGGGTGATCAGATGAGGTTCTGATGAGTGGGGAAGATAGGTGGGCTGTTGATATAAAAACCTGGAGGTTCCAGGATTCTCTGCGCCTTCAGCCAGGTGTCGAAGGTGTTGATGAGACTGCCGTTGTCAGCTGGAGCTGAATCAAAGTCGCACCTGAAAATAACTTGCAAGAGAGACGGGTACGACCAGGCTAGAAGCTGTAGAAGGGCTTTTCTTCTATGCTGAATCACAGGGAAGAAGCATCGTGTTAGCACTGATTGAAGTCAGCTTTATGAGTCGCAATGAAAACAATAGAGATGAGCATGAATGACATGTGTATGCACACTGAGCGTTGGCATGCAATTGTACATCTGCTTCATACATGAGGTCCTGATTGCTTTAAATATGAAGGGGAGAGGCCAGCAATGACAGCATGAGATTTAAGAACCCAGGTATAGATTGATGCGAAACAGAAGAGGAAACAGAAAAGTGTTAATGTAACTTTCGTTTTCATGTCATGATGATCATGAAATTATGAGGATAATGTGGATGACAATGATTATAATAGCGTTAGCTGCAGCAAATGGCTTCTGCTACACACCACCTACTACACAGTGGCTTTTCAGGGGCTCCATCAATCCAAAGACACAGGCAGTTAATGTTGAATACTCATGAATGACATGAATGACAGAGCAGGTGATAACAAGCCAGCATGCTGGTGCTGGTGAGTGTGTGTGGTGATGGTTTATCCTGTGTGCATTGTCAATACACACAGGTGTGCAGCCTCACAGGGCCCCAGATTAATCAGACAGTATATCAGACAGATACTGATAATAATATCCTATATATGATAATACACGAGACAACACCATCCATCCGCCATCCGAATGAACTGGGACTGTGTTCGGAAAGTATGTTCTATGTCCTTTCCTAACCACTTTTCCTTAACCATGTCATGAGGTCAAGGAAAGATGTGAAGGAGAATTCATAAGGACTTAGGAAAAACCAACCTTGGTGCCAAGAGAATCTTATGCACTTATGCTAGGCTATGTAATTATGCATCAGTGGATGTTATGGTGAAACTACAATGTTCCGAAGATGGACTCAATAAAAGTGCATCTTATATTAGATACATATTAATTCATTAACAACATTGAATTCAAATAAAAAAGAAATAATCTACCAGTCATAAAAGTGAAACGAAATGCTTGTCACATTGAGAAAGGTTGGTCCAATGTTGGGCCATCCAGGAAGTGATGTCACCAGATTGTCCCACTCCACAATCATCAGAAGGTTTGGACAGTAGAGCGACTCCAGCCATGCCTCATTTCACCTTTCACTCAAACCTTTGCTGTTTTGTGTTTGAGTATAATATACATGCTTTTAAGACTATCATCAAAGCACCTTTCCCACTGGGTAGCCATTACCTTAAAAGCAAAACTACGATGTGTGTGTGTGTGTGTGTGTGTGTGTTTGCGTTTGCGTGTATGAGTGTAAGACATGCCGTGTACAGCAAAGTGCAGTGTGCAGTGGAGTGTGTCCGCTCTTAATTCCCTGTCCTGATAATAAGGGCCCTAGGCTTCTTTATCCGAGTCCCCGGGGTAGTGATGGTTACCAGAGAGATAGCAAGACTTGGAGAGGTAGGAGAGAGGGGGGGGGGGGGAGTGAGGCAGGCAGAGCGTTAAGAGAAATCTCCCCAAATAGATGGTGGCGAACAACCGAAAGAAAACCACAAATGTTTATTCTGTTTTAATTTTCACTTTTTACAGTTTGGGGCAGGGGACTTTGTAATTGGCCAATTGTGTAGAAATATTGAGCAAATGATGGCTCTGTAGAGAGAGGAGTGCTGCTGCCCGACGTCCTTAGTTCCCCTCATCACACCGGCAATTCAGATCGTGAATATCTGTTGAACATTAAATATCTTACGAACTTAAAAATTACGTTCAAAATGCATAAGCTGCTATTGATTGACAGGCAGGACCCACCCTACTCTGCCTCTGATTGGCTCAGCCTGATGATGCCCGTTCTTGCTGAAAGAACATGGCATTTTGTTCTGTTCTGCTGTCTTCGTCAAATTAGCTGAACGACGAGTATGAGTGAAAATGTTTGCGTTCTTTTTAGATGTCAGCACTGTGTGCCGAGGGAGACAGATAGAGGCAGTCAACGGCCTGTTTTGTGTTGTTTATATGTCTCATGCTGTGCACCCACTCATTCATTCAGTCATTAATAAATATGTTTATACATTTAGAAGTGTTACAGAGGGATTGGATTACTAGCTGCCTTTCGCATCTCTCATCCACCAAAGTGGCGGGCTTGGCGTTTCTCAGTGGCCGATGCGTTCACACGATCTTTACCAAACGTAACGTTCATGTTTGTTGTCACCCTCTGGAACTAGGTCACCACATATACCATGCATTAGAAGACGTGATTATGGAACGGTCATTGTCAGGCTAGGCCAATCAGAGGCAGAGGAGGGCAGGGTCATGCCTTGGCCATTGTAGGATTTGTAATTTCTCGTTGCGTTAGTTCACGTAAACGCCATTGATGACTACTGATGGGTCGCATCTGGGTCTTGAGTGGTTGTCCCGTTTTCATAGGGGAAGATTTCAACCACTATCCCTCGCAAAACTGTTCCCAGGGGCATGGCGAAAAGCCAGGGGCACTCCAAACAGAGAGAGAGAGAGAGAGAGAGAGAGACGGTAAAGAGAGAGATTATTAGAACCAGAAATGAGAAGTAGTGACAGAGATAGAAAGCAACCTTTGCAAATTGAAACAAATTGAAAGGTTTGCTAAATATTTCCTTTGCCACTTTCTGTTCAGTTTATACGAAGAAAATACATAAAACCGTATAAAATATTCAAAACGTCAAGGCACTTGGGCCGTCTACCTGACAAAACTAATTGATTTAACAGGGACCTGCGAGTGTGTGTGTGTCTGTGTTGTGTGTGTGTGTGTGTGTGTGTGTGCATGCATATGTGCGTACACGTGTGTATGTGTGTGTGTCTGTTGGTATGTGTTACTGTTTGGGTTTGCTTGTGCCTATGTTGGAGAGTGTGTGTGTGTGTGTGTGTGTGTGTGTGTGTGTGTATGTGTGTGCATGCGCGCACTTGTGTTAATGCATCAACAAAAGCTGCAATAAATGACAAAGGCAATGCAATACAAACAAAATAATTGGTAAAATAAACAAGCCAACAAGGATGTTATGAAGGCACTAAGAGCAGTGATGAATCCAGCCAGCCTCTTCAGACAGGGCCTCTAGCTCTCCGCCCCGCCAGGCTATTATGGCCTAATGGGGTCCTAAAGGCCCACGGTGTGATGGTGATTTAGAGGCCATGCTGCCGCGGAGGGTACAGTACCGCATATTTGTTGTGTTGCTCTGGAGCCCAGGTGTGATGACGTCATGGAACTATAAAAGATAAAATACTAAATGTACATGACTATGTGGCAGCAGTGACCATACTACATGCAACATTTTTCTGGGCTCCCCTGATCCAAGGATACAGGAGGATGATGATGATGATGATGATGATGATGATGAACAGGTTTATTGCAGACTTTGTAGTTGGACGGAGCAGGTTTGCGTTTGTGTGTTTGTGTGTGTGTGATGACCACACACACATGTACAGTATGAACTAGCTCTTAAATCTGCTTCTGAATCCACATCTAAAACTCCTTCCAAACCACATTTTAAACCAGCTTCTAAACCAGTCGAAATCAAATACAAAACATACACTCACCGGCCACTTTATTAGGTACACCTGTTCAACTGCTCATTAATGCAAATATCTAATCAGCCAATCACATGGCAGCAACTCAATGCATTTAGGCATGTAGACATGGTCAAGGCAATCTGCTGAGGTTCAAACTGAGAATGGGGAAGAAAGGTGATTTACTTTGAACGTGCCATGGTTGTTGGTGCCAGACGGGCTGGTCTGAGTATTTCAGCAACTGCTGACCTACTGGGATTTTTACACACAACCATCTCTAGGGTTTACAGAGAATGGTCTGAAAAAGAGAAAATATCCAGTCAGCAGCAGTTCTCTGGGCGAAAATGCCTTGTTGACGCCAGAGGTCAGAGGAGAATGGCCAGACTGGTTGGAGCTGATAGAAAGGCAACAGTAACTCAAATAACCACTCATTACAACCGAGGTATGCAGAAGAGCATTTCTGAACACACAACACGTGGAACCTTGAAGCAGATGGGCTACAGCAGCAGAAGACCACACCGGGTGCCACTCCTGTCAGCTAAGAACAGGAAACTGAGGCTACAATTCACACAGGCTCACCAAAATTGGACAATAGAAGATTGGGAAAACGTTGCCTGGTCTGATGAGTCTTGATTTCTGCTGTGACATGCAGATGGTAGGCTCAGAATTTGGCGTAAACAACATGAAAGCATGGATCCATCCTGCCTTGTATCAATGGTTCAGGCTGGTGGTGGTGGTGTAATGGTGTGGGGGATATTTTCTTGGCACACTTTGGGCCCCTTAGTACCAATTGAGCATCGTTTAAACGCCACAGCCTACCTGAGTATTGTTGCTGACCATGTCCATCCCTTTATGACCACAGTGTACCCATCTTCTGATGGCTACTTTCAGCAGGATAACACACCATGTCACAAAGCTCAAATCATCTCAAACTGGTTTCTTGAACATGACAATGAGTTCACTATACTCAGCAGGCCTCCACAATCGCCAGATCTCAATCCAATAGAGCACCTTTAAGATGTGGTGGAACGGGAGATTCACATCATGGATGTGCAGCCGACAAATCTGCAGCAACTGCGTGATGCTATCATGTCAATATGGACCAGAATCTCTGAGGAATGTTTCCAGCACCTTGTTGAATCTATGCCATGAAGGCATAGATTCAAGGCAGTTATGAAGGCAAAAGGGGGTCCAACCCGGTACTAGCAAGGTGTACCTAATAAAGTGGCCGGTGAGTGTATATTTAAAAAAGAACCAACAGAGACAACTTGGAGAGAGAGATTGCACTCGCAAAATAAAAACTAAAGTTGGAGTAAATTGTGTAAACACATAAATAACGGTAGATAAACACATTTTGTACAAGGTAAGAGAGTAAAGAGTTTTCCTGGATGCCAACGAGGCAACAGCGGCACTATGTGAGTGGTGCTGCCCAGTGTTTGCATTGGGCTCCGTTGTGCTCACCCCTTCTCTAGGTAAACATAATCATTAGAAACGCCTGTGCACGCGCCAACATTGATGTTTTTTGTGTGTTTAACTTGTTTGTATTTGTAGTGTGCCATGTTGTACTCCGAGTTTGCCATGGGTAGGTTTTATATTTTGTAAGTGATGAGGTTTGTCTCGCAGACTTACTTAAAGAGTAGATGTAGTTTTACTACTGCTTTATTACTGCTCTCAATCCTTTTAGTAGCTTCTAAACCAGTTTCTGAACATCTTCAAAATCTATTTCTAAACCAGCTTTTAATCCATCTTCTGAAAACAGAGAGGGTTCACATTGTCTCTTTTTGCAAATCGACCAAAATCAAATGACCAGTAATTCCTCTCATTTAGTCCTTGCCATGGCTCATCCAGTGTGTGTGTCTGTGTGTGTGTGTGTGTGTGTGTGTGTGTGTGTGTGTCTGTGTGTGTGTGTGTGTGTCTGTGCGTACGTGTGAACAGGACATGAACGACTTCACCCCAGTGTTCAGCCAGGCGGTGTATCGCGGCATGGTCGCCCCCAACGCTGTCAAGGGAACCATCGTTACCACGGTGATGGCCAATGACTCCGACAATTCAGTAAGAGCCCCTTTCTTTCGATTCTATTCTGCTATTTCTATTCAGCGTTGTTCTATTGTATTCTATTCTATTACCTTTAGTTCTGACACGCTTCAATCGTAATTCTAATGAATTCATGAATTCAATGTGTTGACTTCGACTTCATTTCAAATTCATGTTCTTACCGGACAAAAAATTCTGTTGGATGTGGGATAGTGATTTAGTTAGTCAGTCATTGGTTGATTAGTTGGTAAGTGAGTCAGTCATCGAGCGAGCAAGCTAGCGAGCTAGTAAGCAAGTTTGTTATCTCGTTACGTAGTTAGCTAGTTAGTTCATTAGCTTCCGTCTCCACAATCGTACGTTGCAGACATGATATAAGATTGAATCTAACGAGTCACTTAACATATGCAGACCTCCATGAGTCTACCTCAACTTGATCAACCTCTTCCCACGCCGGGTTCTAAATAGCGCCCCCTGTTGTCCATTGTCCAGAGTACTCCTGCAGGAACGGTGCGCTACAGGGTAGACCAGCAGGCGCACCCCTACTCCTCCAGCATCTTTGACGTGGAGGAGACCAGCGGCAACGTGGTGACAAGAGTCAACCTCAACGAAGAGCCCAACCTGAAGTTCAGCGTGAGTATGAACAACGCAAGGCTTAGCCAAAGTACACGTGCAAGAGCAGTGCAGCCTCCCATAGAGTAGTGGTTCCCAACCCCTTTTTTTGTCCCGTCGGCACATTTTTAGGTCTGAAAACATTTTTGTGCATCTCGTCCAGGCACGTTGCTTTAAAGAGGCCCCATCATACCACCAGGTGTGAGTGTGATTAGCCATTACAAGCCATTTCAACGTGTAAAGTGACCACAGTCAAGGGGGATTGTCCACAGATTTATGCTGATTAGATCAGTTTACCAGTTGGTACACTCCGCTGGTGGACTGATCTAGTCAGCATACATCTGGGTAGACACCACCATTTGTGATGTCACTTCGTCCCAATGACAATTTTAGTCGCACAGGAATTTTGAAACGGCTAATCCCCCTCACACCTGGTGGTGTAATAGGGCTCCTTTAACTGAATCAACACCTGCCCATAATATCCATTTCCCAATGAACATATCCACATCGCACCACACTAAGGGATTAGTAGTAGTTTACACGTGACTACAAATACATGAGGAATCATATGCAGAAGACCTTCCAAATCATTGTATCACTGACATGATTAGATGATCATCAAACATCTCGAACATATGAATCTGAAATATGCCCTAGGATAGCAATCTGCGATAGGGGGTATGCGGTACGAGTCTCTGGGTGGATCATTTTTGATTCTGCGAAGCCCATTGGTCGGTCTGCCATCCAATAGAAGTCACACAGGGATCTCCTTTATTTCTCTCAGTTTGTTGTTTGTTCTGGATAGAGTTCAGAGCACACATCTCCCCAGAGCCATCGTCATTGGAGATTAGAATGTTCACATTCACTGCCTTGACTCAGATTCAATTTGGCGTTCTCTTTGCACAACAGACTGAACCTGAGTTGAATGTGAGTTGAATGCGCTTTGAACAGCTTTTAACAAGTTGTTGCACACTGCATCCCTTTGCTGCAGTATTTTTGGGGGCTGAATGCTATAGTACTTATTGCAACCCCTGCTTCCTCCCCTCTGTCATTTCAATGAGCTTTAATTAACACAAGCAGGAACCCGGCTCCTTTGGGGACGTCTCTCGGGAGTGTAATGTGTATACTGTCTTTTACTTCCAACGGCTCTGAAACAAAATAGTGGTCCGACTCGGTTTGATATGCACAGGGGATTCTAATCGTGTGATGGCTGTGACATTATTATTTATTTTTGGGTGTACCTTTATGGGTGTACCTTTTTGTTTGTATTGTTGTGTTGTTTGTTGGGTGTGGGGGGAGGGGCCATAATGAGCAAGACAACATAGTGAGCTGGAAGCATGCCTGCTGCTGTAAGGACCATTTAGTTAGTTTGACTTGCCTGTCTTCCTCCTACCTGTTTATGAAGTGCCAACGCCAGCACCGGGGGGGGGGTGAGTTGTATAGTCAATTTAGCGGCGGTGGGGCCTGTTGCTGCCACGATGGCTTGGAAGCTAGCAAGCTAACAGATGGACGGTCACACGGTCTTAACTCCCGTTGGAGCTGAGGTAATTTGGGTTGAACAGGGCTGAATACCAAGCGCTCCTCCTTGCTGGTGAGAGAGAGAGAGAGAGAGAGAGAGAGAGAGAGAGAGAGAGAGAGAGAGAGAGAGAGAGAGAGAGAGAGAGAGAGAGAGAGAGAGAGAGAGAGAGAGGGGAATGGAACAGGCGCTGGGGTGAAAGATGAAAGAAAGAGAAAATGCTAAACTCCTACCATGCGTTGACACCCAGCTATTTTAGTCTTACTTTATGGTGCCCTTTTCTTTTGTTTGGGGAATGTATTCACTGTGACTATTTGCCACGCATGTCGCACATCTGAGTTTCTTTTAGCACACTGGGAGTCTTTTTGGAATTGTCCTTTTTAACAAGAGTTGTAAAAATACACCAGTTCCTCTGAAAGTTTGAATAACCCTAATGACTTTGACTGTTGGGAGGTTCATTTATTGCTTCCATTCTCCGAAGAACACAAAGAATCTATCGTTTGATTGTGGCGATTTCCCTGTAGCCATTTTCTTGAGTTAACCAGATAAGGTGTCGTAGCGAGAGTTGTGCTAACTCTGTTTGCTGACTGTGGGCTGCTTGATTGACAGTTGGTGGTGGTTGCCTACGACAACGGCGAGCCTGTGAAGGAGAACAGGACTCTAGTGGAGGTGACGGTGTTACAGCCCTCAGCCATCCCAATCTTCACCCAGGAAGAATACAGGTATACACACACACACACACAGGCACACACACATACACACACACACACACACACACAAACCCATCATAGCTGGAGGCTATGATGCATATTGATATAGCATGTGCCTGGTGATGTTAAATGCCGTACTATATGTTTGCCAGACATATATTTTATCCTCTCTGGGCAATGTTCCAGAAATAAAAAATAATAGACTTCAAACTAATGCCTGCGGCACACTCGTCGATTTTTCAAATTTTCATGAGAGACCACACACCGAACTATAGATGAAGATAAATGTCACCGTTTTGGTCATTAAGTGTGAGAAAGGCAACGTTTTTGCACAGCACACACTAACCCATTCCATTCCCGAACAACCCGGTCCTGATTCTCAAAGCCAAAGTCTCACAATTACAATCTGGCAATCAAAAACATGGCAGACAGCGGCCATGCCATGCTAGATCTTTTCAGAAACATCCTAAAAAACTACTAAAGAGTCATGGAGATGGTGTGAAAATGGAGTTGGACTCCTCCATTCAATTCGTCACACTTTTCTTTTTTTGCCGCCATGGCTTCTGTTGTGATTACCTGTCTGAGACACAACAGGTTATCAAACAGCTTTTGATAACAGCTTTTTGTGAATGAGGAACTAGCTTAAGCTAGCTTAATGATGAGCTTACAATAGACGGCAGTGATACTTGTATTCAAAGGAAAACCAAACACCTGTTTGAGCTTGTTCCATGCTATCTATTGCTATCTATCTGCTATCAACATTTAAAACATTGCTTCTACTTCTGACCCACTTCTGGCAGAAACCTTTATTAATTTAGGGCAGAGCTATCTCATTAAGATTATATTTTCATTTTACAAACATTGTGTATTTAAATCGAGATTTGGACTAAGATCAATCCATCCACTACATGCCTTTTCATCTAAAATAAATTGTTTTAAGGAAATTCACGCATATGGGGGGCAGTGGATACGTCTATAGATGACAGTAATATACACTACATATACATACTGTGGCAGACGGCCACTGAAGGGCCGACGAAAGAGTGTGGACGACAGTCGGGGGAACCGCAATTCCCCATTCGAGAGGCAATCAGCCTCATGGGATTTGGCTGCGGCTCGTTGAGAACAATCCGCGGCAGCCAATCAATGCCCTGGATACAGACAATAAATAGGAGAGGAGTTGGAAGAGGAGGAGGACGTGTTGGAAGTGGGAGAGGAAGAAGGAGTGGACATGGGAGAGGAGGAGGAGGAGGAGGAGGAGGAGGAGGAGGAGGAGGAGGAGGAAGAAGAAGAAGGAGGAGGAAGAGTTGAGAGAAAGACAAAGACAAAGAGTTCTATAGAGATAAAAGAAGTGGCTGTGTGCCTTGACCTTTTGATCGTCTGAGAACCCGTCTTGTGTATTGACCCTTGTCTGCCTGACGACCCTCCCGCCTGCCTTGCCGTGGACCCCCTGAGACCACTTCCCGGTGTGATACCCCCTATTTCTGGACTACGACAACGATTGGAATAACGGACCTGGCACGATAAGGACCCTGCACTTTCCCTTCCCCTGTGTACTAAATAAAGCCTGTTTGCAGTGAATATTGGTGTGGGATTAATGATTATTCATCTTCAGTCGTGGACACACTCAATAATACACAGGAGTGTGCCACAATACATATACAGTACATAGAGGGAGAGAGAGAGCAAAAAACAAAACAGATTGCCCATGAATTGACAGTCTACGATGATAAATGCCCAGACAGCATTAAATGTATGTATGTATGTAGTGGTCTGTGTAGAGCACAGCTGCATTACAGGCAAATGAGACACTTTTCAGAATTGAAAATGTAAATGAAGAGACGGGTACAGACAGGATGGCCTGAGACAGAGTCAGAGATGTTACTGGTGCGTTAATGGCTACAGATTATTGGATAGTTTCACATCTGACCTAACCCGCCCCCCTGGTGTCCAGTCAACCAATCAGGGGAAAGCAAACCTAGGGAGAACCTAATGACCTCATAAAAACACCAGCGATGATGAAAAGCTGCATCAAGACCTCTGAACCGCGTGTGCTTGTGCGTGTGTATATGCATGCACGTGCGTGTGTGTGTGTGTGTTTGTTTTCATTCATAAAGAGCATTATGTAATCTCTACTGGTGCATGTAATATGCAGCAACTGAGTTTATTTGAGTTTAATAGCTTAGAACAGAGGGAGAGAGAGGTGGAGGGAGGGAGACATGGGGAAGAGAGATTGAGAGGTATTTAGATGGAGAGTAGGAGAGAGGAAATTAAGACGTTTAAGAGTTTAAGATGTTTACTTTATTGTGCTTTGGAATTTGTGTGGTTGCGCATCTTGCGTGTGTGTGTGTGTGTGTCTTTGAATGGATATTTCAACTCGTGTGAATTTATGTTTTATTGTGCAGAGCTGTATGTGTGTGTGTGTGTGTGTGTGTGTCAATGTGTGTCTGTGTGTGTGTATGTGTGCGCACGCATGTACATGTGTACATGCCCTTGCATGTGTATTCCTGCTCTTGACTCCGTTACCTGTAGTTTATTCATTTCTTTATGTTTAGGTAAACATGTTTAACGACTCATTCGTTAGTCAGTGTGGTATTACCATGGTGATGTCTGCATGGTGGCTTTTAAATGAATTACCCCGACGTCAGTGGCAACACGGGGGAGAGGTGGCCTCCTGGTGGTGGTGGAGGTGGAAGTGGCTTTTAAACACCGGCTAATGCTAATGCTGAATGATTTCCTCTGCTGTCCTCTGGTGAGGGGGGGGGGTGGGTTTGAGATGAATTACCAGTATTGATTGGGAGGGATAAAATAGAACACACCAAACATTTGTTTGTTTCTTTTTGCAGCCCCAGATGTTGCCGCAGTAAGTGTTTGGTTAATGGATGAGTGTGATGGAATTGCGCTCGGTAGCGTGTGTCAAACACAGGTATTAGCGGGCTTTTAAAGTAAATCAAACTGAAAATCACAAATCCACACCGAGTGGTTTCATACACACATGTAACTGTAGCTACCCAAGTAGCTGTGTGTGGAACACATTTATGCAGGGTTTTAAGGGCTGAAATGAAATATATCAATACACAATTACATCATGAAATGCTGAGATAAATGAATATATCATTAAATAATAAAAGGCTGAAATATATTCATAAATATATAATTGTCAACATGAATACATAAATCACAAATTAAATGAGGCATTAAACACATAATAAATGTTAATGCATTAAAAGATCATTAAAACTGACTCTGTATCACGTTAACTTTGCAGCCCTAGTTTGTTAGCACCTCTCAAGAGCAGGTGTCACAAAGTGCTTCACAAAAGCAAATAAGAGACAACTATATATATATATATATATATATATATATATATATATATATATAATAAACAGACTTCCAGCTTAAGACCTAAGATAAACAGAACTAATTAAAAGGCCACAGATGTCCACAGATCTTAAGCCCAAAGGGAGAGAGTTCCCACTGTTTAGGAGCTACAACCTCAGAAGCACAGTCTCCGTTTGTCTTGAGCCTGAGGCAAGGAACAACCAGTACACACTGATCAGAGGACCTCACGTAGCTCCTGGGATGATATGGCTTCAGTAGCTCTTTCATGTCTGCAGCTGCCTGACCATGCAAGGCTCTGAACATAATTACAAGACATCAGTATTGATGTTACATGAGACTTTTTGGGGGGAAATGGTTGGGAGCTTGGCAGCAGGATTGTGGACCACTTCAGCGATGTCTAAGGTATATGCTAAACTGGCCCCGCCACATTAAAGTTGCTTTCCAGGGGCTCCTCCGAAAGGACACAGGCAATTGTATGTTGAATAATCCAGCTGATTGTACAGTTTGTAGTTGTAGAATGACGACACAGCAGGTGGTGAATGCTAGCATGGTAGAGCTTCCTAAGTGTGTGTGTGGTGATGGCTGGTTTAACCTGTGTGCACTGATTAGTCAATGCATCATAGGTGTGCATAGGGATGCTATGATAGGGGTGAAAAGTAAACTGCAGTAATCAAGATGGGAGAAAATAAAGGCATGAATAATCATCTCCATCTCAGCTCTGGACCGAATGGGCCTGTGTTTAGTCGTGTTTCTCAGCTTGTAGAAACAGGAGCGAACCAGAAAATGTACATGCTGGTTAAGACTCAAAGCCTGGCCCATGGAAACCCCTAGATTATGAATGGTAGGTGTAACAGAAGAGGATGAACAACCAAGAGGGATGTTTCAGGATTCATCTGGAATTCCGGATTTTCCGACGTGAAAATATGAGCCATGTGAATTTTGCAGATCCGTATTATTATTGTTGAGTTTTTGGACGGTTTACTTTGTCATTCACATGCCCGAGCCAATTTCCATCACCATTGGCACGCCGCCATTTGCGGCAGAAGCTGGAGAAAATTATGATCTTTTGATACAGTTAAGTAGAACAGAACAAATGTAGAATAGAATAGAATAGAATAGAAATAGAACTTTATTAATCCCGAAGGAAATTCTTGTGCCAGGTTGCATAGTGATACAGTACAATAAAACAATATGGAAAACAACAGAATGATTAAAATAAACGAATGGATATGCAAATGTACAGTGGTGCACCTCAGTAATCTCAGTCTACGGCTGAAGGTGCTCTGGTATGACACCAGTGTGGCGTGAAGGGGATGGGAGGTTATGCTGAGTAGTTTACTCAGCATCCTCCTCTCCGAGACCTCTACCAAAGACTCCAATTCCACTCCCAGGACAGAACCCGCTTTCCTGATGAGCTTATTGAGTCTGTTGGCGTCGGCTACCTTCACCCTGCTGCCCCAGCACACAACAGCAGTGTAGAACAGGGGTCGGGAACCTTTTTGGCTGGGAGAGCCATAAAAGCCAAATATTTCTAAATGTATTTCCTTGAGAGCCATATAGTATTTAATAAAATGTAATGCAATTTTATGCGTGCATTTTTTAAGTAAGACTGTAACAAAGTCCTGTGTTGTCACAATGCCACTGCTGTGGCTTTTCCTGGGTTCACAGAAGGAATGGAGAGGATCCGTGGATGTGGTAATAATAACGCTGTTTATTTACAGTCTCAACTTAAATAACGCGTTGATCAACATATAACTTAATATAGTCGCCCGTAGTCCGCTGTCGCCATGCATGCCCAGCCTCTACTACGCATGCGTCATTATATCGTTAATTGCACTCATTCGCTACAGCTGCGTCACATTCCAGGCATTCCTGCTGCTCCGCTCCCCCTGTCACTGCGCGACAGCGCTAACCACGCCCCCTCATAGCTCACAAAGACATACATTTTTAAAACATTGTAAATAATACTAAAACACGATGTAAACACGATGTAAACAAGCCTGGTTCCTCTCTGTCTCCTCCGGCTTCTCAACTCATCCTACAACTTTTTTGCGCAACTCTTCTGCACAACCCCGTCGAGTTTACCGTAATACCCCTATATGGTTGGAAATCGCAGCTCCTCTGCTTTCAGAAACCGTTGGAATTTCCTCGATCGCGCAAACGCTCGAGGAGTTACGGTATTTTGAAATAGACGAGTGTTTTCAAAATAGTCTGGGAGCCATATGCCGTCATCGAAAGAGCCATATATGGCTCGCGAACCATAGGTTCCCGACCCCTGGTGTAGAAGATGACGCTGGCCACCACAGAGTGATAGAACATCTGCAGCATGGTTTTGCAGACGTTGAAAGATCTGATTCTCCGTAGGAAATACAGGCGACTCTGACCTTTCTTATACAGGGCCTCTGTGTTTTTAGACCAGTCCAATTTATTGTCTATGTGAACAGCCAGGTACTTATATTCCTCAACAATGTCCACCTCGGTCCCACTGATGCTGACCAGTTTCGGGTGAGTCGGTTGCTTCCTGAAATCCACCACCAACTCCTTTGTCTTAGAGATGTTGAATTGCAGGTGGTTTAGTCCACACCACTCCACGAAACTGTCCACCACACTCCTGTACTCGGACTCCTGCCCCATCCTGATACAGCCCACAATGGCAGAGTCATCCAAAAACTTCTGCAGGTGGCAGGACTGTGAACTGTATCTGAAGTCTGAGGTGTAGAGTGTGAACAAAAAGGGAGACAGGACTGTCCCCTGAGGTGCTCCCGTGTTGCTCACTATAGTGTCCGACATGTTGCTCTGCAGCCTCACATACTGTGGCCTACCTGTGAGGTAGTTAGTAATCCAGGCCACTAGTGGAGCATCCACCTGCATGTCCAGTAGCTTAGTCCCAAGCAGGGCAGGCTTTATGGTGTTAAAAGTGCTCGAGAAGTCAAAGAATGTGACTCTCACAACGCTGCCTGACTCCTCCAGGTGAGAATAAGCCCTGTGCAGCAGGTAGATGATGCCGTCTTCCACTCCAATACGGGGCTGGTAGGCGAACTGCAGAGGGTCCAGTGATGGTTCGACTAGTGCATGGATGTGCTTCAGGACTAGCCTCTCCAGCGACTTCATCACATGTGAGGTCAAGGCCACAGGTCTGTAGTCACTGTGGCTGCTTGCATGTCTTTTCTTGGGGACAGGAAGCAGGCATGATGTTATCCACAGGACAGGGACTATCGTCGTGCTCAGGCTCAGGTTGAAGATGTGCCGGAAGACGCCACGCAGCTGAGCACTCTGGGGCTGAGGCCTTGCCTGGGCGTAGTCTGCCGAGTTCACATCACAAATCCCCCGCCGTGAAGGTGATTGGCCCTGGAGAGAGGAGATGGAGGAGAGGAGACGGGGGAGGGCGGGAGGGGGGAGAGATGGGGTGGAGAAGAGAGGTTAGATGGGAGAACATCACAGGAGGAGCTGGGGGGAGGGAGGAGAGGAGCCACATCATCAAACCTGTTGAAGAACAGGTTTAACTCATTGGCCTCATCCAGGTTTCCCTCCCTCCCCTGGATGGTCTTAGCTCCATGGCCAGTGATGGTTCTCATGCCACTCCACACTTCCCTGAGGTTCTTCTGTTGAAGCTTCCTCTCGAGCTTTCTTCTGTAGCTCTCCTTGCCCTCTGTGATCTTCTCCCTCAATTCTCTCTGCACCTTCTTCATCTCCTCCTTGTCTCTACTCCTGAAGGCTGCTTTCTTCCTGTTCAGTGATGCCTTGATGTCTTTAGTCACCCAGGGTTTGTTGTTGGGGAAGCAGCGCACAGTCTTAGTTGGGATCACACAGTCCGTGCAGAAATGTACATGTATAATAGAATATCATCCGCATTACAAGAAGAAGAAGAAGAAGAAGAAGAAGAAGAAGAAGAAGAAGAAGAAGAAGAAGAAGAAGAAGAAGATTACTTTTAAAATCCTCAGAGTACGCAAGTACAATGCAAACAGCATCAGACTTAGGACAGATCCCTGGGGAACACCATGAAATTGTGATTCAGTTGATGAGGCATAATTCCGAACTGTAACCGCGAAGGTCCTGTCTGACTGGTACATGAAAAAACAATCAAAAGCTAATCCAGAGATACCTGCTCACTGCCTGAGCCTCTCTGGCAATATACGGTGGTCTATGGTATCAAAAGCGGCACTGAGATCTAATAGTACCAAGACAGAACAATTTCCTTCATCACTCTTCCGTGACCGATCATTTGGGACTCTGAGAAGTGCTGTCTCTGTTGAATGCAACTGATGGAAACCAGACTGAAATGTCATGCTCATCTAAGACTGTAGTTGTAAGCTGTTTAGCAAACACAGGCCTTAGCTATAAAAGGTAACTTAAAAATAGGCCTGTAGTTCTGGGGCAAAGAAGAAGGGTCCAGATTTGGTTTTTGTATTGAAAAGTGGTTGATCGGCAACTTCTTTTAAATAAATTGGGTTTGCTTGTATGTCATTTATCTTGTGAACAAAGGCAAAGAGACAACTGTTGCACTCATCAACTGAATACATTGGAACAGCAGGGGAGGTAGGAGAAACAATGTTACTGATGGTTTCAAACATTGGGTTTATATTGGGATTATATATTGTAATGGATTATATATTAGAAATGTATATAGTTCTGGCGTCCTTAACCATGTTATTCACATATGTTCTTTTAAAGTCTACAAGTTTTTTAGTTATTTTAAATATTGATGGAGAACTTTTAGAAGGGTGGATATCCACAAACGATGGAGGAGCCAATCTAGGAGCAACTTTATCCAGGGCTGAGAGACGGTGCTCATTAAAAGATTGCACTTGAGAATCAAGATCACTATTTGACATAACAGGGCTGCCGCAGAGAGATGGTTCAAAATGTTAGTTTCACAACGTCAAACGTCAGGGTATCCACAGTGTGTGTTACATGTTGAGTGATATTTAAAGACTCAATGATATTAATACAACTAAAAGTACATTTATCAGAAGCATTGTCAATATGAATGTTAAAATCACCAAAAAGCACAAATCTAGGTAGCTTGAGAATGGACAATAAAAATTCACTTAAAAAGGAGCTATTATGGCCGAGTGGATGGTCAATTAAAATACCATAAAAGGGATAAGTAGTACATCCAACATGAATCATTTGTGCTTCAAAAGAAGAGAAAGATGAAGGGCTCAGCAACTGACAATCGAATTTCAGGCCAGGTGAATTTCAACAGGTTGAATTTTAACCAGGCTTGAAGTCAGCCAATTCTAGGCACGCTGATGAAAGTATAAATTATTTGCGTACGGCTCAAGGAGGGGCGGGGCTGTTCCATATACTTCTGTGAGGTTTCAATGACAAATCGAAAGACTTCTAAGTCATTCAGCACAAAGGTTTTGTTAGTTATGGAGCGAGCATTCACCAGCTGAGAGGACCAGCAGAACGCCCCACATGTGCAAACAAGTGTAACTGGAATTACATTATTTCGGTTTTTCTACAATTATTCAGAATATTCAATGCAGAAGATGGTCAGTGATTCTGACTGGACTGATTCTGGGTGTAGGACAGTTATAGTGGTCTGAATGGATGAGCGTTGGGACATTTACAGCCAGAGGTCCAGGTATGGGTGTTGGAGAGTGTAGTTGTGTGGCCAACAGGAAGGTGGGGGGGGGGGGCGTAGTGCCAGAAGCAATACCTTTTAGATGGCTGCAGAAAGCTGCAGATATGTTGGTTGTAGCTGAACAAATGCTGAGGCAAATGTTAATTCTTCTGCTTTTATTAGATCAGCTTCGTTGAGCGATTCGGAACGATATCAGCCCTGACTGACACAGAAATTAATGAAGCTGTATTCAGGATCCTTGCAGAGATCCTACAGCAACTTTAGGCTGCAGGGTGGTCCGATGGAACACCACAATAACAACAACAACAACAACAACAACAACAACAACAACAACAACAACACTGGCCGACCTGGCCATCCTTACATTAACATTAAGCCCAGAGTCTGGGGCCAGACAGTGACATGTGTAACATTAACGTTAGTAGAGTTGAGAGCCTCTTCGATCAATGTTTCTGCCATACACAGCAGTAGCAGTAGCAGCTGCTGCGGCCTTGGTGGGTCGAGGTAGACATTCTGGTGATCTGTGTCAGGCCTCATTGACATTAGAATGGTAGATAGTAGCTGAGCGTTTTAACAGCTCGGTCTTCTTCATCTGTTCAGGTTTACGGCAGTTGGTGTCCATAAGTGGTGCACCTGCTGGATTGTAAAAGCCAATCACGGTGCACACTCATAGCTGGATCAAAGAGGGCTGGAGGGACTGGTTGAGCCTGCTGGGTCTGTAGTACTGTTCATTCACCAACCAGAGGCTTTAAAATGCACGCTGACTTTTGATGGATGAATGATGATAATGTTTGTTGCCACAAGTTACACAATGGATAAATCAAAGTATGCATAAATAAATACAATTCTAAATAGATAAATGCATGTTTGAATCAATGAATAAGTAAATTAATGAATTAATATAGGAATTAATAAATATACAAATGTGTGTATATATACTTATTGTATATATATATATACCGTATATACTGTATATTTCATTATATAATGATGCATTTATTAAGCATTAAATTCTATAATTATGTATTAAAACCATACAGCAATCCATACATCCATACATACATACTGTACTGTGTAGTGTGGAGACTCATGTTTGTTTACAAGGACACAAATTGTATAGATAACACTATATATTTTAGAATTAAATGGTCATTTCAGAATGAACTCAGAAAGTATTTCTGAGTCAACATCATCACTCATATCATCTCTGTCTTTGAACCATAATGTTGCACTCTCCCACAAGTCTCATGCAGATGTGATGATCAATAAATACCTTCTCGGAAATTGTCTGAAAGGCTAGGTGTAGAAACGCTTATTAAGGTGCATTCTCTGCTCCCCATTCGAACGAAGAATGCAATACAATACAAGGTAGATGTTTACACTTGTTTCCCCCATTCATCCAACATCAACAGCAAACAGCTTGGAAACAATCTATTAAAACTTCACTGCAAAATCAGAGCGGTCCTGCACTGCCTCAGAGCCGCAATCAGCCAATCAGAGGACAGTTTGAATTCAAGATCCTACTGAAAAATCTTCTCTTCTGAAAAATATATTATTTTCACTTATATTTTTCCTTTCGTTTCATCTGGACACACAGGTGCTCCTGGGAGTGAGAGTGAGGGAAAAAAAAGAGAGAGAGAAAGACAGGAGAGAATGTGAGAGAGAGAGAAAGACAGTGAGAGAAAGACACAAAGAGAGAGAGGGGGCAAATGATTGCATTTTAATAACAAATGGAGTTGGCTCAGAGTTCACCTAGTTCCCATGACAACCCCTCCCTTCCTGCCTTGACCCCGCCCCCTTCACCTCCGCTCCCGACTGATCAGAGATGGTCAGCTGCTCCCTGGCCTGCTTGCTCTCTGTTATCCTCCCGCCTCCACGTGACTGTTCAAAGCAGAATAATGGCTGAAGCTACAGCAGGAGTATGGCTTTATAGCGCTAGCAGCTAATATTTACAGACACATTTGCAGCGCACAGTGCAGCGGGCTCCAGGTGTGAATGCTGGTCTGAAGGTAGCACTCTGTCTCCTGCCTATTATTTCCCCGTTCATTGAACATCAAGTGGAAGAGATCACAAAGAAATGTTCACCACTCACCGATATGACTGTTTGTTGCTTGCTATAATCTAAAGAGGTCCAGGTGGTGAAACAGATTATCTGCAGAAGTCTTCAAAATATCATTTAAGACTCGTTCGACTGCAAAACATATTTTGTCAATGTCCCGATTAGCCGAATGTGCACATGTGCCGGAGTATTCACTCTATTCGTCTTTTTCGGATTCTGTCAGTACGTGTTGTGTTGTGAATAAGTAGTCCATAGTTCTTTTACTTTCTTTATTACTCACATCTCTGTACGGTAAATTATCCGGTTCTCTGATTCTCACATGCTGGTCTCTAAATCTCGTCCCTATTCTCGGTCTCGCGATATTACATCAACTATACTACATCCCTCCCTTTGTTAGAATTAAAGTACATTACTTTAACATAACAATTTATTTTCTTTTTTTTTCAAATGTGTTACAACAATTCAACATTGTTTCTTTCACAAAACATCGAACATTTCAAACAGTTTCAAATAAACCTAAAGTCAATACTGTTTTCCCAACATTGTAACATGAACTTTACAGAAGGATACTGTATTTTCCTTTTTTACTTAAGTGTCTATATAACGGGCTGGCTTCTTGATAACTCTACCACTTCTGGTAGCACCTTGTTTCACATTTTCAGGTACAGTTTCAGATACTTGTTCAGGTGGACTCTCTGCTGTTGGAGCGCTCTGACTTGTGTCTAAAGCTCCAGGGTCCTCATGAGCTTCTACTGGCACAGCAACATCAAAGTCCATTATCACAGGAGTGTGGCGGAGATGCTTCACATTTCTGATGAGCATAGATCCATCGTTTGTGTTGACTAGTTCAGAAGAGTTGTCGGAGGTGTTTCTCAGTAGAACATAGCAAGTGTCTTTAAACTTGGCATCCAGTTTACCATTGTCCATACTAGCTATGTATACTATGTCTCCTACTCTGAAGTTGTGCTCCTTTGCTCTGTTTGTTTGATCTGCATACTGTTTCATTTTGTCGTTGTATTCTCTGTGGTGAGTTTGAATGTCTTTTGGCTTTCTGCCTTCCTCCACCAGGTTTGGTAGCTTAGTACGAATGTCTCGTCCAAACATAACCTGGCTGGTGTTTCTCCTGATGCTCTATGGGGTGTTGAGCGATATGCAAGAAGTATCTTTGGAAGTTCTTTTCTCCATTTCTTTCCTTCACTTTTGGCTGTTCTGAAGGCTTTCTTCAGATATCTGTGAAATCTCTCTATTTTCCCTTTTGATTTAGGATAGTATGGAGATGCACATACATGTTTGATTCCACATGTTGTAAGGAAAGATTCAAACAGCTGTCCTACAAACTGTCTGCCATTGTCTGTGACAACCTCTAGTGGATATCCGTATCTATCGAATGTTTTTGTTAACTCCTTAATAACTGTGTCTGAAGATATGTCAGATATGACAATCGACTCTGGGAAAGAAGTGTAGTAGTCTATCACAGTCAATATGTAATCATTTTGAATAGGACCCACTAGGTCAATACCTAACTTTGTCCAAGGTCTCGGCGGCAGTTCAAGTGGTTGAAGGGGTTGATCTTCATGTAGCGGCTGGTTGAGCACACAGGCTGAACAGTTTCTGATTAGTCTTTTAACATCTAAGTCCATATTAGGCCAATAGAATGTGCTTCTCAGATACTGTTTTGTGCGGACCACTCCTTGGTGTGTCTCGTGTGCGATTTTCATTGCTTGCTTCACTTTTGCTTTTGGTAGGACAATCCTGTGTCCTCTCAGTATAAGTCCTTCATGAGTAGATAACTCTCCTGAGGATCTACTGTATGGCTGCAGTTCTTCTGGAACTGGGTTAGGCCATTCTCCTCTTTCCACGATTTTCCTGAACTGTTTTAGTGTTTCATCCTCCGTCATCGCTTGTTTGATGTCCTCGAGTGTCATCGCTTGCAGATCATGCATAGTGATTGAAAGCACTCTATCCACATATGTTTCAACATATTCATTTTCCTCTGTTTCTGGTAGGGAAGTCTTGATAGTGAGTCTGCCACATTAGATTTTCCCACTATATGTTCTATTTTATAGTCATACGGTTGTAATCTCAATCCAAGCCTCTGAATCCTGGGCGGTAACAGTGTTGCCTTTTCTGGGTTAGTGATCGGTTTGAAGTGTAAACTTGCCTCCCCATAAGTATGTTCTGAAATGTTCAACAGCCCATACACATCCTAGAGCTTCACGCTCTATCTGAGAATAGCGTCTCTCCATAGGGGTCAATGAACGACTCGCATAAGCGACAGGCTTGTTTTGTCCATCTGTTTGCTTCTGTAGCAAGACTGCTCCAAGTCCTACTGGGCTTGCATCACTAATGACTACTGTCGGTGCATCTATCTTAAAGTATGCAAGGCATGGTTCACTCACCAGTGCTCTTTTCATTTCTTTGAATGATTTCTCTGTTTCAGAAGTCCACTCCCACTCTTGTCCTTTTCTTGTCAGTTTCCTGAGTGGTTCTGAGATGTTTGCATAGTTCGGTATGAATTTCATTAGAAATCCACAGGTACCTAGGAACGATCATAGCAACTGAACGTTCTCAGGTCTTGGTGCATTGCAAACTGCTTATATTTTCTTTGGGTCTGGTTTTATTCCTTCTGCACTGATTACGTGTCCAAGCATCCGAAGAAACATTTGTCTCTGTTCAAGGTCAGACCTCTGTCCTTGAATCTCTGGAAGACTTGTCTCAGTCTTTGTTCCAACTGTGTCTCGTTCTAAGCATGTACTACTTCATCATCCATATAGCATACCACACGTGGCATCCCACATAACATGGAGTCCATAGCCTTCTGGTAGGCCTCAGGTGCGCTTGATAGTCCAAAGGGAACCTTCTTGAAACGGTAACATCCTCTGTGTGTGATGAAAGTAGTCAAGTTTCTTGATTCCGGGGCTAAGTCACATTGCCAAAATCCTTTCCTTGCGTCTAACTTTGCAAATACTTTTACTCCTTGTACTGCTTGCAGTATACTGTCTACTGTTGGAACTGGGTGCTCTCTCTGACAGCAGCTTTGTTCACTTCTCTGAGATCTACGCATAGTCTCACTTCTTTAGTGTATTTTTTTGGAAGGAGTAAGATATTGGAAACCCATTCTGATCCTTCATTTACTTCCTCTATGATACCTTCATCTATCATCTTGTCTAGCGCCTGGTTTATAGCTTCTATCATAGGATAAGGGACTCTCCTCAAACCCTGAGCTACAGGTGTGACTTTCTCATCTACTGTAACTTTGTGACTGTAACCTTTTATCTGTCCTAGTCCTTTGAATAGTGACTCATACTCTTGCACTAAATGACTTAATCTTTCTGACTGATTCACTGTATTTACTTTTTCTCCTGAGTTTAGTATATTTAAGTCAAAGCATGTCTTTCTTCCCATGAGTTTTTCTACATTTCCTTTGATCACATAGATATCATCTTTTGTTATCTTGTCCTGCCATTTCAGTTGTGCTTCAAAATAATCTACACATTTGATTGGGGTAGACTGGGCATAGGCATAAAAGCTCTTCTTACGCTATATACTAATAGCTGTAGAAGTAAGCACAGTGAGCATTATGTAATTAAGTTTTCTGATGATACGGCTCTATTGAGCCTTCTGTATGCTCATTCAGACACAACTGTGTATCATACAGAGGTGCAGCGCATAGTGTCATGGTGTGACGGTCACAACCTTATTTTAAATGCGACAAAGACAAAAGAGATGGTCTTTGATCCCAGGGGCGTGGGTGATCATAAGCCTGTGTCCATTAAAGGACAGGTAGTCAAGCAAGTCACTCAGTTCAAATACTTGGGTATTACTTTGGATTGTAAGCTACAGTGGAGCTCTCATGTGGAGTATGTTTGTTCAAAGATCTGTCAGCGGCTACATTTTTTGCGTAGACTAAGGGTCCATGGTGTGGATAAGTATATTATGTTGTTGTTTTACAGAGCTACCATTGAGTCCATAATACGCTATGGCATCACAACATGGTTCTGTAACCTGACCGTAAAAGCCAAAGCACAACTCCAGAACCTTGTTAAGAGGGCAGGGAAAATAATGGGGACTCAGCCCCCATCCTCCTTAAAGGAGATTTTTGAGGACACAGTTAGGAAGCTAGGATTTAAGATAGCCACAGACCCAACTCATGTCCTAAACATGGAGTATGAGCTGTTGCCTCTGGGCAAAAGATACCGGCTCCCATTATGTAGGCTAAATAGATTCAAGTTCTCCCTAGTACCGCTATCAATTAAGCTACTTAATGATGGGAGCTTTCCCTGATGGAACAGTGCAACAGTATGGTGGGGCAATAGTGCAATAACTAGTGGGCAGTGCAATCATCCTTATGGACTAATTTTTTATACTATTTATTGGAGGAACTGTGTGTGTGTGTGTGTGTGTGGGAGGGGGGGGTTGGGGTGCGTGTGTGTGTGTGTGCGCTTGGTAATGCTTAGACTCTATGTTTTTTTATAATGGTGTTTATAATGTGTGTGCCTGGGTAATACCATGTGTTTCATGTTCTATGTATAGTGAATATGTAAAATGGGTCTATCGTCTTGTCTTGTTAGCTTGTATCACCAACAACGCCCCCTAACGGCTTCCCCTGAGTCTCTGTTTCAGACGCTGCTGGTGACGCCGGTGACGCTGCTTCCGCTGGTGACGCTGCTTCCGGATCATCGGATTGGTTTGTTTGGTTATGTTATCTTACTTTATCCTAGCACTTATACTGTTTAGATAATCCGGATAGCTACTTAAGCGCTTCTGTATTGATAAATTGATCATTGCTGTGTTTATATTGCGACTTGTATGTATAACTGTAATCATCACGTCGGAGCTGCCTTCTCTGCAATTAAACATGGTAAGCATGGAACTGTTGCTCTTGTTCCTGTGCTTCCCTCGTAGAGAAGATACCTCTCCTAGAGAAACGTATCTTGTCCGCTAGAGGAGGAAACAGTCAGCGTCCATAGAAAAGGCAGATACACCTGAGAGAGTAGAGCAGGGGGCCCGCCAGGCGGCCTCGTAGTGCTAGTGTTAGCCGTTAGCTTAGCTCAGGGCTCCCTGTCGGCAGCCCCACTCGCAAAGGCAGGCAACCCTCCTCGCAATCCTCTTTCGGGGGGAAATCACTAGTCAATGGGCGACTCTATTACGCGCAAAGTTAGATTACACACGCCAGCCAACGTGATTTGCTTACCTGGGGCCAGGGCTCCCGACATAGAAGCTAATCTTAGTTGCTGGCATGCGGTAAGGACGGCGTTAGACTTAATGCACCCACCACCGACACTAGCTTTAACAACATTGTAATTCATGTCGGCACAAACGATGTGAGGATGAGACAATCTGAAGTCACAAAAAGCAACATAGTTAGGGTCTGTGTGACTTCGCAAGAAAGATGTGTCGGCATCGATTAATTCTCTCTGGCCCTCTTCCTGTTAGGGGTAATGATGAGCAGTATAGTAGATTTAATGTCCCTAAACCGTTGGCTGGCTAGCTATAGTTTAGAGCCAGGGCCTAGGTTTTGTGGATAACTGGCCCTCCATGTGGGAAGCCCTGGCGTGCTGATGAGAGACGGCCTGCACCCCACTGGGTTAGGCACCTCAATTTTGTCGGCAAACAGATCCACCTACAGCACGCTGGGATGCAGGTGATTAGCGAGCCTGCTAGCAACACAATAGTCAGCGTTGCAGAGTCTAGAAGACTGAGTGGGTTAACTAAGCTAGTTGGGGTGGGTGATGTAGCTTGTAATGCAGACACTGAGGCGCCTCCTAGCTCAGGCCACAGCAGCGTCTGTCAACTGGAGGTTTATAGTTTACCTACTGCCATTAGTGTTGTGTCACTGCCATGTGAATAACCCATGTGACTCTCTTGCGAAAGCTTTTCTGTCCATTATAGACACATTTGGATTCACACAGCATGTTCAGCTACCTACCCACACCGGTGGAAACACATTGGACCTTGTCCTGACTCGTGGAGTTGAAGTTACAGATTTAAGTGTCTCTCCTTATACTTCAGCTCTCTCCGATCACTGTCTGCTCACTTTCCAGGTGGTTGTATCTTGCCCAAGGGACGACCGCCAGGCTACCTATAGCTGCCATCGTATCACCCCTGACACCACCACAGCCATGGCAGATAAGTTACCCCTGTTACTTGCTCCTTTTGCTGACTTCAGGGGTTCAGTGGATTGTCTCACCAATCCACCACGGATAAAGCGGTGTTGCTTTATCCGCAGCCATCGACTTTGCTGCTCCTCTTGTAGTTAAAAAGCGGAAAGCAAAAAGACCAGCACCATGGTTCAACGAAGACACGCGTACCCTCAAACGCGACTGCAGAAAACTTGAACGCAAGTGGCGCTTGACTAAACTTGAAGTCTTCTACCTTGCATGGCACGACAGCCTGCTTAGCTACAAAACTGCGCTAACCAACTCCAGACTGCCTGCTTCTCCAGTGTCATCAACTTAAACAAGAACAACCCGAAGTTCCTCTTTGACACTGTAAAAGAGCTGACGCAAAAACAACCTCGCAACTTGGACTCCTCCCTCTCAGCGAGCAACTTCCTGGAGTTCTTTGATCACAAAATCGAATCAATTAGGAAAGACATTGATGCGTCTCTTACCACTCATCCAGAACATGTCATGGGAGTTGGCAGTAGGACCCAAACGCGGACTCAGGACTCGGGGTTTTGTGGTGGAATAAATGTTCTTTATTTACCGTGATGACGGGTAGATGAACAGACAGGCAGGTGATGAACAGACAGGCAGGTGAGGAACAGGCAGGTAGAAATCCAAGTTGTAAGTAGAATTACAACAGATGACGTAACGATGACAAAACATAGACAATGATCCGACACTCGTGGGTGGAGTGCCGGGGCTTTTATGCCGTGACTAATTGCAGATTGCGGACAGCCGCGAACATAGCGCAGGTGCCGCTAATCGTCCAGGGGCGGCACTGGCGCCCGGGAGCCCCGCTAACCCTCCAGGGGCGGCATTGGCGCCCGGGAGCCCGGAGCCACGATCGTGATCGTGACAGTACCCCCCCCTCAACGGGAGCCTCCTGGCGACCCACGATGAGCGGGCCGGCACCGTCGGGTGGACGACCCGGAGGCTGGGCGGAGGACGAGCAGGGACCCTCCGGCGGACGACCCGGAGGCTGGGCGGAGGCCGAGCAGGGACCCTCAGGCGGACGACCCGGAGGCTGGGCGGAGGCCGAGCAGGGACCCTCAGGCGGACCCGGAGGCTGGGTGGAGGACACCGGCGCCGTCGGAGCGGGACCGGGGGCTGGCTTGGCGCCTGGGAGCAGGTACTGGTGGGAGCTGCTGTGGTCCAGCCGGGGACGGGACCAGGGATGGGTGGGACCTGGGAGCAGGGACTGGTGGGCGCTGCCGTGGTGCAGCCGGGACTAGGACCAGGGATGGGTGGGACCTGGGAGCAGGGACTGGTGGGAGCTGCTGTGGTGCAGCCGGGACCAGGACCAGGGATGGGTGGGACCTGGGAGCAGGAACTGGTGGGCGCTGCGGTGGTGCAGCCGGGACCAGGACCTCTCTTTACGTTATATACTAATAGCTGTAGAAGTAAGCACAGTGAGCATTATGTAATTAAGTTTTCTGATGATACGGCTCTATTGAGCCTTCTGTATGCTCATTCAGACACAACTGTGTATCATACAGAGGTGCAGCGCATAGTGTCATGGTGTGACGGTCACAACCTTATTTTAAATGCGACAAAGACAAAAGAGATGGTCTTTGATCCCAGGGGCGTGGGTGATCATAAGCCTGTGTCCATTAAAGGACAGGTAGTCAAGCAAGTCACTCAGTTCAAATACTTGGGTATTACTTTGGATTGTAAGCTACAGTGGAGCTCTCATGTGGAGTATGTTTGTTCAAAGATCTGTCAGCGGCTACATTTTTTGCGTAGACTAAGGGTCCATGGTGTGGATAAGTATATTATGTTGTTGTTTTACAGAGCTACCACTGAGTCCATAATACGCTATGGCATCACAACATGGTTCTGTAACCTGACCGTAAAAGCCAAAGCACAACTCCAGAACCTTGTTAAGAGGGCAGGGAAAATAATGGGGACTCAGCCCCCATCCTCCTTAAAGGAGATTTTTGAGGACACAGTTAGGAAGCTAGGATTTAAGATAGCCACAGACCCAACTCATGTCCTAAACATGGAGTATGAGCTGTTGCCTCTGGGCAAAAGATACCGGCTCCCATTATGTAGGCTAAATAGATTCAAGTTCTCCCTAGTACCGCTATCAATTAAGCTACTTAATGATGGGAGCTTTCCCTGATGGAACAGTGCAACAGTATGGTGGGGCAATAGTGCAATAACTAGTGGGCAGTGCAATCATCCTTATGGACACATTTTTTATACTATTTATTGGAGGAACTGTGTGTGTGTGTGTGGGGAGGGGGGGGTTGGGGTGCGTGTGTGTGTGTGCGCTTGGGTAATGCTTAGACTCTATGTTTTTTATAATGGTGTTTATAATGTGTGTGCCTGGGTAATACCATGTGTTTTATGTTCTATGTATAGTGAATATGTAAAATGGTCTACGTCTTGTCTTGTAGCTTGTATCACCAACAACGCCCCCTAACGCTTCCCCTGAGTCTCTGTTTCAGACGCTGCTGTGACGCCGGTGACGCTGCTTCCGCTGGTGACGCTGCTTCCGGATCATCGGATTGGTTTGTTTGGTTATGTTATCTTACTTTATCCTAGCACTTATACTGTTTAGATAATCCGATAGCTACTTAAGCGTTCTGTATTGATAAATTGATCATTGCTGTGTTTATATTGCGACTTGTATTATAACTGTATCATCACGTCGGAGCTGCCTTCTCTGCAATTAAACATGGTAAGCATGGACTGTTGCTCTTGTTCCTGTGCTTCCCTCGTAGAGAAGATAGCTCTCCTAGAGAAACGTATCTGTCAGCTAGAGGAGGAAAAGTCAGCGTCCATAGAAAAGGCAGATACACCTGAGAGAGTAGAGAGGGGGCCCGCCAGGCGGCCTCGTAGTGCTAGTGTTAGCGTTAGCTTAGCTCAGGGCTCCCTGTCGGCAGCCCCACTCGCGAAGGCAGGCAACCCTCCTCGCAAGTCTCTTTCGGGGGGGAAATCGCTAGTCATAGGCGACTCTATTACGCGCAAAGTTAGATTACACACGCCAGCCAACGTGATTTGCTTACCTGGGGCCAGGGCTCCCGACATAGAAGCTAATCTTAGGTTGCTGGCATGCGGTAAGGACGGCGTTAGACTTAATGCACCCACCACCGACACTAGCTTTAACAACATTGTAATTCATGTCGGCACAAACGATGTTAGGATGAGACAATCTGAAGTCACAAAAAGCAACATAGTTAGGCTGTGTGACTTCGCAAGAAAGATGTGTCGGCATCGATTAATTCTCTCTGGCCCTCTACCTGTTAGGGGTAATGATGAGCAGTATAGTAGATTAATGTCCCTAAACCGTTGGCTGGCTCGCTATAGTTTAGAGCAGGGCCTAGGTTTTGTGGATAACTGGCCCTCCATGTGGGACCGCCCTGGCGTGCTGATGAGAGACGGCCTGCACCCCACTGGGTTAGGCGCCTCAGTCAGGCGTGACAGATCCACCTACAGCACGCTGGGATGCAGGTGATTAGCGAGCCTGCTAGCAACACAATAGTCAGCGTTGCAGAGTCTAGAACACTGAGTGGGTTAACTAAGCTAGTTGGGGTGGGTGATGTAGCTTGTAATGCAGACACTGAGGCGCCTCCTAGCTCAGGCCACAGCAGCGTCTGTCAACTGGAGGTTTATAGTTTACCTACTGCCATTAGTGTTGTGTCACTGCCATGTGAATAACCCATGTGACTCTCTTGCGAAAGCTTTTCTGTCCATTATAGACACATTTGGATTCACACAGCATGTTCAGCTACCTACCCACACCGGTGGAAACACATTGGACCTTGTCCTGACTCGTGGAGTTGAAGTTACAGATTTAAGTGTCTCTCCTTATACTTCAGCTCTCTCCGATCACTGTCTGCTCACTTTCCAGGTGGTTGTATCTTGCCCAAGGGACGACCGCCAGGCTACCTATAGCTGCCGTCGTATCACCCCTGACACCACCACAGCCATGGCAGATAAGTTACCCCTGTTACTTGCTCCTTTTGCTGACTTCAGGGGTTCAGTGGATTGTCTCACCAATGAGTTTAACACCGCTTTATCCGCAGCCATCGACTTTGCTGCTCCTCTTGTAGTTAAAAAGCGGAAAGCAAAAAGACCAGCACCATGGTTCAACGAAGACACGCGTACCCTCAAACGCGACTGCAGAAAACTTGAACGCAAGTGGCGCTCGACTAAACTTGAAGTCTTCTACCTTGCATGGCACGACAGCCTGCTTAGCTACAAAACTGCGCTAACCAACTCCAGAAATGCCTACTTCTCCAGTGTCATCAACTTAAACAAGAACAACCCGAAGTTCCTCTTTGACACTGTAAAAGAGCTGACGCAAAAACAACCTCACAACTTGGACTCCTCCCTCTCAGCGAGCAACTTCCTGGAGTTCTTTGATCACAAGATCGAATCAATTAGAAAAGACATTGATGCGTCTCTTACCACTCGGCCACCCTGAACATGTCATGGGAGTTGGCAGTAGGACCCAAACGCGGACTCAGGACTCGGGGTTTTGTGGTGGAATAAATGTTCTTTATTTACCGTGATGACGGGTAGATGAACAGACAGGCAGGTGATGAACAGACAGGCAGGTGAGGAACAGGCAGGTAGAAATCCAAGTTGTAAGTAGAATTACAACAGATGACGTAACGATGACAAAACATAGACAATGATCCGACACTCGTGGGTGGAGTGCCGGGGCTTTTATGCCGTGACTAATTGCAGATTGCGGACAGCCGCGAACATAGCGCAGGTGCCGCTAATCGTCCAGGGGCGGCACTGGCGCCCGGGAGCCCCGCTAACCCTCCAGGGGCGGCATTGGCGCCCGGGAGCCCGGAGCCACGATCGTGATCGTGACAGTACCCCCCCCTCAACGGGAGCCTCCTGGCGACCCACGATGAGCGGGCCGGCACCGTCGGGTGACGACCCGGAGGCTGGGCGAGGACGAGCCAGGGACCCTCCGGCGGACGCCCGGAGGCTGGGTGGAGGCCGAGCAGGGACCCTCAGGGGACGACCGGAGGCTGGGCGGAGGCCGAGCAGGGGACCCTCAGGCGGGCGACCCGGAGGCTGGGTGGAGGACACGGCGCCGTCGCGAGCGGGACCGGGGACTGGCTGGCACCTGGGAGCAGGTACTGGTGGGAGCTGCTGTGGTCCAGCCGGGACCGGGACCAGGGATGGGTGGGACCTGGGAGCAGGGACTGGTGGGCGCTGCCGTGGTGCAGCCGGGACTAGGACCAGGGATGGGTGGGACCTGGGAGCAGGGACTGGTGGGAGCTGCTGTGGTGCAGCCGGGACCAGGACCAGGGATGGGTGGGACCTGGGAGCAGGAACTGGTGGGCGCTGCGGTGGTGCAGCCGGGACCAGGACCAGGGATGGGTGGGCTGTATATAGCGTAAAGAGAATTGGAGAACTTACACACCCCTGTGGAGCTCCCATGTTAATATCCTTTATACTAGAGAGAGTAGAATTGAGTTGTCATGTATGTACAACTATTGTATTACTGTGTTCTTTATGTACTTGTTACTGTTTTGCTTTGGCAATATTAAGGAATGCATTTTTCATGCCAATAAAGCCCTTGCATTGAATCAAATTGAATTGAATTGGGAGAGAGAGAGAGAGAGAGAGAGAGAGAGACTACCAAGTGGCCTCCGTGTGACGTATGCTGTTCCATAGAACCAAGGGCTGAGGGGAAGTGGAAATACTCGTGAAGTTCTAAATCTGTCCTTGTTGCTCGTGGAACCAGGTGATGGGCAAGTTAGGAGAAGTACTCATAAAACATGTGCGAGATACAAATCCACCATGCAGTATGTTTTAAAGAAGCAATCAAAGGGGCTTATAAGGGGCTTGTTTCTGAAACACATGGAAGATATACAGCATAAATGACATGTGGTAAACGCTTTTAATCCAGGTGAGGCTTAATTGGCCTCACCTGGCCCAGTTAGAGTCTGGAGTGGGTGGGCCTGCAGCCTCACCTGGCCCAGTAAGAGTCTGGGGGGGTGGGGCTACAGCCTCACCTGGCCCAGTTAAGGGGGGTGGGGTTATAGCGTCACCTGGCCCAGTTAGAGTCTGGGGGGGGATGATGCACACCTATGGTGGATTGGCTGATCAGTGTGCACCACAGGTTAAGTCAGCCACCAGCACACACACTCATGGAGCACTAGCATGCTAGCTAAGAACCATCTGCTCCATGAAATTTCATTTCATACCACCTTTGCAATAAACCAGACTTTTCAACACCACTACTGCCTGTGTCCTTGGAGGAGGCCCGAACAAAGCCTGATGTGGCATTGTGGCAAGTGACTTTGCTACACCGTGGTTGAAACGTCATGTCCTCATGAAATAAAAGTCTTATTTTTGCATAATTTGCTCTCTACTTGTCTCTACAACAATGAGCATGACTAAATGCACACCACTCACACACTGTTAGCTTGGATATTTACATTAAGGCACAAAGTAGTAGTTGCAGTATGACATACTGGGTGTTATTACTAATACTGTGTGCATATATTATTCACTTTTTAGCATTAACACAACATACACACGTACTGTAGTATAGTTGATGTAATATCGCGAGACCGAGAATAGGGACGAGATTTAGAGACCAGCAGGTGAGAATCAGAGAACCGGATAATTTACCGAACAGACTGGAACGTACAGAGATGTGAGTAATAAAGAAAGTAAAAGAACTATGGACTACTTCTTTATTCACAACACAACATTTATGGCGATGAGAGATGATAATTGCGACGGACTCAAGGCGAGAAGACAGAACGGCACGAATATAACGTTCATACGCCAAGAAGACAGAGTTTGAAAACTTTTTCCGGAGCTAGCTAAAGCCCAGCTGCACACGAGTTAGCCTTCGCCGGAGCCATGGCTGATGCACCGAACGCAGCACCCGCAGCATTTCATACACAGCTATCCCCGCCAAATCCATTGAATCTCTGAGCATCGGATTTGTACACGGAATACAAAATATCCTACAATAATCCTACAGTTTTTTTTAAGTAGCCAGTGGATCTATTCGTGCAGAGGACGCGGTAAGAAGAGCTACGTTATTGCATTGGCGCACCCACCCAAAGGATTTTTGCGAATCTCCCGGGACAGAAAGGTACATATGTCGAGACTGTAGTTGCACTTGACACCTATGGGGAGATGGGGGGGATGATATTATTCAATTCGAGTAAAAATACAGACTTCGCTTATCCCGTGCGAATGCGCCGCACGAAACACAGACGTGGGGGGTAATTTATAAATCACACAAGGTCCCCAGGTAATACTAGTCCCATGCGAATAGGGCTAAAGATACCAGTACCCTGACGAATCTATAGATGCTTTTGTCAACGCATTGAGAGAACTGGCGAAATCGTGTGATTTTGGCGTGTTGGAAAATGACATGTTAAAGCTGTTAAAGGGGCCCTATGACACCACCAACTGAAAGCACGATTAGCCATTACAAACCGTTTCAAAATTGTCACGTGGCAAAATTTGTCATTGTGACATCACAAGTCTGAGTGTCCACCTAGATGCATGCTGACTAGATCAGTTGATCAGTTTACCAGGCGGTACAGTCCACTGGGTAGGCTGGGAGACTGATCTAGTAGTTATACAGCTGACAATTTTAGTAACATGACAATTTTGAACACCTGCTGGTATAATAGAGCCCCTTTAAATCATCATCTTGAATATCAATGTTACAATTGAGTTACATTTTGGTGTAGCCTTGTGAGACCGACCAGGTATTCCAACTTGTGAATATCGGTCTGTCCAAATATGGGCGTGGTCTTTTGTTGTTAAAAAGAAATTATCCAGCCAATCAGATGAACCGACTAAGTGAGGCTCTACACGATCTTCACTGCTGTTGGATCTGGTTGGATGTGAAGCCGAAACATATTCTCCTCTGAGAAAGCCTGTGTGCAGGTTTCTGTTCATCTGTTTCCATCACCCCCATTGTATTGCCTTGTTGTGAAATCCCCTCCCCTGAGCACTGATTGGACCGTCAGTTTGGTTAGACCTATCAGAGGCCCTGGCCCACCAACTCTTTGTTTCAATGTGTGTGTGTGTGTGTGTGTGTGTGTGTGTGTGTGTGTGTGTGTGTGCATGTAAGTGAGTCCTACATGGGTCAGATTTTCAAGACCCATACCCACGTTGTGCAACACCAAACCCGCTCCGCCACCCACACATATGACCACTTGGTTCCGCAACCCGACCCGGCCTGACGGCACAAGATCCGCAGCCCAACCCGAATGTGCATATCCTATAATAACCATGAGCAGTGAAAACGTCTCATAATGATCACTTTACATATGCTATAATAACCATGAGCAGTGAAAACGTCTCATAATGATCACCTTACACTTCCTATAATATCCATGAGCAGTGAAAACGTCTTACATATCCTATACTACCCCAGCCCTCCCCCATCCCCCTCCCCTGCTGACCTGGTGAAACACTATAACAATTGTCTCTCCTCTGCCCTCACTGCCTTGGCTCCCCCGAAAACTCGCACAGTTTCATTCGCCCACTCCGCCCCCTGGTTCACCACTGACCTCCTCCAGCTCAAAACCACAGGCCGTTGATTGGAGCGGCTGTGCAAAAAAACCGGACTCTCAGTTCACACCCAAATGTATTCTGATCACCTTCATTACTACAAGAATGCGATTTCCACAGCCAAATCCTCTTACTATTCCAACCTCATCAGCACTGGTAAAGGTAACAACAGAGTCCTCTTCTCCACAGTCAGTCACCTACTTCAGCCTCCTCAAACCCTCCCTCCAGATATCTCCATCGATCAGTGCACTGCCTTTCTGCAATTTTTTCACTCCAAAATCAACACCATCCACCTACAGTTGGCCTCATCCTGCACCTCCTCAAGTGATCCACCCTGGATGGATGCCACTGGCCAACTACTCATCAGCTCCCTCTCCAACTTCACCCCAGCACCCCACACCATCTCGGAGCTCATCCGTAAAGCTAAAACCACCACCTGTCAGCTTGATCCTCTTCCCACCACCCTCGTCAAAGCCTGTCTGCCATCCATATCACCCATGATCATAATTAACTCCTCCCTCACCTCTGGAACTGTACCCCCTGCTCTCAAACTGGCTGCAATCACTCCCATCCTCAAAAAACCCGGTGCTGACCCAGCCAACCTAAACCATTACATGCCCATCTCCAACCTTCCCTTCATTTCCAAAACCCTTGAGAGGGTGGTTGCCGCGCAGCTTCAGTCACACCTTGACACAAACAACCTCCATGAACCCTTTCAATCCGGTTTCCGCCCAAAACACAGTACCGAAACAGCCCTGGTCAAAATCACCAACGACCTCCCCTGTGCAGCTGACTCTGGACTTCTCACCATCCTCATCCTCCTCGACCTCAGCGCTGCATTCGACACCATCTCCCACCCACTACTCCTGGACCGCCTGGCTGGCATTGGGATCACTGGTGTCGCACTCTCCTGGTTCACATCATACCTCACTGACAGACAACAGTTTGTACAACTAAGGAATCACAAGTCAGGGTGTTAGGCTGTGTCACTGTGTGTCCCCCAGGGGTCAGTATTGGGTCCGCTCCTATTCATCATCTATCTCCTCCCCCTGGGCACAATCCTCCGTCACCATGGGGTCCACTTTCACTGCTATGCCGATGATACACAGGTCTACATTTCCTCCAAACCCACCACTGCCCTTCCCCCCACCTCCCTTACCACCTGCCTTGAGGACATCAGGAGCTGGATGAACAGGAATTTCCTGAAGCTCAATGGCAGCAAAACCGAGGCCCTGCTCATCGGCTCCAAATCCACACTCACCAAATCACAAAACACCCCAGCTTCAAACATCATCATCGACGGCTTCCCTGTACCCTTCTCTTCCCAAGTCAAAAGCCTCTGTGTCATTCTGGACGGCTCCCTCTCATTTGCACCGCACATTAAAAACATCACCCGGACTGCCTTCTTCCATCTTCGTAACATTTCCAGACTCCGCTCATCTCTGTCCCAATCCAGCACTGAAATTCTGGTCCACTCATTTGTCACATCCCGGATCGATTACTGTAATGCCCTCTTAACTGGCCTTCCCACCAAACTCCTCAACAGACTCCAAATAATTCAGAACTCTGCTGCCCGGATCATCACCCGCACCAACTCATCCGACCACATCACCCCCGTTCTCATTCAACTACACTGGCTTCCTGTGCGCTACCGGATTGATTACAAAAACCTTCTACTCACCTTCAAAGCTCTCCATAATCTAGCCCCCATCTACATCACTGACCTCCTCCAGGAGTATACCCCCTCCCGCACCCTCTGCTCATCCTCCGTTGGACTTCTAACCATCCCCAGCTCACGCCTCAGCACCATGGGTGCTCGAGCTTTCAGCTGCTCGGCTCCCAGGCTTTGGAACTCCCTGCCCCCACACATCCGACAGTCTGACTCCATAACAACATTCAAAACCCAACTCAAAATCCACCTGTTTTTTCTGTCTTAACTTTGCTGCCATTTTTGCCACTGCCACTGTTTTTAATTTAAGTTTAAAATTTTTTAATAAAATTTAATTTTATCCCCTGTAAGGTGTCCTTGGGTGTCTTGAAAGGCGGCTCCAAATAAAATGTATTATTATTATTATTATTATAATAACCATGACCAGTGAAAACGTCTCATAATGACCACCTTACACTGACCAACCTCTTGGCTCAAAACGTGTGGGACGGTGCAGGTGTGTGTGTGTGTGTGTTTGTGTGTGTGTCCCTAAATGATCGGCCACAACAATCATATAAGTTGAATGGGATTTGAGTTCAGTTATACATGCGGTATTCTGAGGGTTTGAGCTTGGTGTAGTCCATAGCCTTATTCATGTCTCCATGAAGAGGCTTTCAGTTTCTCCTTGAATTGTCCTTCTCCCTACCTCTGCACTCTCAAAAAATACTCTTCTCCCCCCAACACACACACACACACAAAGATAATTAATAAATAAACATGTATACATGTATATAATATAAATATTGTGTCTAACCGCACAAGTTGTGCGGTTAGACACACACGCACGCACACACACACACACACACACATGCATGCGCACCCAGGCACACACACCAAGGCAAGAGCATGTGGGCCGCTGCCGGCTGTGGTATGGATGTGACAAATCACAAGCCAACAACAACATTATTTATAAGGTCGAGAGAGAGGGAGGGAGGTGGAGAAGGAGAGAGAGACAGAAAGAAAGAGCGAGAGAGAGGATTTATGGAAAGAGGAATTTTTGGGTTTGACAAGAGCTAACAAGGGCAGTGCAGAGTAGATGATGTTAAAGTTTAATGGAGTGGGTGAGTGTTATTGATGGTGGCTTTGGGGGGGGTTCAAGACGGAGAGAGAGAGAGAGAGAGAGAGAGAGAGAGAGAGAGAGAGAGAGAGAGAGAGAGAGAGAGAGAGAGAGAGCAGCACAGAGAGAGGGAGGGAAGAGGAGACGGGGAGGGAGATGATGATGCGAGGGGTGGGTGTTGATGAAGAGCAGAATGATCATGAAACATCAGAGAGATAAGGTAGATGGATAGGAAATGGACAACAACAGGGAACACCAGAGAAGGCAGATGGACGGACGGACACACAGACACATAGACGGGGCCGCCATACGGACAGACAAACACAGACTTGACTGAAGTGTACGGCCACATCTTTTACTCTGAATAACCCACAGAGACATCGACCGAGCAGCAAGTTAGCAGGCAAAGCAGCTGAAGACAGAACTCAAGACAGAGAAAATACACAGCAAACAAGCAAGCATACCGATGGACAGAAAACTGACAAGACAAACGGACGGACTGAACTAAAAGACAGACTGGACTAACTGGACTGGACTGAGGGTCTATTTCAACCTGTGTCTGTAAGCAGGGAGGCTGTTGGTGGAAACAGAAAGTTCCAGAAGAGACCAATTAAAAAAACAGAAACAACCGGTGTTGAAACAAAAATGTACATGTCTGCAGAGACGTGCGAAAGGACACACACATGCGCACACACATCATCTATACTACCAGGGGACATGTAGTTCAAACACAATGGTAATGCCCAACTGAATGGCCGACCGCCGCTACAGTTTGACATAAAATGCTATTAGCATAAAATACTACACTATAATATACCCTAATTAATATAATACAGAGCTATGTTCTGTCTGATTATACACACTGTTCACATCTGATCATGACAAAACACTAAATTGCTATAGAGAATGTAGAAAGCGTTTTAGTGATTAAAATTTCTAAAGGGCTTATTCATGTGAATGATATGTTTCAGCGTGGAGAACAAAAGCGACACCTTTCAATTTAGCAGACCTGCGAGAAGTCAGCCTGTTGAGAGAATAATGCTCAGCAGCACGAGTGGTACGATATTACAGCTGCTGTTGACACAGTTTGCGTTTGCATTTTTTTTGGATCATCTTCAAGTGTTTTGAAATATTGCTAAACTTTAGACGTGTTCTTTTCCCTGACATCGTGTAGCCTACTAGACTCGCAGCCTAGAACGCGCTGCTCTGCTTGAGGAAGAAAATGATTGCATAATGCCAGTGTCGTTACACAAAGAGGTGATCAAACAAACGTTTATTGAAAGCAAAGCATAAAACACAAAGCAAATCGCACACAGAAGACTGAGTCAGTCCTCCACCCCCACAAAACACATTTCTATAACACACAGACAGAAACGCACCGCGACAAACTGAAGAATGGTAATTTAAATGGAAAACCGGGGTCAGGTGGGGTGGAGGGATATTGGAGGGAATTTTTATTTGTGAGAATTTATTCCATTTAAGCCTCAACTTTATTAAAGTATGTGTTCAAATATATTAAAGTATATATATTATATAGACTGTGTGTGTGTTTGTGTGTGTGTGTGTGTGTCTGTGTGTGTATGTGTGTCTGTCTGTCTCTGCACTTAATCTTGAACGACACACACACACACACACACACCCACCGGTATAGTGGGATGAATTTGAAAAATGTTCATCAATTAACTTGTTTTAGCGGCAGCAAAAAAGCGTAGGATATAGGATTTCTTGCCGTTTTAAAGACAGGTACAGCACCCCTCTCTCTGTCCATACTTTATAACCATAGCACCAAGCTATGGTTCTTCAAACTTTACATTGGGTTTATCCATTTATGAAAAATGAAGACCAAATAATAATAATAATAAAGAATAAGTAAAGTCTAAAGTGAGAATTATTATTATTTATTTTTTTTAAAGAGTGTACTCAAAAGTACAGGCTGCATCTGACTCGAGTGTCCTTGGTCGAGGCTTTTCTTCTTGGTTACCCCGCCTCTCGATAGGGGCTGGTGCTAATGGGACGCTTCTCTGCCCATTGGTTCAGAATTGCTCCTCCTCCAGCCGGGGGAGGGGTACGTTTCGTTCATGTCATTCCCGTAGTCGCACTCCTTGTATCCCTTTTTCCTTTAGTAGGACTGTATTATGTATTTCTCACCTTTCTTCCCGGTGAGTCCCATAGGGCCGGCTACATCCATGCATACGGACCCCCATGGTACTATGCTTTTATGGTGAGGCTGTCTACCCTCTGTCCTCTTCGTCCGGCGTTGTATTGTCCACATAATGGTACAATCCTTCGGTGATACAGAGTCGCTGTTTTTCCAATTCCTTCCGCGTAGGTTTAGCTCCAGCATGGCCTAGTCCTTCATGGACGGCCTGGACTACCCTACTCACGGACTTCTCTGGGACTACCCACTCCTCAGTATTGACAACCACTATTTGTCGTAGTTGCACGTAGCGATCACAGCTAGTTCTTTTTCTTCTGCTGGATAGTTTTGCTCTACTGTGGTTAACACATAACTCCACAATGTTATTGTGTATAATAGTTTTCCTTCATTACTCACCACGGCGTCATTCTCATCGATGTCCACGTAAACGCACAGCATCTTTGATAGCTTTTTGAAGGTTCTCCAGGTTGTCTTGATCCGCAGCTGTCCATTTCGACGTCGTCTCCTCTGTCTTCCTTAAACGGGCATACAGTGGTTTGGTGTACTTCTGGTAGCTAGGAATGTGATCGTGTACATAATTGCATAATCCCAATATCCGTTGTAGCTCTCTTATGGAGGTTGGTGGGATCTTCTCTCTATATCTGTCTGACAGTCCTAGGTCGGCATAGACTTGAAATCCTAGGTAGTTCACTTGAAACTGTCCGAATTGACATTTCTTCAGATTTAGTTTTAGTCCTGCTTCTGAGATTCTTTGTATTACTGCTTCCAGTCACGGTAAATGGACTTCTTCGGTGTCATCAGCAATAAACACGTCATCGATGTAAACCGTCGCGTTAAGGCCGTCTAACACATCAATTACGGCCGACTGAAATACATTTGGAGAGTTTTTGTATCCTTGCAGTAGTCTTTGCCACACATAGGTTTTTCCTTTATGCGTAAAAGCGGTTTTCCTTTGCGACTGTCTTTTTAAGTGTAAAGAGAAAAATCCATTTGCTAGGTCTATACAGGATTTTAATTTCTTTTCTTGTAGAGTCTTTAAGGTGCCTTGGGGGTTAATTAGGCTGGCTTTGTTTGCAACTGTTCTTCTGTTCAGCGCTTTGAAGTTTATCACAGGTCTCCATCCTCCATCTGGTTTTTTCACGGCTTGAATGGGATTATTGGTAATAGGGTTCGGTTCTTGTCGGATTATCCCTAATTTTGTCAGTTCTCTAACAACTTGATCCATCTCCGTCACGGCTCGTGGGTGCAAAGGATACTGTCATACCGCTTGATGTACCCCTCCAGTGATCGTATGGGTATATTTAGATGATAGGTCCCCACAGTCATTTTTTAACCAGGATACTTGCGCTGTTGTTATTAATCGCCGTAGCCTTTGTTTTCCTTCTTCTGAAAAATCACTTTCCTGGATCTTTTCTTCCATTACTACGGGTACATCCACTGGTTTGTGCCATGGTGATGAGGTTTCTTCAGATTCGCACCCGAGCTTGATCAATCTGGCTTGTAGTAGTTTTAATTTCTCCTCTATGCATCTTCTTTGTCCCTCTGGTTTGTTTAATTCTTTTAGATCTTCGATGGTTAATAAATCATTTGGTCCCAATAACCATACTATTCCTTTCCATTTTCCGTAGGGCATTTTACTGATCTCTCCATTCGCAAATTGTACTCTGAGGTGTCCAATTACTTTAAGGCTTTTGAGGGTCATCGACACCGGCATCCACTATTTAGGGTCCATCCACATCGGCGTAGATATTATTTTCTACACAGTATGCACCATCGATGACAGCCCGCGCCTTATCTTCCATTATCTCCTCGCTCCTCCGTTAGCCCGTTCTCTCGGCGGGGAGTGTGTCTCTCCCTGCTGGGTCTAGTTTGTTATACTCCTCCTGAGACAGATTGGTGGTCCTACGAGTCATACTCGGACCCGTCTGTCTTTGTTGGAGTGCGGTCGGCTGACCGGACCTTGGTAGCTGAGCCCTTGGCGGCTCTTAACGGTAGTCTTGTGGGGGTGGCCTCGCTGAATATTGGCCTTGATGGAATGGCAGCATGCAACGTTGATCTTGTTGCCCGGGTCTTTCTTCTGGTCGGTTTTGTTGCGGAGTGTAGCCCTGACGTTGCGGAGGAGGATAGTTTTGTCGAGGACCTCTGCCTTCCTGCCTGTTTGACTGCTGTGCGCCTTTAGCGTACCATTTTCCATCACATCCCATTTCTTGATGGCTCTGCCTATTTCCCCTGGGGTAGTATCTGTAGCCCTCATGCAGAGAAAGCCTACATTATTTCTTCTGTCTTTCATGATCTTTCTTAACACCGGTAGCCCTCTGTTGGTAGATATCTTGCTGTTTATTAGGTGCCATATTGAGGCCAGCGTTTGGCCTTGCTCCAACGCTTCGTTACTCTGCTGGATCAGCTCCTCTTCTTCGTCTACCTCGACCGTGACTACCATTTTGTCGTAGTGAGCCTGGGCGGTATCGTTGCAGTCAACTGTTCCACCTGTGACCCTTGCTAACCACAGGCGTTTGGCTACGTCACTGCAGCTGGTGTTATCTCTCACCTGTGGCCATACTCGTCTCATGTATTTCATTCTGTCTTCGGTTGATTCACGGGGTGATACCACTAGGCCCAGTATCTTGAGTCCTCCTAGATCGGTGTTGGCCGGTTCCGATACTGTTGCGGGGATGACAACCGTCTCTCTTTTGGCCTGGCTAACTGGTCTAGGCTCCGCCAATGGCAGGGGTCTGTCTTGTATGGTTTCCAGTGGTGGTTCAGGGTCCTCATCTATTCCTTCTTCAGAGGATTCTTGCTGTCTTTGCCGTAACTGCCTCCTTTGCTGCTCGTATGGCGATGGGCTTTAATTTATAACATATGGCATCATATGTCACTTGTACTCGTGCCTCTCTGATGTTCTTGGTTAGACCTTTATAGTCAATTACTCTAGATACTGAGGGCATCATAAGGACGTTAGCCCATTCTCCTTTCTTAAGGCTTACCATTAGAGCCAATTGTTCCTCTCGATTTTCCCTCCAAATTTGCGGGACCTCATACATTGTCTGCCCTATTTCTGGCATGTAGATTTTTCTACCACTTGCCTTTAGTGGTCCACAATCCGGGTCCCGGGCCATCTTGAACGACTGGTCGGTGATGTCAAGCAACTCCACTTCTTTTGTCGGCTTGAAGTGACGGCTTCTTGTTAATCTTTTGACGACCATCTGCTTTTCGGGTTCTGAGGCGAATGATGGGAAGGGGGACAACCCATCAGGGTCCTGCTCGGATTCGGGCCCCTCTGGTCTGGTCCGCCGTGAGGGGACTTGGCTTGGTCCAGGGGATCCTTCTTCCTCCTCCAGGTCTGGATCCTCCAGGGGTTTTGGTGTAGATTGCCTTCTCCTTGGTACTGGTTTGGGAGTAACCCCCGGTGTTATTGTTGGGGTTCTCTCTACAGCGGCAGTGGGCTTGAGCTTTGGCTGAGGTTGGTGTTCTGTTAGCTTCAGGGGTTTTTCCTTGGAACCCTCCGGCTCAGTGTAGCTGTATCTTTTCACTACCCCCTGTTCTTCTTCCTCTTCCTCCCCTTCCTCTTCCTCGTCCTCAGAATCCAGATCTCCCTCAGAGCCCTCATTTATGGGTTGGAATTGACTCGTTGTTCTAGCCGGGCCCGGCATCGTATCTTCATCATATGTCACCTGGCTATTTCCCTTTTTCTTGGTTATAGTCAATCGTCTTAGACTGTCCAGCATCTCAGCTCTTTTTTCCTCCATTTGTTCGGGGAGGGTTACTTACGCAATCACACAGTGGTTTTCCTCTCCACGGCCTGAATGATTTTTTCTGTGTCTTTCCAATCCATATTATCTGGTCGATTTGCATCGGTGCATATCACCGTCCTTCTTGAGCCGTGTTCCACTGCTTTCCGGATCCCTATTTCGAGGCGGCTGGTTAGAATTTCTTGATACGAGGAAAGTTCTTCTCCCGGTCTCATATCTCTTACAGCCACATGAATTATGGCGTGATAGGGGTCTGTCCCCCGCTGGTTACCACCGGGGTTGATTGCCTTGTTCTTCTCTGATTTTCCGCATTAAATTCTCTCTGATAACCTGACCCGATCCTTTGCTGTAGTAGCTTCCTAAAGTTGGTGTTAAGGACCCGCAAGGTCTTATCCGTGGTGACTATCAGCGCGTCTCCATTCATGTTCCATGGGTGCCCTACCCATGTGATCGCGGTTATACCGCAAGGTTGTACGCTGACGTTGCTCGGTACGGTATATCCTGGAGGTCCGGTCGATGTTCTCCTGAGCCGTCACCCAGGTCTAGTTGGTGTCGGGCCGATCTTGGTTTCTCTTCATATGATCCCTGATCCTTTTCTAGCTTCATCTTCCCTCTTTGAGCTCCGGCTCCACTTCCTTTCTTTCTATGTTTTCTCCCCATGTCTTCAATTTCAGCCTCCAAGGTTTTTGCTTGAGCTGTTAGTTTTCTATTTGTCTCCACTAATTCTCTTATAGTTCCATCTTCCAGTCCTCTTTTATGTCTCTGCAACGACCTGGTCTTCAGAAAGGATGGTGTGCCAGAAGGATCCTCTTCTAGTTCACCTCCTTCGCCTCCCTGTCCCTTTGTCCATTACTATCACACAGTCACCGGATAGGAGGTTTTCATATTTATTGTGTCCCTCTTTGGTCACTGTCTTCCAAACTTTGGCCAGGATTCAGCCCCCGTAATTCCGTTTACATTTTTTTGTCCCATGATTTATGTCCTCTTCTGATAAATATTATTCTGCATGTGCCCTTCTTCTGCCCATCTGAGAAGGTTAGGTCCGTCAGATTCAGGTCCACCGGCTCATTGGATCCTCCCGCTACTGCGGGGTCCCCACCGGTGGCTCCTTGTTCTTCTCCATCTTCTTCCTGGGGTTCTGGTGGGCTGTATTGGCCGGCCCCTTCTTCGAGGGAAGTTTTATTAGTCAGGTCTTCCAGAGGTTCTGGTGACGCTTCTGTGCTATCCGTCATACTGAGTCGTTCTTTCCTCTGGGCTTCTCATCGCGCGTTGAGTACGGGGAGCGGAGGAGTACGGTTTGGTTATGCAACCCCTATAGTCTGTCGCGATCTCCAACAATCGGGCACCTATTCTTTATTCTTCGTCTGTCCTTTTTCTCATTCGACGTTAGAATACCCGGTCCGTGTCTTTACGGAACCGACAGAGGTGTCTGCTATAGCCCACAGACTTTCCTCCTGCTTTGGGGCGCTCGGGTAGCCTTCTTGGCTACTGCATGCTCTGCCACGGGTCGTATCACTGTCCAGATGTGCACTTTTCTTGGGCCAAGGTCTAAAACGTCTGTTTCTATTCAGCACGCTCTCCTCCGGTCTTCCAAGTTCAGTCCTCACACTGGGGGTTTGGTCATAGAGCACAACGATTCCTTCGTCGGGCCCCACGTTGGGCGCCAAGTGTTAGATCCATCGGTTAGCCTCCTCTAACAGAGGTGTTGCGAAACCTGTTGTCCAGTAACGGTTGTTAACAGGTCGTTGGGAAGACACGTCTAGCCCATAACTGCCTCATCATAGAACGTCTACCCTGCTTACATTGGTGCCGAGACCCTGGGAATAACCCTGGCTTAGTGTCACAGCTCCCAATCACGTTCGTTATGGCAGCTCCCCCCTGTGATCCGTGCGCTTGTTGATTTGCCAGGAATATATAAAGGCTTGGATATATCTAGCCTTCGGGATACGTTGTATTTTACTAAAGTGACCTCTTAGAACCAGGTGTTAACCTCAAAACACTCGTGAATCTTCTTCTCCTTCGGCAATGATCAAATGTCCACAAGAATCTATTTATCAACTAATTGATATTTTTATTATAATATATTTCAGAAACGCTCAGCACAAAATCTGCAAATAGTGTTATAATAAATGTAAATGCAATTGTACGAATAAAGAATATAATGGTCCATAATAGCAATCTCTAGGCCATCTCATTCTATGACCTCTAGGGCACAACACTGGGAATTTGTGATGGGATAAATGGGAGGGTAGAATTCTAATGTATCTATTCTTTACAGGAGATAGAGACACGACTGCCGAGGTAGTGGCTAATGGCCCCCAGACGGAGCCACGGTCTGACAGGCTCAGTAGGCAGGAATGCCAGAGTAACAATAAATAAGTCCTCCTCAAAACCCGCGATATGCCGATGTTTTATGTAAAGGCTCTTCGGAATCTTTTTCTTCACCACACGCCATCAACGAGAGACCATATTGGTTTACTCCCCCTGTGGGTTAGTAGACTGTCCTCCTAAAGCTATAAAACATCCACATATCTTGAGTGTTGGTACTACTAATCGTCCGTATAATGATGATAATAAGTAAAGAAGCATGCCGTCCGACATTGATGAACTTATCCGGATCTCGCTAGTTGGTGAGCGTGCCTGCTGCTCTACTCAGGGCTCCAGCCCCTCCCGTCGTGAGCACTGTAGAAGCCCATGGCTCTTATCTATGAATTTGTCAAAACATCAGCTGGGGGACTTCACAGCCTTGCTGGGCTGAGGGAGACACCCCCCCCACCTTGATGGACTGTCGAGAAACCCCCAGAAACTAAACTAGAATAATCAGAGTCTTGGAAATAAAAATACAAAAATGTCCGGAGATTTCTTGCGCTTCTTTTTCCTCATCCTGAGGGCGTCCTTCTGTCGGTCTGAGGAGACTGCTCCACTATTCTGTTCTGTCCCTTCCCTTTATAAGCCTCTCTGGTGCCTGTACTATTTTTTCATCTGTATTGCTACTTCATTGCCAATGCATGTGCCTGGCGGCCAGGTCATGTTGCCCCGGTCATGTTGCCCCGGTCATGTTGCCCCGGTCATGTTGCCCCGGTCATGTTGCCCCGGTCATGTCACAAGGGTCTTATCTACTTGGGGCCTTGGCCTTGAGAAGAGCCACCTGGCCTCCTTATCTTAGCGCATGCTCTAACCGATCTTGACTTGGTGACTTGGTGCCAAGATCTAGTGTTTTCTTGGGAGAAATCTAGACATATGATACACTTGGCAATATACACCCAATGGTGATACACATGGTTATACATATAATGTTTCTCAATAAATGAACATATTATTACATAGATAAGGTCGATTATAACCACCCATAACATAACATAACATATTATTACATGGATATGAAAGACTCACTATTACTAAATGAATCATAACATATCATGATAGATATGATCGCTAATAATCGAACCATAACACATCACTTACTTGACTATGATAAACAACATCAAACAACATCATGATTATACATATAGATTATAATAATCCCACTTCATCCTTCATTCTTCCACCATCACATGGTTTTTTGGACACCGGTGAATCAACCCTACTTGACAACACACACACACACACACACACACACACACACACACACACACACACACACACACACACATACTGACACACAGATGGGTCGGGGGCTACCGGCTTGTCCTGATTCGTTTCAGCCAATCAGGTGAGGCGGATATTATGGTCTGTCAAGCTCCTGTCAAAGACCATGCTCATGCTCCACGTCCGTCTGTCCCCCACTCTGCTCCGCTCGCCTTCTCTCGCCCCTTTTCATTCACTGTGATTTCTATCACTCCCTCCCTCCATCCCTCTCTCTCTCTCTCTCTCTCTCTCTCTCTCTACTTCTCCTTCCATGTCCAACATGCTTTGGTAGTGTGTGGCTTTTCATTAGTGTTCGAACTGCAATCTCTGGTCAAATGTCTCCCAACGTCTGGGCCAGAGACAGAGAGAGAGAGAGAGAGAGAGAGAAAGAGAGAGAGAAAGAGAGAGAGATGCACCAATTAACAGCAAAGTACAGCGTTTGCACCGTCACACATTTAGAGGCAAAATCGGAAAGCGGGAACAGCAAGCCCGTCATGGAGGGAAGGGGCAGAGAGCCCAGACAAATAGATCTAAAAAAGAAACATGGCTGCCGTCCTAGCCGTCCGTCTGTCCCTGGAAGTAGGGATCCCTCGACTGGGTTCCTTCTCAAGGATTTTCTGTGTCTTCCCTCTGGGTTTTTGGGGAGCCCTCCTCCTACCCTGCCCTTACCCGGGTTTATGGTTGAGGAAGGGTGGAGGGGCGGGGTGGGTGGGTGGCGTGCTGTCTGACGCAGCGCCGTAACTGTGATTGAAGAGAGAAACGCAGATAAAGTTGCCTTGAGTTGTGGGCGGCGGCGGCGAGAGAGTGTCGTCCGTGTGAAACCTTGGGAAAGGACACGTCTTTAGATGAACAAACAGCACTTGAAGTGTGTGCGTGCTGTGTGTGTATGTGTGTAACGTTGTTTTGCATATTCAGTCATCGGAACATAACGGCTGCGGTACTTTATCTTTATGGACATAAACACTGTCACACACATACATGCGTGTGCACACACACACACACACACACACACACACACACACATACACACACTCAATCGCTCTCTTTCTGTCTCACACACATGCACACACACATACACACTCTCTCTCTCTCACACACACAGACACACACTCTCTCTCTCTCACACACACAGACACACACTCTCTCTCTCTCTCACACACACACACACACACACACACACACACACATACACACTTGCTCTCTCACACACGCATACACAAAATCTTGCTCTCTCTCTCTCTCTCTCTTCCCCTCTCTCTCACGCACACACACACACAAACACTCTCTCTCTCTCTCTCTCACACACACACACACACGCACAGACACACACACACACACACACACAGACTATGTGTTTGTGTCTTCCTCTTTCATTTTCACACACATCTTTATAAATTACTAAACCACTCACACCATAAAGTCCATGCATATGCATCCATATATACATTAGAAAACAGCACACACACACACACACACACACCAGCCCTACACCAGGAGGTGGTGGTCCGCTGTGTGATGTTGGCGGTGGGCTTAACGGTTTAAAATCGCCAGGTTGGGCAGAATCCGCTGGAAACGTGACGGTTGCCAGGTATGAAGTGAAACCAGCATGTGCAGGTTAGGAAGAATACAAACGGTCCCCCAGCCTCAAGAATAGATTGATGGGGGGGGGGAAAGAAGTGCAAAAACATTTGCGGGAAAGAGTTACGACACTCTCCTTAACAACAACCCCACACACACACCATACACACACACGCACACACATAGTATAAATCCATAATATTAAGGACGCCAGATTTAAGAGATAGATTCAAGTGATTCCCTGAGCCAAGCTTCTATCTACCAAAGTCTGTTTGCTTGCTTGTTTTTCTTCGCTGTTTGGCAAACACAAGTGGAATCCGAAGCCGTCTGCCGTCTTGTGCGTATGCGAGCGCGTCTGTTGATCCACTGTCCCTGCGGGGGACTCGCCGTCTGTTCCTATACGTCTCCATGCACAAGCTTTTGGATTGTCGTGTAATGTGATGTGTTTGGGGGTTTTCTTTTAAATAAAGCTATATGTGTTGAACGTCTGGATTCATTCTTTTCCCAGGTTCCCGCCCGTGAGTGAGCAAGCCCCTGTCGGGACCACTGTCGGAGCCATAATGGCCGCTGCTGTCAATCAGACCATCGTGTACTCCATCGTCGACGGCAACGAGGAAGGTGGGTCTTGGATTTCGTGGGCGATCTAATTGGCTGATTTGGCCCCTGGTGGTTGTGGGCTAACTGCTAAGTTAGCTTTTCTGTAGCTCGTTCTGAAGACAAAAAAATGGAACTGCCTTTTTAGTAGTCGCCATGACATCGTAATGGTAAATGATGAATCTATATATATATATAGTGTTAGATCCATCAGTTAACCTCCTCTAACGGAGGTGTTGTGAGACCTGTATCCAGTAACGGTTGTTAACAGGTCTTTTTGGGGAGACTCGCCTAGCCCCTAACTGCCTTATGTCCGAACGTCTACCCCGCTTACATTGGTGCCGAGACCCAAGGCATCACCCTGGCTTGAGCCCCAGCTCCCAATCACATTCGTTGTGGCAGCTCTCCTCTTGTTGGTTTGCTAGGAAATATTTAAAGGCTTGGATAGATCTAGCCCTAGGGATACGTGGTGTTAACCCCAAAACACTCTTGAATCTTCTTCTCCTTCGGGAATGATTGAATGTCCATGGGCTTCTATTCATCAATTACTTGATCCAGCGAAATGCAAAGAGTTAACAAGACATATTATAATAATGGAAAATGCTTAAATGTATGATAAATGTGATAGTTCAAAACAACACCCTACACCGTCTCACTCATTCAGGGCATGCTATGAAGAATTGTTACGGGGAGGGAAGGGGATGATAAAGAATTTAAAACATTTCTTTTTATCAGGTGGAAGATCGTCTTTAAGAGATAACCGACCGAGGCCCCGGACGAAGCCTCGGTCTACTCGGCTTGGGGGGGGAGGGAGTGTTCGCGGGTATAAATATAATTCTCTCCGATGGTGAATGAGGCCCATGATATGCATATGCTTATCCAATAGCTCTCCGGAACCTTTATCGGACTTTAGCAGACTTTCCTCCTAAAGCCATAATACACACACACTGTGGGTGGAGATAAGATCCGAATGTCCAAAATTGATGAATAAATAAAAGTACGATCCCACTGTCCGAAATTGACAGGAAAAAATTTAAGTAAGATCCAACTGTCCGAAATTGATGGGAAAATAAAAAGTAAGATCCAAATGTAATCCCTCGGAAAGAGCTTATCTGAAATGTTGCTAGTTGGAGGTCCCGGTGACTCTTCTCCCACGGTCTCTGCTTCCTTAGCCGAGTACCCAAAATAACTCCTTTAATCTAATTCGATAAGAGAATAAAAATAAAACTGGGAAACTTCACAGTCCTGTCTGTTTTAGCTGCACCTGTCTGTCTTTCTCTCTCCCTCTCTCTCCATTTCACCTCACAAATTCTCCACCCATCTACAAACCTATTGATGAATTATGCATATCCTCTCTCTCTCTCTCTCTCTCTCTCAAAGCACGACATCGGTTGGAACAATGTTAACATCACTCCTACCCCACGCACACACACACACACACACACACACACACACACACACACACACACACACACACACACGCACACACCACACACACACACACACACACACACACACACACACACACACACACACACACACACACACACACACACACACACACACACACACACAAACGTGTCGTTCTGCCTCATCCACCCTCTCAAACCTCCTCGGTTAGGGGGCCTGTCTCTCAAACCTCCCTCCCTCCCTCCACGCTGCAGAACCTGCACCGCCTTGACTGGACTTTTTGGTCGTTTCAGCAAATTGAGCAGCTAGGGCATGTCCACAATGTCCTTGGAAAATGTGGAGATTTAAATCTCTCTCTCTCTCGCTCTCTCGCTCACTTTCTCTTGTGTCTTGTTTCTGTACACCGGTTCCGGTATAGGTATAGGTGAACACCTTTGCCGCATCGAGGATGGAAGGGGGCATCATATGTGTGTGGACATTAGTGTGAATTTATTTGTCAATATAAGACCCAGATATAGAGTTGG
>PIJE02000446.1:69868-128608 GCA_002895965.2 Coryphaenoides rupestris | reverse complement strand
GATTGGATAAGCACTGTTGTACTCAGAGGTTGTAGTTCTCCCGCGAAACCACTAGATGGAAGGCAACCAAGTCTCAAGTAACTCGGTCAAAGGCTAGGCCATCTGAGGACACGGCCAGGCAACTCCGGCACGAGCATGCGCCAGCAGGTGGCTATAGAAAAAATAGTAAAGCGTGGGAAATTCTGAGACTATAAAAAGAGGCAACAGAGGTGAATATATTGCGCACCGACCCCGGACCGAAGAAGGACACCCACAGGTGGAAGAAGAAGCTCCCAAGAAATCTCCGGACATTTTTTTATTATTTCCAGGACTCGGCAAGATAGGACTTTGTCGTTTACGGCGAGTGAACACTTAGTCTATTTTTCCAGTTTTAGTTTTAGGGTTGTCTTCGACGGTCCATTGAAGGGAAGGTGCGCCCGCAGTCAGACAGGACTGCAGGAAGGGAGGCGGACAGGCAAACTGACAGACAGGCAAGCTGACAGACAGGCAAACTGACAGACAGGCAAGCTGACAGACAGACAGACGGACGGCTGAGGGATCCGTCTCTCAACCGACGGCTTGTTCTCTCCATGTATCCATCTTCCTCCTCACGCGTGTGTTTGCAGGTGAACACGGGCTGGATCTGACGTTTACACAGGCGCAGAGCACACACACACACAAGCACACATACGCAGCTCTCACACAGGCCTGCACACCGCTCGTTATGCCAACATAGTCTCCAACGAATGGTTGGAATGAATGGCCACGTTTACTTTCAAAGTTGAATTTGAATTTAAAATGTAATTTACATTTAAAATGACATTTGAAGGAGCAGCCTCCTGTCTGGTGCATTCCTATCCATCTCTGTCACTGAGACTCCACCAATGGACTCTAATGTCCCCTTTTTCCATTAGTGTGGTTCCGTAGCTCATGTGAGCTGCTGGTGACGTCACGCTTACCTGATTGGCTAAAAGGTAGCGTTCACATTTAGGTGATGGAAGATAACGTGCTACTACTGCGTAACTGCACACAAGCGGCCTCTCTGGCGAGAGTTAGCATTGGCTCTCTGGCACGAAGAACACCAAAAACTACGAAGCGAGTATAGCAGCTATGTCTTCAAGCTCGGTAATAGTGAAATATTTTAGCTTTGTTATGTTACAAGCTAAACAAAAAACGAATTTGCTTACACTGCCGAACGGCATGCTGGGTACAGCTCGCTCTCCATCGGTCGTGACAGGTCATTTAAGAACAGATTCAAAAAGAGACTGGAGAGGTTGGAATTGTTACATTGTAACAAAGTTTTTTACCATTTTTAAACATTTCAAGCATCAACAACATCACTTTCACAATGAAAACCTCCTGATTTTACCATAGTAATATATAACGACAGAACATTACGAATAACTTCCCAGCATGTCACTTTAACGGCGCTGGCTAATTTATTTCAAATCTTCGACAACATTGTTCCACGTCTTTAATCCCGAACAGCTGCTGCTTAATGGTCTGATTTCTACGACTGAGGCGAAAACTTTTATTTGACTTTTTTTTACATTCTTGTTCCCGTAGCTATGCTTGTAGCCGTCGTCTGGTTTTAACGTTCCTATTAAACACTCACACAGGGCCCTCAATCCTTCTTTAAAATATTTTATTACTGATTAAAATCGGAAGAAACTTTGTTACGTTGCGTCAATTTATCATGTATTTTTCAATATATTATTCGATTAAAACTTAGAATAGTATTCCTTCCCTATTTTTTTTTATTGGATCACGCTTAAGCCACACCCAGGATACTGGCCCTGGCTTCTGATTGGTATAAAAGTAAACAGCCACTCCCAAAACTGTTGCGTTCAGCCTTTCCATTGCCGAACGCCGGTGTTGGATCGGGGGGACATTTGAGCTGTTGTCTTTCAGCTTGAAGGGCATGTCGTTGTTGTTGTTGTTGTTGTTGTTGTTGTTGTTGTTGTTGTTGTTGTTGTTGACACTGCTGTGCTCTGGGTAGTGGCTGCAGCTCCTCCTGATGTATTCAACTGTCTCCTACATCCCTCTGCATCTCCTTCACATCCTCTCACATGTGATGATGACATCATAGCCCGTGTGTACGTCAGCGGCCCTCTGAGAACAGCAGGGAGTGAATCTGGTGCCGGTGGAGAGCCACAGCTTATATCAGCCGGGATGACTTTCTCTTGGACTTTTGTTGATATTTTGGCATTCTCTGAAAAATCAATGATATATATATATATACTGTACAAGTGCATGTTACAAACCCCTGCTGGTTTTTGTTGGCACCCTTCATTAGTTCCTGCCTTCCTTCCTTCCTCCCTTCCTTCAACATTCCTTCTTTTCTCACTTCTGTCCTTAGTTCCTTCATTGTCTACTTCCATCCTTCCTTCCTTCCTTCCTTCCAACCATATCGCCTTCATTCTTCCATTCATACATACATACATACATAACTACTTCTTTCCTTCTGTCCTTCCTTCCATCTTTTCCTTTTTTCATATGTCCTCTCTCCCTCCTTCTCTCCCTCCTTCCCTCCCTCCTTCCCTCCCTCCCTCTTTCCTTCCTTCCTCTCTCCCTCCTTCCCTCACTCCCTCCCCTCTCCCTCCCTACTTCCTTCCTTCCTTCCTTCATTCCTTCCTTCCTTTCTTCACCACACTGCCCTTCCTTCCTTCCCTCCCTCCCTCCCTCCTCCTTCTTTCTTTCTTTTTTCCCTCCTTCCCTCCATCCCTCTCTCCTCCTTCCTTCCTTCTTCCATTTCTTCTTGCCTTCCTTCTTTCCTTCCTTCCTTCCTTCTTTCCTTCTCTCCCTACCCTCCCTTCCTATCTCCTTCCTTCCCTCACCCCCTCCCCTCTCCCTCTTTCCTTCCTTCCTTCTGTCCTTCCTTCCTTCCTTCCTTCCTTCCTTCCTTCCCTCCCTCCTACTTTCCTTCCTTCTTTCCCTTCTTCCCTCCCTCCCTCTTTCATTTCTTCCTTCTTCCCTTTCTTCTTGCCTTCCTTCTTTCCTTCCTTCCTTCCTTCCTTATTTCCTTCCCTCCCTACCTCTCTCCCTCCTTCCTTCACGCCCTCCGCTCTCCTTATTTCCTTCCTTGTTGTTGCCTTCTTCCTTTCCTTCCTTCCTTTGTCCCTCTCTCCTTCTTTCCTTCCCTCCCTCCTGCTGTCCTTCTTGCCCTCCCTCCTTCTTTCCTTCCTTCTTTTCCTCCTTCCCTCCCACCCTCTTTCTTTATTTCATTCCTTCGCTCCCTCTCTCTTCCCTCCCTCTCTCTTTCCTTCATTCCTTCCCTCCCTCTCTCTTCCCTCCCTCCCTCCTTGTTCCCTGCGGTTGTATTTGAATGTGCTGGCCGTCTGGGCGCTAAATCAGTAGTCTGCAGCGCCGGCCCTTCTCGGAAAGAACCGGCACTGAATCAATGTCTCTCTGACACTCAGGGATGGAGGGAGGGAGCGACAGAGGGGAAGAGAGAGAGGGGGGGGGGGGAGGTAAAGAGGGAAAGAGAGAGAAAGAGGGTGGAGGGAAAGAGTGAGATGGGGTGAGGTGGAAAGTGGGAGAGAGAGAGAGAGAGAGGGAATGACCAAAGAAAGCGAAAGAAAGGGGGGGGCAGAGGGAGAGAGAGAGAGCGGCCGGAGTGTATCTCTCTCTCTCTCTCTCTCTCTCTCCTACAGGGAGTCAACCTGTGTGAATGTGTGTGAGGGAGGAGAGGGGATTGACGACCTGAAGAGTGCAGCTGTTTACAGCCCACCATGCCCCCTGCTGGCAGCTCAGTGCTTTACAACGGCATAGTCATACACCAACCACTGACCACAAAGCCAAAAGTCATTTTACCGGCTATTGTGCTTCGGTTGGCCAGTATGGATGTTTGAACGATGATAATGAATGTCCTTTGGAAGGACATTTCCTTTGCGTCTTTTTGTGCACCTTTTGGCTGATGATATGTCAAGGTTGACATCATTGGATGAACATGATGATGGTGGTGGTGATGATGATTATGATGATGATGATGATTATTTGTGACTATAAAGTGACTTCAAGAATAATGATTAACATTATCAATTTGTCCTTGCGTGTGTATGTGTGTCTGTGTGTCTGTGTGTCTGTTTGTGTGTGTGTGATGTTGATGGTTTTGAAGATGACGATGTCAATGATTATCATTAAGTTTTGATTATGACTGCGTTGATGATAATAACTTGCAGTAATGGTTAAAAAAAATGCTCTCCTTCATTGACTTGCTCTCTAATTATATCCTTATATCTCTATCCATCAATCATGTGTGTGTGTGTGTGTGTGTGTGTGTGTGTGTGTGTGTGTATGTGTGTGTGCGTCTGTTTCTCTATGCGTGCATTGTGTCTTTTTGTGAATGGTGTGTGTGTGTGTGTGTTGCGGTGTATGCTGTGTGGTGGGGGCTGTATGTTGTGTGTATGTGTGTATGTTGTGCATCGTGCAAATGTGTATAGTGTGTTGATTCTGTGGTCTGTGTCTTGTCGTGTGTGTGCATGTTGTGTGTGTTGTGTGTGGTGCACGCCCTGTCCATTTGTGTGGGTGCTGTGCGGTGAAGGTTGTGTGTGTGTGTGTGTGTGTGCTGTGTGCATTGCCTGTCTTTCTGTGTCTGTCTCTTGTCTATGTGTCCCTGCTGTGGGTGTGTGCTGTGATGTGTGTGTGTTGCTGTGTTGTGTGTGTGTGTGTGTGTGTGTGTGTGTTGGTGTGTGTGTGTGCTGTGTGTGTGGTGTGTGTAGTGTGTGTGTGCTGCGTGTGTGTGCATGCCTGTCTATCTGTGTGTATGTGCGTGTGTGTGTTTGTGTATGTATCTCTGTCCATGTGTGTGTGTGTGTGTGTGTGTGTGTGTGTGTGTGTGTGTGTGTGTGTGTGTGTGTGTGTGTGCAGGCCCTGGACAGGGACACGGGGAACTACAGTGCGATGGCGTACCACCTGATCATCCAGCCGCCGGCGGGCAAGGAGGCGCAGGGCAGTAAGGACGGCTTCGTCATCGAGCGGCTCAGCGGACTGGTGAAGACCGCCATCGTGTACCGCAACATGCGACGCTCACACTTCAAGTTCAAAGTGGTCGCAGCGGACGACTACGGCCGCGGGCACAGCAGCACGGCGGAGATAGTGGTGGGTTCGTGCGTCGCTTGTCTTGGGTCACGGGTGGAAAATGGCTGCCGTCAATGGCATCTTAACAACCTGCAGCTTCAGGCGACTTACTGTTCAAATGTAGGCGTGGTCAAGCCAAGGATTTTTTGCACTGTTTTTTTTATGGTATATAGTGATGGTGAAAGGTGCTGGTGTATCGACATGAAAGGAAGATACTTACAGTGATACAGTTTCATGGTATAAATTAATTACCATGAAAGTACATGCCTTTACTTTTATTTTTATGACAGGAAGGCAAACTAGTTTCAGTCCGATGTCATACGTATCGGACTGATGAGCGTATGGTGATATACAGTATATTGAATTCCCCATGATATCCATGATGGTAACATATTCCATATTGAGCAGCCCTACTTTCTTCCATAGTGTTATTGGAATACTGCCAATATAAAGTACTTTATAACGTACTACCAGTAATATCCGAATGTCCCTTCAGGGATCAATGAACTACTATCTTATCTGATCTTACCAAATGTTGTGTTTTGTGTTGGCTGTACTCTCTGGGTAACATGACCCTCCTGACTCCCTTGTCCAGGTATCGGTTGTGAACCTGCTGGACATGCAGGTGATCGTATCGAACATCCCCCCCACCGTCGTGGACAAAAACAAGGATAAATTGCTGAGGTAACACACGTGTTTCCCCCTGTGCCAAAGTGGATTGGTCTGCTCCTGCTAATGAGGGGGGCCGAGAGAGAGTGAAATTAGTCAATGAATGAGCAAATTAAGCAGGAGCTCTGTGTTATGTATTGCTATGGTTCGACTTGTTTAGTTTGCCATGAATGTGTTTATGTCGTTGAATGCTGTGGCCATACATGCGCAGATGTTGCCATAAATATGTTTAAGTTGTTGCCATGGATATGTTCCTGTGGTTGCCATAAATTTGTTTACGTTGTTGCTATGGATATGTTCCTGTGGTTGCCACAGATATGTTGAAGTTGTGGCCATGGCTATACTGATGTCGTTGCCATGGATGTTGTTACGTTCTTGCCATGGATATGTTTAAGTTGTTGCCATGGATATGTTTATGTTGTTGCCATGGCTATATAATTACGTTGTTGTCATGGATATGTTTATGTTGTTGCCATGGGAATGTTTACATTGTTGCCATGGATATGTTTTTTTTGTTTTCTTCATGTTGTTGCCATGGTTGTCTCAATGTTGCCATTCCATCTGCCTCACCATTCTGTCTCCGATTAGTTTTCCGCGTATTTGGATTCGGAGACATGCGTGTCTGACTTGTTTGTTTGATTACATGGTGTCTTTGTGTGGCTGTGTTGACTACCAGCTTAGCCTGGCTTGCTTCCAGCTGCTGTTGCCTGATGGATACGCTTTGGGGGCGTCATGCTGTTTGGCAGGGTGCGACTGAGCTGCCAAGACGCAGACAGGTCTCCATCTTGGAAGAGCGATGCAGTAGTTAGTTGGCACAGACCGACGACAATTAACAATATGGTGGGAAGAGCGAGGCCCATGACAATATCCATCCACCCGCTGTTTCTTCAGCAACACTTTTCTGTTTAATCCAGCGGCCCGGCAAATCACAATGTCTGTCATTATCGTACTCTTTTTTTTAAATGGACGAGACAGCTGTGTGGCCGATATTTAAAAACCACCTCATTCACCAAGTAAGTTTAGCATGGTTATGGATTTACCCGAAACGAGACACATGGCTGGCTGTTCAAGCCTTAATGGTTGTCCAAAGGTTCCAGTGGATGGTTTTGAATTATCTACCACCCGCCGGCTGTGTAATGGAGGTGAGATTGCGGCGTGCGATGCGGTCACTCAACTCAACCGTGAGAGAGTCAGCCGCTCACAGGTTTGTCTTGTCTTTCTGGCTCTCTGACAAGATGGCCATTGTGGCTTCACTGCCCTCACTCGAGAGGGTGGCCGATTTAGAGGCAGGGAAGAGGCAAGGAATAAGGCGGGAAATGGAGTGTGAGGAATAAATGATATTCAGGTGGGGGGAGGGGGGTGGGGGGGGGGAGAACCCGGAAGGCTTGGAAAGCCACATGGCTTCTCTGGCTGGGCTCACTGAGAGATCCGGAGCGAGGGTGGGTGTCTGATTCATCACGTGAGGGGAGGATAAGTACTATCAGGAAAAGGACAGGAAGCTGGTACACACATTGATCAACTTGTATGGAAAGAGATATTGCTAAACATAAACAACATAAACAACAAAGCAACCAAAAAACCTATAACAAAATATGAACTTCTGTTTTCCATTTTGTTTTGTTTTTTTGGGGGGGGTGGTGTATCTATTCAAAACAGCTTAGGGGACCTAAGCCTCCCCAGGCTCCCCCCCTATAGTTTCCACCGGCGATTTGGTAGAGAACGTAGTTCACAAGTCGAGAAGAAACAAGCACCCGACAGTGGTCCCCTCTCTATCAGGGTTGTGATGTTTTTCCATTACCTCACACCTCCGCCTGCATACATTACACTGTTAGAAGTGGGGCCTGTTTGTTTTCCTGCTTCCTATTAAATGTGGTTTAGTGCTTATGCTCTGATTACGTCTCAGAGGGATTTCCTTGATCAGGTGACTAAATCGTTGAAATGTGCCAATATGATTATGGCTTTTGCAGAACAACAGGAGCTGGGACCACTAAGCACCAGGAAGGAGTGGAACATGTACTATTTATTTAGTCATTAACTAGTAATATTATAATACATAATTTAGTCATTTGCTATTAGTATTATGAATGCTAGCTATTATGAGGTTTCGGTGTAGTCTAACGTCGTTCTAATCTCAAGATTTTAATGTGCGGAGAAGTGGGAAGAGAGAGGGAGGGTCAAGAAGATGACTAAATCCCTAACTTGCTAGGAGCAGTGGTCTGCCACACAGCGGGATCAACTCCAGCTTTTTAGTGCCTTTGCTTAAGTTATGGGGCAAGGCACTGCCCATAAAACCTGGCAAACCCAGAGGAAACCCATGTAAACATGCATAACTCCACGCAGAAAGGCCCGAGTTAAAAAGCCTCAAACTCCTCAAACCTCCATCCATAGTGGCAGTTGGCCCAGGAACGAGTAGCTGTGAGGCAGCAGGTGTGTGCTGGTAACCACTGAGCCACATGGTTGGCCATTTAGATGGGCGAGAGAGAGAGAGGGAGGGACTTGCAATGGAGGGATAACCCTTTCTGTGACATGTTTCAGATAACGTTTTGTCAGGTTATTTGTCTAAAGGCGTATTTTTCTTGTTGTTTTTCTCTTCTTTTGCTTTTCGCTCTTGACATCACTCCACCCTGAGACGTGTTTCAAAAACAGGGTCATCGGAGGGACTTCAGGCAGTGCTGGCCAAAGATTTTCATCCTTCCAAATAAATTCTGGGCCCTGAATCCACCTAGTAGTTTTCAAGGGTGCCTCTGCGGTCATGCCCCGTGAGGAACTATCGGCCAGGTTTGGCTTGGAGCTCACGTAGTGCCGAGTTGCTGACAATTCTCTCATCACATAGACTCTACTTGCCACAATCGTGTGGAACTTTTTTGTTGTCTTGGCAATATACCTCCATTCCTGACTGCAAGAATTGCTGCTTCTAGCTCAAGTCTTGGGATGGGCATTTGCTTGAGCAAGGAGACCCTTGCTTTGCCTGTGATGAATGTTGTGATGTGAGTTTCACCCATGATGTTTATTTGACGCAGGTAGGTTACAACACTGTACCTCGACTCACTGGTGTTACTGAAACGCTGCAGCCTTGCAAGACTTTGTTTCCAAATCCATTTGGCTTCATACATCAGTCAACAGAGAAACCAGTTATTTTCCATTGTCCAGGCAATACGACTTGTATCTTTTTATCCCAGCTGCAGTTGGCTTTACAACGCCGTTGAAGTATGAAAGGATGAAGGCTGTTCTGAATGAGTGTGTCACTCTCTACACCCAAATGGACTCCAAGTGCCAGTTCTCCCTGTCCAGATCTCGGGAGAGTGAGAGAGAGAGTGAGAGTCACTTTCCCAAGCAGGCAGTGAGGACAGGACAGCATGGCTGTTAATCTAAATGGTCCTTCTTAGCAGACATCTCTGAGGTCTTTGACCAGGGACATGACTTTGGACTCTCGGTGGGAAACAATTATCGATTTCTTCAAGGCAAAGCTTTGCAAAAACTAGGATATGAGATCCAACCGAACAGGTGAATGGTCAAGATGACATCTTGACCATTGTAACACTTGACCTTGTAACACTTGACACGTGTTACTCTGAACTGATAACACATTCCCTCTCTATCGGCCATCCTTGGCAATTGGTGCCTGTGACCTTCCTGTAAAAAAAAAACACTGTTTGCTCTTAGCCTGTTAGCTAGGACTCCATTTTTCCTCACACTTTTCCAGCCTCCCTTTGTTAATGTGCACCACACCTCAAAATCAGTAAATCAGAATGGTACGAACATAAATAGTGGAACCCTACTTGAAATTCGAATGATTATTCTTTCAATATCAACGGAAATGCTATTTGGCTCCTACAACGGACATGACTTCCTCTGAGGCATGCTGGCTCATGCCCTCTGTCTCGCCAATATCATACATTTGAAGCACCCCGTTGCAGGTGTTCTGTGTCGTGTGATAAGGATGCCTGGAAGTGAGGTCCATGTGCATCATCGCCTGCATTTACATTTTGGGCATTTGGCAGATGTTAGTAAAAGGATGGTGATGATTCGTTGGATTCTAATTTAGTATATCCAATCAGTGTCTTGCCTCATCTGTGCAACACCCAGGCCAGAGAGATCAGAGAAGAGTCAGCAGACTCTGGGCATGGGGCCAGCGGGAATTTGGCCTGGGAAGGGAACATATTTGGATGCATCGGAGGCACACACATGCACACACGTACTTTGACAGACCATTAAATATGACAATTTAAGTGTGTGTACAGTGTACAAAAACAAACAACAAGAGAAATGCCACTACCACAACTGAACAGAACACACATGACACTAAACACACACTTTACACACTTCTCCCTGCTGGGTGGAGGTGTTTCCTGGGGGGATGAGAGCTGCCCAGCAGGGGCAGTGTCTCCTGCTGGCTGGGCTGGTTCACTCATGCTCATCCATCAGCAGGAGCACTGTGTGAATGTAACGTGATGTGCCTGAGGCCATGGCTAAGTGTGTGTGGGTGTGTGTGCTATTGTGTCTGTGTGTGTGTATGTGTGTGTGTGTGTGTGTGTGTGTGTGTGTGTGTATGTGTGTGTGTGTGTGTGTGTGTGTGTGTGTGTGTGTGTGTGTGTGTGTGTGTGTGTGTGTGTGTGTGTGTGTGTGTGTGTTGTTAGATCCGTCAGTTAACCTCCTCTAACGGAGGTGTTGTGAAACCTGTATCCAGCAACGGTTGTTAACAGGTCGTTGGGGAGACTCGCCTAGCCCCTAACTGCCTTATGTCCGAACGTCTACCCCGCTTACATTGGTGCCGAGACCCAAGGCATAACCCTGGCTTCGAGCCACAGCTCCCAATTGCGTTCGTTGTGGCAGCTCTCCCCTGGGATCCGTGCGCTTGGTGATTCGCTAGGAAATATTTAAAGGCTTGGATATGACTAGCCCTAGGGATACGTTCTATTTACTAAAGTGACCTCTAAAGAACCAGGTATTAACCCCAAAACACTCTTGAATCTTCTTCTCCTTCGGGAATGATTGAATGTTCTTCTCCATGGGCTTGTATTCATCAATTACTTGATAGTTTTCATTGCAGGAATTTGGCAGGGGTCCAGCGAAATGCAAAGAGTTAACAAGACATATTATAATAATGGAAAATGCTTAAATGTATGATAAATGTGATAGTTCAAAACAACACCCTACACCGTCTCACTCATTCAGGGCATGTTATGAAGAATTGTTACGGGGAGGGAAGGGGATGATAAAGAATTTAAAACATTTAGGTGGAAGATCGTTCCGATAGCTCTCCGGAATCTTTATCGGACTTTGGCAGACTTTCCTCCTAAAGCCATAATACTCACACGCCTTATGTGGAGATAAGATCCAAATGTCCGAAATTGATGAATAAATATAAGTAAGATCCCAACTGTCTGAAATTGACTGCTTTCCTCACCGAGTACCCAAAATAACTCCTTTAATCTAATTCGATAAGAGAATAAAAATAAAACTGGGAAACTTCACATTCCTGTCTGACTGCGGGTGCACCTTCCCTTCAATGGACCGTCGAAGACAACCCTAAAACTAAACTGGAAAAATAGACTAAGTGTTCTATCTTGCCGAGTCCTGAAAATAATTAAAAAATGTCCGGAGATTTCTTGGGAGCTTCTTCTTCCACCTGTGGGTGTCCTTCTTCGGTCCGGGGTCGGTGCGCAATATATTCACCTCTGTTGCCTCTTTTTATAGTCTCAGAATTTCCCACGCTTTACTATTTTTTCTATAGCCACCTACTGGCACCTGCGCCACAACCCCTAAACGTAGAGCCTCCATCTGGTGGTTTCAGGGGAGAACTACAACCTCTGAGTACAACAGTGCTTATCCAATCTTAGTGCTTTTACAACATATGATACATGGTAATACACATAATGATGATCTACTTGGTGACACCCACAAAATGAACACATCACATAATGAACACATAATACAATAAATCCATAACACTTTGAGAATAACTGAATCATAACATACTCATACTTGGATACGGTAAGATTACCATGATGCAACTACATGACTATTCTGGATGATCTTATTAGCCCTCACTACCCTTCAGTCCTTTACTATCACATTTTTTTCGGACACCGGTGAATCAACCCTACTTGACAGTGTGTGTGTGTGTGTGTGCATGTGTGTTTGTTTGTTTGTGTGTGTCTGTGTGTTTTTAAGTGCGCACGCGTGTGTGTGTGTGTGTGTGTGTGTGTGTGTGTGTGTGTGAGTCTGTGTGTGTGTGTGTGTGTGTGTGCTAGTGTGTGTGTGTGTTTGTTTGTCTGTGTGTGTGTGTGTGTTATTGTGTGTCTATGTGTTTTTGTAAGTACACACGTGTGTGAGTGTGTGTTTGTAAGTGCGCACATGTGTGTGTGTGTGTGCATGTGTGTTTGTTTGTCTGTGTGTGTGTCTGTGTGTTTTTAAGTGCGCACACGCGTGTGTGTGTGTGTGCTAGTCTGTGTGTGTTTGTGTGTGAGTGCGTGTGTGTGTTTGTTTGTCTGTGTGTGTGTGTTATTGTGTGTCTATGTGTTTTTGTAAGTGCACACGTGTGTGAGTGTGTTGGTAAGTGTGTGTGTGTGTGTGTGTGTGTGCTAGTATATGTACGTATGTGTGTGTTTGTTTGTGTGTGTTTGTTTGTGTGTGTTGTGTGAGCGCGGCATCGCGCTGTGCTTGAAATTGAAGTGCGGGTAGGAGGTAATAAGAGGCAACCATGTCACTCCTCAGTAATCCCTCCCTCTCTGGCCCTCTCTCTCTCTCTCTCTCTCTCTCTCTCTCTCTCTCTGCCGCTCTCTCCCTCTCTCTCTGTGTTCATCTTGATTCATGTTTCTGTTTCTCTCAATCTTTCCTCACTCTCGCTCTATCCTACTCCTTTCTCATCTGATCTCATTCCTGTTTCCATCCCTCCATCTTTTTTTTTCTTTCTTTGCACTGTCCCCCACTGTCTCTCTCTCTCTCTCTTGTGTTCATAACAGGTTGTCTCAGGATAGAGTTTATGTGTTACGAAATAGTCTCTGAACTTTAAAATGCATTTACTGATCTCTGGCGTGTGTTTCTGCGCAGTGTGGAGTCAGACTCTTGTATTGTGTCTAAAGGCTGCATTTACATAGCGCTGTTCAGACGTGCGGTTGCTCAAAGGACTTTACTATTGTTGCCTCACATTCACCCATTAACACACACACACATACACAGACAGCAATACAAGGCGCCAGACAGCCAGCCTACCGGGAACCATCATTTAGTTGTCTTGTTCAGGGACACCTGCGGAGGCAGAGCTGGGGGATCGAACCTGCGACCTTCCGGTTGCCAGACCACCAACTCTACCTGCTGCACATCACGCATGGATGTGTATGGACCTGTGATCTCATGTATGCATGTATATCTCTCTCTGCCTCTCCCCCTCTCTCTCTCACTCCCTCCCTCAATGTTATTCTCTCTCTCTCTCTCACTCCCTCCCTCTCTGTCACTCTCTCTCTCTCTCTCTCTCTCTCTCTGTCTCCCCTCTCGCTCTCTCTCTCCCTCCCCCCTCCCAGCATCTTGGAGCGATATGTCCAGGAGCAGATCCCCGGGGCCAAGGTGCTGGTGGAGTCCATCGGGCCCCATCCCCCTGGTGACGGCTCGGACAAGGATGACTACTCCAAGTGCGACCTGATGGTGTACGCCATCGACCCGCTCACCAACCGGGCCGTGTCCCGACAGGAGCTCCACAAGTACTCCACACATTGTTCACTTTTTATTTTTTATTTAATTTTTTGTTGACAAAAACACAATAATCCAAAACAATTGAACAAAACAACGACATAGTAACATTGAAGAGACATTGACACACAAAGTTTAATGAGAAAACAGTACGTTTTTAAAATAGTCACAAATAGTTCACAAAAATATGTTTATAATATATATATATATATATACAGTACATAACATGGAAAGGAAAAAGACAAAACCTTTAAACTGTCCTATTGTGCTTCTGTATTACTGCTATAATTTTCTTTTATTGATTATTATTATGTATTTGTATAGTACGGGTTATGCATCTTACTCAGGACAGCGATTGAACCCGGAACTTTTTGTCTGTGAGTCACTTTAACTCCGAAACTATCTTGCATTTTTCCTTTGCTTCATTTCATGCCTGCAGTAATTCATAACGGAATAAATTTGCCGTGACATTGTATTACTCGCCAAATATCGGCCGACGTCGTTATTCATTCCTGATGGCACTCGGTGTAATCTCTGACTCAATCTGGCTGGCATGCCTTTATCGGATTTAGTTTTTCCACTAAATTTGACGTAGGAACTCCATTACGGCTAATCTCACTCACGCCGTGATGTAAAACACGGGAAAAAGAATATGCTCGTGACATCTTTTGTCAAGGAATACTACATTTTTTTTCCACTGTGATTTTGTATCCTCGTGTTTCACAAAATAAACACATGCAACATGCACAGTGGTGAGAGCGACAGCTACGCCAGACTGTGGCTTGCGTTCGCCAGGGCCGCTTTAGGCAATGTACTCTTTTTCATATATAATGCTTGTTCTCACGGGACAGAAACATATTGTTTGCTCAACTGCCAGACTGACAAGTTGCTGACGAGCTTACTCTGTGGTTCTTGGGTGTGTGAAGACATACATACACATACACACACACACACACACACACACTTTCTTGTGTTTAGAAATGTTTACACGTTTCTAGGTTCACCATCCCAATAGACAGCCCTCAGGTGTGTGCGTACAGTCCTTCATCACAACTACAGCCTGGAAATGCTTTAACAGCCCAGAAGGAAAATAAATATAAATTCCAAATGAAAAAGTGAACATAAACGTCAAACCTAACATGAAAGTTGCATAAAATAAAAACCGATTCAGTAGAATTAGTAGAATTAAGATCATGGGATGAGTTAAAGAGGAGTATGGATATGGAAATATATGTGGTGTAAAAAAAATGATATTTACAATGAAAGTGTTTTGTTTGCTCGTCAGGATCCTGGACGGTACACTCCTGGACATCAACAAGGAGTTCCAGCTCCACCTACCGCCGGGCAGTCGCATCCTGGAGATCCGGACCCCGGACGTGGTGACGGGGATCCGCAAGTCGGCCCAGACAGTGGGCTACACCGAGGGGGCGCTGCTGGCCCTGGCCGTCATCATCATCCTCTGCTGCGTGCCCGCCATCCTGGTGGTGATCATCACGTACCGACAGTAAGTCAGAGAGAGAGAGAGAGCGAGAGAGAGAGAGAGAGAGAGAGAGAGAGAGAGAGAGAGAGAGAGACAGAGAGATAATCCCAGGGCTTTACTGAGGGGCAAATGCTGGCTCTGGAAAATGAAGCCTTTGCGGAAGTGCCTAAAACCTGCATTCTGCGGTGAGCGACCTGTCAATCAAGATTTCTTCATTTATACCGTCTATGAGTGTTACGTTCCTAGTACTGGCAGGTAGAACCCAAAAACACGACCAGGAGACAGACAAGTTTCAGGGTAGGTCCAGTTTACTTATTCACAACGAGCGAGGTCAAAACCGGGAGATCAGACAATCGAGCAAACAAAACCGACAAGGGGCAGGCGAAGAATCGAAATCCATAAACAGACCGACGGGGTCGAAACTGGTAAATCAGGAACTAAGAATACTGGAGATCTTGGTGAAATACACAAGACTATCTGGCGGGGGAACAAAGCGGAGAGAGCTGGTATATATGCTGAGGGAAAGATGAGTAGATTAGCTTCAGGTGAGGAGATGGGTGGAGAAGAGCAGGTGATGGGAATGAGCTGATTGCAGGGCAGAAGGGAGTGGCTGGATCTGAAATGATACATGAGAGTTATTGATATGCAGGAAAGCAAAACCAGATCAAATAAATAACCTAAGAATCAGTGATATTCATGATAATGGGCTCCACTGAAAATGTCTCATGGCATCGCTGTCACTATCGTTTGGCGACATGGAATGTAATAATCAGTTGTCAGGAAAACAATTAATGTATAAAGAATGATGTCATTGTTTATGAGTGGAAGTGGCGGGTTGGCATTAGTGCCGCCGGGAATTGAATCTCTGCAATTTTTGTTGTGTTTCCCAGCCGGATGCGAAAGCTGACAGTTCGCTTATTAAACGTGACACTCAATGGCTCGAGGAGAGCTGAGCTTTCACATTAATAAAGATATGCTGTTGCCGTTGTCGTTCCCAACCCCTTTTTCGCCCTTTTAGGTCAGAAATTCAGACGACCCCGATTTTTTGCCTCAAACTTTTTAAATCACATAAATAAATGCCACATTACTAAGCCATGGTAAGTGGTTCGTAGCAGTTTGCTCATGGCTACGAATCATTAGGCAGTCTGTTCGTATTATTTTCTATTACATTTTTCATTCACTTTCACATTATAAGTCCGCAATTTCTTGCGACCCGATATGCAAATCAGGAGACCACTTGGGTCCTAACCCACAGTTTGGGAAACACTGCACCATTGTATTGTTTGGAGAAGGGAATAGCAATTGATTATGTTTTGAATAACCTTCTCACACACACACACGCACATTAAGTCAATGACTTTCATTTAGTACAGGACCACATTCACATTAGTCACACAAATCAGACTTTAGATTAATACCTAAAGTCACACGACCTTGGCCAGCAAATGGTAAAAAAGTGTCTGCAAAGGCTTCAAATCAATGTACAGTGGTGAGTAGACTGGCCACTGTAGAAATACATTCATTAAAATACTGAAAGCTTCATCCACTCGTACCAATGAGTTTTCGTTGGTAGAACATCCCCATAAAGAAACAGGAGACTATAGCGTAACCTCGCCCCTTTCAGGTGTTGTTGCTTTTACTTTGTATCTCTGGTGGAGTAGAGAAGATAAATGTATAGGTTGAAGATCAATCGATTAAGGTACACCTCGTTTTGTAACACAAAATGGAGAATGGTAGATTTTTTTGTGGTTGGATCGTTTCTCTCGGTCATATTAGGCTATTCACTTATTCAGCGGAGCATGCCCAAAAAATTTATTCAGCTTAGAAAATGTATTCAGCTCAACAGCTGAATATTATTAAATATTATTTTGTTAGCCACAGCAAATTATGGAAAATGTATGACTTAAAGGATAACTTATTTATCAACCTGGATCCTATTTTACAATACTGGACCATTTTCAAAAATAGTTAGCTAGTCATTAGTGCATTGGTCACTTCCACCCAAAATAATGGGAAAATAGGTTCCTGGTTGAAAAATCCTGAAGTTATGCTTTAACTCTCAACCACCTCCAGTCACAGTAGTGCTGTGACAGGCTAATAAGATGCTAATAAAATGCTAACAAATGGCTCGACAGCAGCGGAGGTGATATTCAATCCCGTGGGCTTGAATAACGTCCGCCCTTATGTCCATTTCTCCTCTAGAATAATGATGAATAATATAATGAAATGTCTTGTTTTTATCTTTCTACATCATCTTATTTAAGTTTTCGGGGCTTTGGCAGTGTCAATTTATGTTTCCTGTGACAATATATCTCTTATAATTGAGCTGAATTCAGAGAGAGAGAGCGAGAGAGAGAGAGTGACATGAGTTAGAGAGAGCTAGAGACAGAGAGGCAGACAGAGAGAGAGATGGAGAGAGGTAGAGTGAGGTACAGAGAGCAAGAAACAGAGGCAGAGAGAGAGAGGGCTAGAGTAAGGTAGAGGTAGAGAGAGCTAGAGACAGAAACACAGAGAGAGAGAGGTAGAGTAAGGTAGAGGTAGAGAGAGCTAGAGACAGAGAAACAGAGAGAGAGGTAGAGTAAGGTAGAGGTAGAGAGAGCTTGAGACAGACAAAGAGAGAGAAATAGAGTGCAGTAGAGAGAGAAAGAGAGAGCATACAGTAGAGAGAGAGAGAGAGAGACAGGGAGAGAGAGAGAGAGAGCTGGTACAGTGGACGTGGTTCTCACACAGAATGTTCTTAAACGCTGTTTAACATTTTAGCCTCTCCACCAATCACCTCGGCCCGCTGGGTTACCGTTGCAGCAGGTCCCGTGGTGGGGATAGTGAATAGTTTGTTCAGCTCAGTACTGTGACAGCCCATTCATTTAAACCTGCACACACACACACACACACACACACACACACACACACACACACACACACACGCATAAACGGATACTCTCTCACTAAATGTCAAGAGTGCTCCCCATTGCGTTTAGGAAGACAAGGAGTAGAGGAGAAGAGGAGAGAGGAGAGAGTAGGAGAGGAGGTGAGAGAGCAGATGGAGAGAGGAGAAGATGAGAAGGCAGGAGAAGAGAGAGAACAGCAAACAGAAGAGGGGAGGTGGAGGAGGCCTAGAATACAGAGAGAGAGAGAGAGAGAGAGAGAGAGAGAGAGAGAGAGAGAGAGAGAGAGAGAGAGAGAGGATAAGGATAAGGAGCATAAGGAGTTTGAGGAGACGGTGATAATGGGAGCGGTAGATGAACGATTATGCTCTCAGAATGTTGTTAAGAGACTGTAATGAAGAGGGATTCTGAGAAGCAGCACAGAAACACAGTTAACCATGAGGAAACCCATGCTGGGATTTATGAATCCAATCAGTGATTAATCATTCTCTCTTTCTCTCCCTTTGCATTACCCCCATCTCTGTCTCTCTCTCTCTCTCTCTTTCTCTCTCTCTCTCTCCATTCATATCTGCTGTGCAACCAGATTCAAAAAGTGAGTATCAAAAGTCCTTATCATATTGTTGTGTTTACTTTTAAAATGTAGTTTATTTCAAATGTAGTACCATCTTTGTGCATTGTACACGCACGCACAGTGACACACACATTGACACACAACCAAACAGACACATACACATGGTTTTGTGTATGAACACAGATGGACAAATCGATTTATTATCTAGTATGCAGTAAAATGTGCAAATGGAAATGATTGAAAGAATTTCAACGCAGTACATTGCCACACCGCTGTTGTTGTGAAATTCAGTCATTAAAATGCCAGCACATTTATTTGGGTGGTCAGCTCTCGACCGATCCCCCTCACTCATTCTCTCACCGTGGCTTCTTGTTGTTTCCAGGCGCCAGGAAGAATGTGCCAAAACCGCCCGTATCCAGATGGCGCTGCCAACAGGCAAACCGGTGCGCGGCGCCGCTAATAACCTCTACGAGGAGCTGGGGGACAACGCCATGTGAGTGCACGCCAGGGGGCCTGACTGCAGGGGCCACGCATGTTAATTGGCTGCCTAACTCACAGCCAATTACATGGCTGCCTCAGGTTTTCCGAGGTCTCATTAATCCCTGATTTGTGCTCGTGTTTAGTTAGCTCGTGGAACTCTGGCTGAACTCTGGCTGTCCTAGCAAACTAACTATCATTTAATCAACAAACTGTTGCTCTTTGTGAACATGGGCTGAGATAAAATCTGGCGTTAATATACCTCAACACCAGGCTCACTCTGGAAAGCCATCATTGGTGGTTGCTGGTCAACATTGTATATTCTATTCTAAGGGTGCCTTTTCTATGCTGTATGATTCTGTATGGAACAACTCCTCTTTAGTTTAGCCTTGTGCCCCTTTCAGCGACAACACATATCAAGTAGTATCTCGCGCATATGCCAAAATCATAACTATGTGTATAAAACACACAGACGCACACAAACACGCAATACACACACATTATCATTTCTAGTTCCCCAGCAAAGCATTAAGGATTATGCCTTGTTATGCCTCACTTCCTGTCCGTCCCTGATATGTCTCCCCACAAACACTCAAACATTAATTCATGGCCCATAATAGTGACAATTAATAAGCTAAATAGTGCCAACTATCTCCAAGTGAGAACAATGAATATCTCCACACAGCTGTGTGTGTGTGCGTGTGTTTGTGTTTGTGTTTGTGTGTGTGTGCATGCGTGCGTGTCCGTGTCCACGCGTACCACTCTACGCCTGAGCCAGCCCCCGCAATCAGGCTTCAGAGAGAAACTATTATGGGATATCATGGGGAAACATTTAAAACAATGCCTCCAGTAACTTAGAAAGACCTTTTGAAAAGCCACTGCTCAGTTTAGTTTGTCATTGGTCGAGTGTGTGTGTGCGTGTGCGTGTGTGTGTGTGTGTGTGTGTGTGTGCATAACTTTTCACAAAACAAAAGTTCTGTTTGACGATGGCCTCTTCTTCACCTTTCTCCTAACCTCGAAGTCCTCGTAGATTCTCTGGTGAATTGTTTGTTCCGTGCTTTATTCCTTTACGAGCTGAATCATCATACTGTGTTTTCCTACCTCTCTCTCTATGTCTCTCTGTCTCTCTCTCTCTCTCTCTCTCTCTCTCTCTCTCTCTCTCTCTCTCTCTCTCTCTCTCTCTCTCTATGTCTCTCTCTCTCTCTCTCTCTCTCTCTCTCTCTCTGTCTCTCTCTCTCTCTCTCTCTCTCTCTGTCTCTCTCTCTCTCTCTCTCTCTCTCTCTCTCTCTCTCTCTCTCTCTCTCTCTCTCTCTCTCTCTCTCTCTCTCTCTCTCTCTCTCTCTCTCTCTCTCTCTCTCTCTCTCTCTCTCTCTCTCTCTCTCTCTCTCTCTCTCTCTCTCTCTCTCTCTCTCGCTCTGTCCATGGCATGCAGACAAAAGTGAGTAACATTTTGTTTCTGACCCACCCACCCCCCTAGACAATGTACCATGATGGATGTTGTGTGTGTGTGTGTGTGTGTGTGTGTGTGTGTGTGTGTGTGTGTGTGAAATGGTGACTCAAGGTTGGGCCGTAGGAACGCCCTTCATGCTGAACACCTATTTTAGGAATGTCTGGGAGTTTGTAGGAGCGCGTGGATGCGTTGTCAAGTCGTGAATTTTTGTCGTTGAATTTTGCATCGTCTGATCCGGGTAGCAGGCGTCTTATGTTCAATCTCACACCATATGTCACTTCCCAGTTGTTACTTGGCGCTAATGATAGCTGCTCGGATCCAATCCAAATACAACTGATCCATGATTGTCGACTCTGTTTCGTGGACGTGATGTCACCATTGCGTTCTCTGGCATTTTAATTTTTCTCATTCCTTCAACATCTGTCAGATATCATTTCAATCACCATTTACCCCATGTATTTAAAACTCTAATTTTACTTCAAGTCGAAAATGTGTTTTTTAAAAACACATTTGCCTTTTATGCATGCTTCATCCATTCTTTGACACTTTATTTCACCTTTCTTTTTTCATTTCCAACCCTTCATCCACCCATCCATCCATCCACCCACCCATCCATTCACCCTTTCACCTGTCCATCCATCCACCCCTCCATCCATCCATCCCCCCACCAGCCGGTCACTGTGCGGGGGCGGTGGGGGGGGCAGCGTGGGCAGCCTGGACGAAGGCGACCGCCAGCGGCTGCTCTCGGACTTCGCCACGCGGGCCATCGCCACCCACCGCCAGTGCACGGCCAACGGGGGCGTCCTCAACAACCTGCCTAAGTCTGAGTCCAACATCACCTTCGTGTCGGACGAGAACCCCCTGAAGACCAAGAACCCACTGTACCACGAGGACGGCACCCTGAGCAGCCCTGAGACCCTGGGCCGCAGCCAGAGGAGGATGGTCCTCCTGGGGAAGTTCTCCGCCTCGACCACCACCAAGAGCATCCGGGACGCCTGGCTGAAGTTGGGCTCCTCCTCCTCTGGCGGGGACTTGACCATGGCCGGGGCCCACGATGGCGGCAGCGACAGCGGCTGGGGGGGCTCCAGGGCCGGCCACAGCTGGACCCTGCCCTCCCGGCTCCACCGGCGGGAGATGTTCGACGCCCTGCACCGGCAGGTGGTCATGGACCCCGTGCAGTGGGAGCTGGAGCTGCTGAAGGCCGAGCTGAGGGAAAGCAAAGACGCGGGCCTGGACTCCGGGTTCGGCGGCCGTGGGCCAGACTCAGACCTGCTGGCGGGGACCAGCCCAAGCTCTGGCCGGGAGCCCAAGCTGACGGTGAAGGAGCAGGCCCGGCAGTTCGAGCAGCAGGCCCTGCAGGAGATGAGGCAGTGCCGGGAGTCCCGAGGGTCCCTGTCTTTGGATTTCTTCCTCGACGCCATGTACCCGGAGTCCCCCAGCGTCAGACGACGCACACGCCCACCCGCCAGCCCTCTGCCGCTACCCTGGCTAGCGTCGTCGTCGCCCCCCCGAGTGTCATCGTCGTTACACCGGACGACAGGGGGACCCCCCCGCCCAGCTACAAGCCCACCCCCCCGGTACTGCGGCGCTTCGGGGCTAGTTTGACGGCAGCTGGGCAGAGCGCAGAGGAGAGGATTCAGGTGCAGGTGGAGGTCATCCCCGATCCGCCCAGCACAGCCCCGCCTCCTCCTCCATCTCCCTGTCACTCCCCGCCTCCCCGTCCCTTGTCTCCTCCAGTCCCCTGCCCCCCTTCCTCTCCACCACCACCGCCACCCCTTCCTCCTCCTCCTCCTCCCGCCACTGCCCCCTCACCCCACGGCAATCATGCAGAGAAGTCAGCGCCTCCCGTCCAAGCTCCTCCACCTCCTCCACCGCCTCTGCCCCCCCTACCTCCCCACCTGTCGCCCCCGCGGCACCGCCACCCCTCCATCTTCGTCCTGCCGCCCCTGGCAGAGGCCCCGGCCTTGCGGCCTGTGTCCCTCCGCCCGCCGCCTCCACCGCTGGCTCCTGCACGGGAGGAGGAGGCACCGCCGCGTCGGGAGCTGAAGGGCATCCTGAAAAACATCCAAAACATCGCCGCCATTGAGAAGTCGGTGGCCAACATGTTCAGCCAGATCGACCATAAGCAGGTCCCGCCCAAGTGGAGCCGAGCCTCCATAGACTCCCTCGACTCACTGGACGGGGTCGGAAGAGGTAGAGGAAGGGGAAATGGTGGTGGTGGAGAAGGAGAAGGAGGGAGAGGCGGTGGGGACGAAGGTGGAAGGGAAGGTGGAGCGGGAGGAGGAGGAGAAGCAGGAGGAGAGGCAGAGAAAGTGCCACCATCGCAGATCCAACCGAACGCGAACATGAACTCCATCGTGGAGGAACTGGAGAAGCGGTTTCCTTCTCAGTCAACGGGGCTGTAGACTCTTGCACTCTCTCTCGCTAACTCTCTAGCCCTCTCCCTCTCTCTCTCTCTCTCTCTCTCTCTCTCTCTCTCTCTCTCTCTCTCTCTCTCTCTGTCTCTCTTTCCCTGTTGCTCAATCTCACCCATCTGGTAAAGCACTCGAGGGTCCCGAGGATGTTTGTCCCGAGGATGTTTTGTCCATCACCATGTGGTATGTGAAAGCTAAAATGGCCGCTTTGGATTTAACTGGCTGCTCGCAATGCCACTTCCTCCTTTTCCTTTTCTTTTTTAAATAGTTTCGACCTGTTAGAAAGGGAGAACAATGTCCCATTTTAGATCCACTTCTTGTGTTCTCGTGTTTTTGCTGCTCACCACTTGCTGCTCACCACACCACTTCGTCTAATTTTAATCCCGAGGGACTCTAACTTTTTTTTCCGCGAGGCGGCCTATCAGAGTCTTCCTCCACTACCCTGGCCTCAATCAACTCTCAAACTTTGAACCATTCTCAGAGCATTTCATGTTCATTCATACGTTCATCAAGACCTAGAAGCAAGACTGCATTTAGTGTTCGGTTATTAGTCAGTATAACTTGAGTTATGATCCCTGACAGTGAAGTAGCGGCTATGCTACAGGTTTCTTATGTAGTTCAATGGCTGTTTGAAAACCCAAGGCAGAGATCAAAGATGCTTAACCAGGAGCTAATTATTATCAAAAATGCCCGGAGATAAGACTGGAGAGAAGCTAAAGAGCAGGAAATGAATCAGGAAATAGTTAGAATAAGTTAGAACAACATCCTTTCATCATAGTTGGGCTATTAATGCACTTAACAAGCCCAGATAACAATTTGACAGCAAGACCAAAAACAAAAACCCTCATGAACCAGAAGATAAAAAGAGGAAACCATGATGATGAATTTAGAAATGGGGTGTATTTTACGAGATTGGTGTTAGCTCCTGACCTTGCTAGTTAATTAGTATTCTGAGTTGCAGAATGTCTGTGATTTTGTTTTAGTCTGGGTGACCAGACTCAGTTTGAATGTTTGTTAAGAGCGGTTTAGAAAGATAACACTGTCACTCTCTCTCTGCCGCAAACATTGTGTACTTTCAAGAAAACACATCAAAAACAAATGTGAATTAAGTCGCTAACGTATAATCATTAGTTAGTCTATGTTTTACTTATTATTGTGTCGAGCCAATTGTTTCTAGCTGAATATTTTACTTGAATGAAAGATACTTTGTTTTTTGCTGTATATCTTCATTTTCCTTCTATGTCTTTTCATTCTCACTTAACTGTTATTATTTCTATCTATTTCTAGGTTCTACCATCTTTTTTCCTTTACCTTACTGAGATATAAAATGTGTATTTTATGTATTTTCACGTGTCACCTCCATATTCTTTTGCATTCAACCGTCATCCTTCATGTTTTGTTTTTAAATACCTTTTTTATTGGAATAGATCAATCTGTAACTATATGGCATAACTCTTTTAAATATTTCCACACAGCAAATGTGTAAATGTTCGAGAAAGCCCATTTATGAAGTGGTTATGCTAGGGGAGGGTTATTATGGGGAAATTAGAAGTAGTATTAAGCCCTGTCCACATTAACCCGGGTAAATCTACAAACGCATAAATATTTATCCCTTTAGCCCTTCCGTCCACATTAGAACGGCGAATTCCGACACTGAATACGATGCTTTTCAAAAACGATCGCTGAGGTGGATAAATGTGAAAACTCTGGGTTGTCGTTGTCGTGTGATCAGGGCAGACGAAGGCTTTCAGAGACGATGACGTTCGGTTGCCATGACACCGCCGCAAGCTTGCGCTCGAGACCGCGAGACCGCTAAACAAACATGGCAGGTGAAATGGAAATGATGATTTCTCTGAGCTATTTACTTGTGTATCTTCAGATACAACTCGGCATACTGTTGAATACATATTCGTTCCTCCAACGCCGAAGGCGAGCGCTGTACTTGCTGTGCTTAAGCGATGAGAAAAAAACGCAAAGACGCAACTTTTTACCTCAGTAAGTGACGCTATCAGCTGATCGCGTGCCTGTAATCTAAACAGAGAGGCATGGCGGGAGTCGTGTAACCATGACAACCACCGTTTATCAAAATCATTTCAGTGTGGAACGTGGATGCAAAACATTCCGTAAACAATATGGAAACAACAGTGTGGACGGAGATCGTTTTCATTGCGATTGTGCATTTTTATATTTACCCGGGTTAATGTAGACAGGGCCTTAGTTGCATTTTTAAATAAAAGTGATGCGAATGAAAACCATGAATAGTGCATGTTGATCAACAAAAAACAATGTTTAATAGCCGTTACAAAATGGCTGCTTTTTTCCCCATCAGCTTCAGCAGCCAGCATTTTAAGAAGCTCATGCATAGTTTGCACACGTTTTACATTTTTTCGAAGAATTCCCATTCTCACTTTTCCTCATCATTTTGTTGTCTGTTCTAAAGGGCCACTTTACTTTACGACTGGCCCCAATGGCATTGGAATTGCTGAATATCAACCACAAAATATCACCACTTCCCAAACAAACACGAACATAAAATAACAAGTACAAATACACACAAAACGAAACATTGCAAATGATTTACAGTTATTGTGTATGTGGAGAGCTTCTCTCCCCTGGTGGGTTTCTGCCCGGGAGAAGCGTTTTGTATCCAACTGGCAGAACATTAAGTAGAGAGGAAATAAACAAATAAATCAATAGTGATATCAGATTAAGTAAGGGGAAAAAACCCCAAACAATTTACCCTCCTCTCTCAGGAGAAAACAACTAAACTAGAAAGTTGCCACAGAGCTGGGATTTTGTAAACTCAACTGTCGTCTTGTTACTGTTACTGCAGTCTGAGGTCTGAGGAGATAAAACTTAACTCTAAAAACTAGTATTCATCGATAATTGCAGAACATTGCTGGGCGGCCAAGCCTTTCAAACCATATCATCATTTGTTGTTGTTCTTGGTGTTCTTTTTTATTTATTTATCCCTTCTCAAAAAACAACTAAAAAAACTACAGCCAAGGGATTTAAAGTGAAATACGTTATAAATGACACGGTGCTGTGCGAGGAGACTTCTCCTGTGTTGAGATTAATTGGACCAGCCTGTCACAGAGCTCTGGTGGCTAACAATAGCGTGGCTCAGTGCTAGCGCCGCCGCAAGCCAACAGCAGCCCTGCTTTAATGTTTACCGGTAACTTTGGGCCCTGCAGCTTTGCTTATGGGTACGTGGCGTTTAGTGAAACAAAAAACGATCCATCATTTCACTGCTTTTGGACTGTAATTCTCCCCTTGAGATAGTGCCTAGGAAAAGAAGGACAGAGAAAGAGAGAGAGAGAGCTAGATTCCTTTTTCAAGATGGACGCCAGGCAGATTTTAACTATAGTCACTTTGACGACGTCAGCATCGTTGGGCGGTCAGGAGAGAAATCATCCTCATTAGTTAGAACCAAAGACCAAAGGGTAATGGGATTGATTGCTGCAGAAGACTTTTAGCCTCCATTACCACTCCCAAGTCTCTAGTGCGACAGTACTTGCAATACCCCAGAACAAGAAAACCTGACTGTCAGAAATGCTTATTCAACCACAACTGTGCCCATTCGTGACATCACAAGTGATGATAGATGGATCGACCTACCAGCCGACCCAGTGGACTATACCAACTGGTAGGCTGCTATCCATCGTACATACTGGGTGGATGCTCCCATTTGTGATGTCACTAATGGGTACATTTTGAAAAGGCACACCTGGTTGAGACAAATAGGGGCCCTTTAAATATATACACATGTAAATAAACATCGAACAGGCATAGGTTTTTTCTGTTAAAAGCATCTCTGAATAGGGATAAAATGGGATCTTTTCACGCTGTGAAGTGTGGAATGGTGACACTTAGTTCTGAGTGCAGGAAGTGGTCCATAGAGGGGGAAATGGGCTCCATGAAGTCATATTTATATCTGGTAAACATCTCTAACCAAGTCTCCATGGGAACACACACACACACCTTTGAGAAGCTTCCCGTCTGACAGCTTGTGATGCACCGTGTGTGTGTGTGTGTGTGTGTGTGTGTGTGTGTGTGTGTGTGTGTGTGTTGTGTGTGTGTGTGTGTGTGTGTGTGTGTGTGTGTGTGTGTGTGTGTGTGTGTGTGTGTGTGTGTGTGTTAGTTTTTAGCTGGCTGTTGTGTGATGTAGGACAAGGGGAGGGGGGGCCCGGCTGCTATAAATAAGGGGCACGGTGTGCAGCGGTGCACTTCATGATGAAGCCACCACCCCTCTGGCTGGTTCGTGGGTTCAAGCGCCGCTCCATCCAATCAGTTCCACCCAACCTGCCGTGTACTTTTGAACTTTGTTGTTGTTGTTGTCGTAAAGGACTGCAGCAAATTCAGCGAGAAATCAAAAACAGAACATCATGCCCCTTTGCTAACGGAAGATCTAAATATTGTCGGTTACGTTTTAATGTTGTGTTTTGTGTTGTTTTGTCTTTTTTATGTTGCGTTTATAATTTTTAATTACATTTTTTATTTAATTTTTGCCACGCTTGCCGTTTATCTTTGGTTCTCAGAGGCGTGACAGTAACACAATTAAACACTTTCTTTGGCCCGCTGCTCAAGAGATGTTACGTTTTAATTCTCACCCGTGAATATTCACAAGTGTCCCGCGTTCTTAGCTCCAACCGTATCTCTCCGGCGTGGCAATGGTCGGCTCGTCCTGGCTCTCTGTGACATCCGGTGAGCGAAGAGTCACCATTGTTTGCACTGAGAGGGGAAAAAAACAGCGGGATAAAAAAGGCAGGAAGTCGGGTGAACTTTTGCTGAAAGATCATCTTGAAAGAGAGAACGGGATACAAAAAAGAGAGATAGACTGAAAGGGGATGAGTGGAGAGGAAGAGTAGAAAGGAAAAGTAGATGTGAGGGAGAAGGAGGAGGATGAGCAAGAGAGGAAGATATCATGGGTGGTGATGTAACGTCTTTCAGTTTGAAAGAGGAGAGAGAGTGGAAGGCTGGGAGGATTGAAAGCAAGGGGAGTGAATGGAGGGAGAGAAAGATAGACGGAGCGGGGGTTATTGAGTGTCTTGGGTGTGCGGCCGCTTCCAAAGCTCATAACATTTCATGTGCATGTGCGCACACGTGCACACACACATGCGCACACGTGCACACACACATGCACACACGTGTGCACACACACATGCACACACGTGCACACACACATACACACACGTGCACACACACATGCACACACGTGCACACACATACGAGCATGCATGCACACATAAAACACATGCATGCACACCTGCTCACACGCACACCTACAATCTGAGAATAAGTGGAGAACATACACAATGAAACAGTCTTTCATCCTGAGTGAGTGTGTGTGTGTGTGTGTGTGTGTGTGTGTGTGTGTGGTGTGTGTGTGTGTGTGTGTGTGTGCCTGCGTGTGTGCGTGTGTTTGTTTTCATCTCAAAATTACCTAATAATGGGTTTTTGCTGCAAAGACACAAAGATGGACTTACACACACACACACACACACACACTAATGCGCTTACAGCAGGATGCAGTGCTGGTCTGGTGGCTGCAGTGTTCCAGTCCTCCACCTACTGTATATATACAAGCCTACCAGTTGGTCCACTGTATACGCTGTAGTGTGATCTAGTCTGCATAAATCTAGGTGGTCATTCCCACTTCGTCACAATGACAATTTTAGTCAGATGACAATTCTGAAACAGCTTGTAATGGCTAATCACGCTCATACCTGGTGGTAAAATAGGGCCCCTTCAATGAAATATCCTACAGTGTGCAATGACATCCTAATCCAATTTGAATATAATTCCAATAAACAGATTACAGTTTATCTCTGTCTCCCATTCTCCCTCTCTCTCTCTCTCTCTCTCTCCCTCTCTCTCTCTTGCCCATGTCTGTGGTGGATGTCTGCTCATGTCTCTCTCTATGTCTCTCTACCATGCAGGCGAGGATATGGCCAACAGGAGGTAGGTGCAATGTCACATACGTCCACGAAGTGTTGAGCATGGGTCTCTTTATCGATTTTTCTCTCTCTCTCTCTCTCTCTTTCTCTCTCTCTCTCTCTCTCTCTCTCTCTCTCTGATTGAGATGGATAGGAGAGTTGTCACAGTGCATCCAATGAAGTGACCGATGCTCACTGCCCAATTCTTCATATCGCTTTTCATGTCTCACATTCACCCATTCACACACCTATTCATTCACACATGCATTCATTCACCCATTCACACACTGACTTCTATCTAGAGATGACTGGGTTGACAAAATGTCCTTTATTCGTGTGTCTTTTTAAACCTCTTACATTGATATCTTTCCCTTTTGAATGTTTTCATTGTTCCTTCCTTCCTTCTTTCCTTCCTTCCTTCCTTCCCTCCCTCCTATCCACCCGTCTTCCTGGCAGACACAACAACTCCTCCGACCGTCTCTCCTTCGACCAGAGGTACTTTCTCTCTCTCTCTCTTTCTGAAGGGTTTTTTTTTCTATCTAGCTGTCCGTCTGTATGTCTGACTGTATTTCGGTCAGTCTGTCAGACTGTTTGTGCATGATTGTGTTCGGAGGGTCTGTCCGTGTGTGTATTTGTGTGTGCATGTGTGTGTCCTGCTAACAATGTCCTCATAACCCGATACAGGAGCTGTCCATGGAGTCAGGGATTGACCCCGGACAAGACTACTACGCACAGGAATACTACAACTACGAGCATGGGTTAGTGTGTGTGTGTGTGTGTGTGTGTGTGTGTGTGTGTGTGTGTCTGTGTGTCTGTGTGTGTGTGTGTGTGTGTGTGTGTGTGTGTGTGTGTGTGTGTGTGTGTGTGTGTGTGTGTGCGTGTATGTGTGTGTGTGTGTGTGTGTGTGTGTGTGTGTGTGTGTGTTGCAGCTTTTCTCAATTGTTTACACACTAAAACTGGAACTATGGTGAAAACTTGAGGCTCACGTGTCAACAGAAAAGACTATTTCTGCAAAACTCTCAGCACAATTCCTGTTTACTCTCAAATAGCAATTCTGAATGCACAATTCCACGTACAAAATCTCCTCATTTAGCACAATGTTCATAAACAAGCCTTGTTTGTTCACATGGAAAGCACTGGCCTTCAATTACCAAACTCTGATGACCAACTGGTCTCGTCCACCTGAGACCAACCTGTTGCTCAAACTCACTTGGCTAACATCCGACCACTGTCTGTCAGAGCGTAAAAGTGACTCATAATTGCACTGATCTTAAGGACAGGGATTCAACACTAGTAGAGGACCACCAAGTGGACGTCTTTGGCAGCACAGTGCAGTAAATGTGCATTGTAGCAGACACAATACGAAGTGATAACAGTTCTCACACATTGCTGTACTGACATAGAGTTATGTTTCCGCACTGTGTATATGATGCTATATTTACTGTATTGTATCATGGCAACAGTCTTTACATGTACTGGTTAACTGTTGCTTATTTGTGTGTGTGCTTTTCTGTGTTGCGTTTTGAGAAATTGAGCCATCGTCTCAGGAAAAGCATTCAGACAATTGCAAAACATTGTCCTCAGATGTGTGTGTGCTTGTGCGTTTTGTGTGTGTGTGTGTGTGTTTGTCTACATGGTATGCAAACAACTTCTACTGACCAGGAGACTCTTGCAAGTCTTTTCCTCAGTTAAATAAATGCAATTAAAACAATTCAATTGCTCGGCAGTTTAGATATGTATCTGTAGTCTCCTAAGCATATAATGCTATCTGCTTAGCTGAATAAAAAAAAGGAATCTCTGTTCTAGATCAGAAAGTGATGAATGATGTCTCCCCCCCCCTCGAGAGTGTCCGCCCAAACTCTCCCCCAGTGTCACATTTCGCATTCGTAACGGACGTATTGATGCTTTTTGGTTTTGGTTTTTTTCACGTGCAAATTCCGTAAATATGCTGTGTTGCACAATCCATACACATGCAGCATTGACAGGAGGTGCACAGGAGGTGCACACCGGGTTATTCTGCTGCCGCAGGGAGAAACGGTTGACTGTGCAGGGCAGGGTAGACGGTGGTGTGTTGTGGGAGGATGGAGCGATGGAATGTCCTGTCACCTCGGATACGGAGCGTTGTCAGCACCGCCGCACCTTCCAGAGTCAGAGAGCGATCACACACACATACACACACGCACGCACGCACGCACGCACACACACACACACACACACACACACACACACACGTGCTCTGGCTGTCCCCACCTGACCTTTAGCTGTCCTTAACCTGGGGACTAAGCTGCACGATGGAGAGGGCTGTGTGTGTGTGTGTGTGTGTGTGTGTGTGTGTGTGTGTGTGTGTGTGTGTGTGTGTGTGTGTGTGTGTGTGTGTGTGTGTGTGTGTGTGTGTGTGTGTATGCGTGTGTGTGTGTGTGTGTGTGTGTGTGTGTATGCGTGTGTGTGTGTGTGTGTGTGTGTGTGTGCGTGTCCACCATCTGTGGCTCATTGTGCAATTTTTTTATCATTTTGGTTGCACACTCCTGGGAATCATACACACACACACACACACATACACACACACACACACACACACACACATTTATCACTCACAACTTTAGTTTTTCTCTCGCTTGCTTGCTCACTCCATCTCTCTCTTTTAATGAACCTGCACACATCCATACATGCTCTTCCTCTATCATAAACACACACACACACACACATGCACACACACACACATGCACACACACACACACACACGCCTGCACACACACACACACACATGCACATGCACACACACACACACACACACACACATTTGTCTGGTGCTGCAGTGGAAGCTAATCGCGTAGCTGCGGGGGTGTGAGACAATAGGCCAGATGTTGGTGGCTCAGAGCGACGTTAACAGACTGCTGTCTGCCCGTTCATTCAGGGCAGGGGACTGCTGTCTAATCCGGATTCACATCCATTCACACAGGATGCGTTTCCATTAGGATTCATCATGGATGTAATCCCAATTGATTCCAAAGGGTTTACACGACATGGGAAGGGAAACTGGTTTTTAAAGGATGGAGTTTACAAAGGATGGATAAGCTGGTGTTTGATCCAGATGTCTGTGTGTACTACATTTATTATAACATACCATAACCATAACCATTCAGCCGCACAGATAGTTCAGTTGGTTTTGTTGTTGGTCTTTTTGGTTGGTGGAAGCTGACCAATCCTGCAAAGTGTGGAGCCGGAGGCCATGTGCTCATGCTGTCAATCACTGGCGGGGAACGCTGGCTCACCTCCCAGCTCAGAGAGGCAGAGACAGGTCTTTAGGAAGGCCCTGGGAACCGGGAGCCAGACGAGTAAAAATGGACCCTTCAACCCTGAATATACAATATACTGGTTTGAGACAACGTATGGTTCCAGAGTCTCTTCACAAGAGTCAGGGTCGGCACACAAAACAAAATGGCACCGAAGAAAAAAGAGGTTGACAAAGCATGTGTAGCGGCCACACAAAATGGCGGGTGCTCACTCAGTACCATTGGTGTTAATCCAGTTAGCACCTCATCTCATTTCATTATTTAAATTGTATTTGTTGCCGTTACAAATGCGCTTGGGCTTCGTGTGATTGGCTGGTCAGAGCATTTAATGATGTAGTGGGCGGGGCTAGAGTGCCTCAACATGGTTGAACTCATTAGCAGATTAATCTGACATAACCATAATGCTGTCTCTGATTAATCTGGGCATAATTAAGACATATGAGACTTTTGACGTATTAATATGTACCCTTGCTATCAGTTCATACCCAACATCTCTACTTGGGAGTCCTGTCCATGTGCTACAAGATTGACCTGGAAGACTTTAAAACTTGTGTGGAAGTCACAGTACATGACTGCCCCCTGGTGTCGGGTTAGAGGACACGGTGAACGTGCGGGTATAAGAAAGTGAAAGTGGACCATTAAAACCTGACCGTAAAAAGCAGGCCTGCCCGTTTTAGAGGCAAGGATAAAAGGCATCGCATCAGCGGGTCTGGCCTTAAGCTTAAGGCTGCTATACATTTAATTCAAGGGCCTGTCCTTATCTCTCCTGTCTCTCTCCTTCACTTTAAAACAGCAACTGAGAAGCACTGTGGCCAAATGTACTTGTTTATCGTTCACTTAAAGCCTCAGTAGGCAATATGGTGTTCACCGTCCAAAGCCTCTCTTGGACATAAGTCAAGTTGGAGAAGAGATACAGAAAACAGATTTTCTCTAACATTTTGCCAGAGGTTGCATTCAGGACCGGTTTAACTTCACTTTACTAATATTTAACCTCACAGCATGGCATTTAAATCAAATTGTAATAGCATTAAAATTCTAATAAAAAGTTGTATCTCTGTCTCCCATGTCTCCATTATTGCTCTCTGTCTCTCTCTCTCGCCTCTCTCCTCCTCCCCCCCCCCCCCCTCACGCCTCTCTCTCTCTCTCTCCCTCTCTCTCTGCCTCTGCTATGTCTCTCTCTGTGTCTCTCTATCACTCGCTCTAAGCTATGAGCTCCCCCAGTACGGCAGTCGCAGGAAGTTGATCTCCCCCGCCGGTCTCTACGACGAGTACGGCGAGGTGGTTGTCGACGACGACGGCAGCTTCTACTACAGCCCCCAGGACTCTGAGGCCGAGGTGGGGGGGGGGGGGGGCACTGGCTACGTATGATTTATATATTAATGTACTGGTGAGATAAAATGAAATTAAGCAAATTATATAACATAAAATAACATTACGTAAAATAAAAAGAGACAATAGATAAAATGTGATTACACGACATTAGATAAAGTAAAGTAAAATTAGATGAGATAAAAGAAGATGACATGAGATTATGGTGTGATTAAATCAGGTCAAGTTCAGATCAGATCTAATCAGATGAGAGGAGATAAGTGTTTGTTTACTTTTACACATTGTTACTTTTGTTTACATCAAGTCTCATGTCCCATTTTGTTTTTGTTGACATCAAGTCTCATGTCCCATTTTGTTTTTGTTGACATCAAGTCTCATGTCCCATTTTGTTTTTGTTGACATCAAGTCTCATGTCCCATTTTGTTTTTGCTCTCTCATATTTCCCCTTTAATTTCTCTTGACAAAACTCCCCCGGGGACACCATGGCTCTTTTTTTGTTTTTGTTTGCTGACAATATTGCCATGACAACAACAGGCAGCAGCGGGGCGTGGCGGCAGGAGACCGCTCCGAGGGGGGAGGCTAGCTCCCCGGCCCGCTAACTCCCAGGCTTCTCCTCCTCCACCTCCTTATCTTCCGGCCCCCGCTCCCCAGACCACGGCAACCGATCCAGGCCCCTCACAGACAGCAGAGCACGGCAAAGCCAACGGGGTGGCCCACGCGGACCCCCAGGGCTCCATAGCTGCTCCACCTGCAGCAACCTCAGCACCATCAGGGGCAGCAGCAGCACTAGCCAGGCTGAAGGCCGCCACCATGAGGCTGGGCAAACTGTTCTCCTTCGGGGGGAGGAAGAAGAGCAGCACCACGACGGGGCAGCCGCCCGCCCTGCACCCGCCCTGGAGCAAGGCCCGGGTGGGGCCCGCGGGGGAGACGGGCGGAGGGGAGGGAGGGTGCGAGGGGGGCGGAGGAGGGGGAGGTGGGGGAGGAAGAGAGGGGGGCGGAGTGGGAGAGGGCATGAAAGGAGAACCTCGGTGGAGGGAAAGCAATGGGTGGGCAGGAGGAGGAGGAGGAGGAGGAGAGGGGGGCGGAGTGGGAGAGGGAATGAAAGGAGAACCTCGGTGGAGGGAAAGCAATGGGTGGGCAGGAGGAGGAGGAGGAGGAGGAGAATGGAAAGGGAGAGAGGGAGAAGGAGTGGGAGAGAGGATGCAAGGAGGAGAACCTCGATGGCGGGAAAGCAACGGTTGGGCAGGAGGAGGAGTGAGAGGAGGAGGAGGAGGAGGGAGAGGAGGAGGAGGAGGAGGGAGAGGAGGAGGAGGAGAGGAGAGGAGGATGGAGAGGGCGAGAGGGAGAAGGAGAAATAACAAAAGGAGGTGAACCTCAATGGAGGGAGAGCAACGGGTGGGCAGGCGGAGGAGGAGGAGGAGGAGGAGGAGGTGGAGGTGGGAGGGAAGATGGAGAATGGAGAGGGCGACAGGGAGAGAGACTGAAAGGAGGAGAACCACGATGGAGGGACAGCAACGGGTGGGCAGGAGGAGTAGGAAGAGGAGGAGGAGGTGGGAGAGGGAGAGAGGGGGGAGGAGGGAGAGAAGGAGTGGGAAGGTGGAGACCACGAGAGGTAGAAGGAACAAAAGGAGGAGGAGAACCTCGATGGAGGGAAAACAATGGGTGGGCAGGAGGAGGAGGGGGAGGAGGTGGAGGGCGAGAGAGGCGGGAGGCCGGAGAGCGAGCGGTATCGGAAGGGGAGTGGGAGGGCGGGGGGAGGTGGAGAGGCAGAGAGCTGGAGACCATGAGGAGGATAGAGGCCATCGCCATGGGCAACAACAGAGGGGGGGAGGGGTGGGGTAGGCGGGGAGGTGGCGGCCTCGGAGGGGGAGGAGTTGCTGTGGACGACGATGACATGGCGTTCCTGCAGCAGACCTACTTGCACACGTCACCGCAGGACATCCAGGGCCTCCACCGCCGGCTCCAGAGGCCGTTGGGCTGGGCGGGCGAGGCCGGGGGGGAGGAGGAGGACCCCGGCAGCCGGCAGAGGAGCAGGGGGAGGCGCTCCGACTCCATCGGGGATCTGAGCGTCTCGGCGCAGGTGGCCCGGCGTTCCCGAGAGTCCAGGGAGTCCAGGAGCTCCAGGGGCGCCAGGTTTACCCCGGACTCCCAGTCAGAGAGAGGCAGCCAGACGTCGGCCTCGGAGTGGGCCGACTCCGAGGACCCGACCTCCGGCACGGAGACAGACTCCGGCTCGTCAGGAACGCTAGGAGAGCGGACGGCCGGGGATGAGACGGGGTCGGACACGGAGAGAGGGGCGGGCACCGAGACCCCGGGGGGGGAGACGGAGGGCGGGGATTATGTCAGAGACTCAGGGTCTGAGGGGAGTGGAGGAGGAGGAGAAGTGGGAGATGGAGGTGGGGCTTTGAGCGGCGGAGACCCTGAGCGATCCGACCCCGGGCCAGCCAGTGAGGAGAGTGAGAGGACTCACCGGAGCACGGATGGCGGCAGGCGATCGAGGCCCAAAACGTCCCGGCACTCGACGCCGTGTGACACCACAGGAGAAGAGCGAGAGGAAGAGGAGTCGGGAGGCAAAGAGCGGGAGAGCAAGCGGTCTTCGTCATTATCATCATCATCATCGTCGCCGTCATCATCCTCGAGGAGGCGGTCTTCTAACAGACATGTCTACCAATCAGAGGTGGGCTCTGGGGTGATGGACATCCTGAATGACATCCTGTCGCCCATCACAGAGGATGAGGAGGAAGAGGAGGAGGAGGAGGAGGAGGAGCAGGGCAGACAAAGAGAGGAGGATGGTGAGGACGGAGGAACAGGAGGGCGATGAGTGAGCAGCAGATGAGGTTGTGCTCTTGGAGGTGAAACTCTCTCTGCCACCACAGTAAGACAGCGCTGGCCGGAGTGCGCCGCCTTGACCTGAGTGGAATTTTCTTTTCATTTTCCTTTCCGACTTTGTACCTTCCTGCCTGCATTTGTGTCCACTTTGAGTCCTCACCGCCCTGCGCCTGCCTCTCTCCCTCTCTGTCCTTGAGGAGTTACTGTGTCTGTAACTTAGTTTTTTTTGCCTCTCTCCCCTTGTGTCTCTGGTCAGCCTATTGGGAATGACTCTCCCTCTCTCTCTCTCTCTCTCTCTCTCTCTCTCTCTCTCTCTCGATTGTCTTAATGTCTCGTGTTTCTTCTCATCTCCAGTGTGGAGATCTTCATTCACCCTCCACACTCACACCTCTCTTGGTTTGAAGTCCCGCCCTCTTTTCAGTTTGAATCATGAGTCACTACTTCCCTGTTTTCATGACATTTCCAATTTGTTTGTTTGTTTTTGTGTGCAATTTCAACTACATTTAAAGTAGTTTCCACTTCATACTAATGTGTGTCCATGTGTGTGTGTGTGTGTGTGTGTGTGTGTGTGTGTGTGTGTGTGTGTGTGTCCGTGTGTGTGCATGTGTGTGTGTGTGTGTGTGTGTGTCCCTGTGTCCATGTGTGTGTGTGCATGTGTGTTTGTGTGTGTGTGTGTGTGTGTGCACATCACCCCCCCCCCCCCCCCCCAGTATGGCAGCAGGACGCGGCGCGTCAAGCTGCTGACGGACCGGGAGCACGAGACCAGCTCCACAGGCGAGGAGAGCGGGCCGGAGCCGCTGCGCCCCAGCTGCCGGCTAGTGCCCGCCGCCGCCACAGCTGGCAGCACCCACGCTAACGGCGGCGTCTATGTGGCGCAGAACGGCTCCATCGTCCGCACACGCCGCGCCGGCTCTGGCCTCTCCTGCGCCTCCTCCACCGCCAACAACAACAGCTTCAAGGTGCTGGGCTCCCCGGCGCTCAGCTCACGGCTGGCCAAACACTTCCGCAAGCTGGACAAGATGGCTGCCACGCTAGAGGAGCGCATTCCCCTCAACAACCACCGGATGGCACCTGCGGACAACCACGATGACGGCGGTGGCGGCGGCGGGTTGTGCGACCCCGGCTCCGAAATGGCGCCGGCTGCCTCAGCGACCGCCGGCGCTGCCTCCTCGCTTTTCAATGGCAGTGACAAGACGCTTAGCATGCATCGTTCTCAGGTGTCCTTCAGGTCGACGAGCGGCAGTAACGCCGCAGCCGTCGCGCAGAGCTGCACAGAGAACACACCAGAGACCTCCCGAAAGGAGGAGGAGCAGGAGGGGGACGGTGGTGGGGAGGAGGTGGTGGGATTGGAGGAGGAGGAAGAGGGGGAGGAAGAGGAGGAGGGGGAAGGGGGGGAGGAGGAGGAGAGAGAGTCGGAGGTGGACGGGCGAGGCCGCGGCGGGCGGGCGGCCGGGGAGCCAGCGGAGTGTCTGAGCGACAGGACACAGACGTCGGACGAGGAGGAGCTGTGGATGGGTCCCTGGAACAAGCTGCACATCCCCATGACCAAGCTCTGACTCCCTGCCTCCGGTTCTGGCCAAGACTCTTCTGATGTCCTCCACCGTCATGTAATAGAGCTCCATGGAATTTATGAAGCTAACTTAAAATCTGAGTCCAATTGTCCATTTCAGCATTAACACTGAAATTATATTGACTCGACATCAAGTGAAAAAAATCTGCATTGAGAAATGTTAACCCGTATCACGTGAAATGCACCAAGGCATCTGTGAAATTGTCCAATTGATTGTCTGTGTTTTCATAATTTGGGAAAACCACTGAACCTGCATTGAGATGACTCTATATTTCTACTTTGCTAAAAAAAAAAGAAAAATAATGAACTGACCACAAGAGGGCAGCAGTGGAACACTTTATAGAACCCGCAGAACCTTGTTGCATTGACACGCAGCGTTGGAACTCGTGCTCAACTTGCCTGACTGCTGATGTCAACATTTGACATTGAAATTATTACAGTTTTATATCACATCAAGATGCAACCTTAAGTAATAAATTAATAAAACCTGAATAATCTGTTGTCCAGAATTTACTGACGGTATCTTAACCACATAATTTTCTCGAGCATTAAAGTTATTTCATGCATTACGTAACGTATTGCATAGTAAATATGTTAGAATGATTGATTGTGTTTGTAAGTGTCCTGCAGCCTTATAGGTGCCCCGCCCACATGGGCGTGTCCACTCGCCTATCAGTGTGTGTGTGTGTGTGTGTTTACTGTGTCGTTATTAAATTATCAGCGGGGGAAGTTGTACAAGCTGAAGTGAAGCTGTCCTCTACACTGTACATCTTTTATTTATTTCGTAATTTGGACATACAGTAAAGGGGAAGTGTTGTCGACGGGAAGTGACTGTGCACTCAACTGAAGATACTCTGTACAGTGACTCAGAAAAGCAGAACAAACCAACAGAACAACCAACTTGGTGTGTGTGTGTGGTGTTCCGATGTGCCGGAGGAGGATGTGTCACAGAACACAACCATGAACCTGTGTGTGTGTTGGTTCCTTGCCTTGGTTCTGTGGCCGCTCGGGGCCACACGGATGGGTAAGTCACCTGAAAGTTTGGCCGAACTGTGTGTGTGTGTGTGTGTGTGTGTGTGTCCACAACTCTTGGTTTTTTCGATTTTGAATCCAAGCAAATTACGGAACTGAGCTCGATATTCAGAATCAAACGAATAAATGTTGCTGTGTATCGTTACAAATAGACTGTGTGTGTATTCTCTGTGTTGCCAGAAATAATCTCCTCTGACCTGGACTTCTGCTATGAAGATGATGTGAGTCAGAGAGAAATATTTCTCTTTAAAAACACTTTTAACATGTAAAGGTGCTGTAGGTAAGATATAAGAACTGTTATTTGAGTGTAGTATGTTACAAGTGCCCTAGCCATCCGTCAGCTATTGGTGAGTGAAATGCGCTGTTTCTCATTTCTGATCAATTAGGGCATCTCTCCAGTGATTGGTTCAGGGAATCCCTCTTGCCTGTCAATCACAGGGGCGTGAACTGCAACCCTTCTCAATGACGGAGAGACGTAGAGGGGGGAGGGAGCAGAGGGGGAGGGGGACACGTGTGGTTGTTTACTTCAGTTTCTCAAAGGGGGGACCTGTGCTCCCTTAGAGGTACTTCGAAGGACTGCAGGACATGTACAAAGTTTTAATATTGGTCATGAACAATTGCAAAATAATTCTACCTTCATAAAATGTATGAATACTCCCATAATTCAATTGACAGAATGAGAAGGGTAACATGTGTCTGTAAATCACTTTAACTTTGAGGCGGTAGTTGGCTGAAAAAATATCTTGGATGCATAGTTAAAAAAAATTTAGAGAAGCACTGGCTTAGTTAATTTTAACAAATTATGGGCCAGAAATGAATCAATGTGATGTGAACTTGTTGCCTACACAAGCTGACACGTGTTAGATATGATAGGATAAAATCATGAGATAAAGTGAGGAAATAAGTGCATCAGTCCTCCTCCTCTTTTACGGTGCATTATGGGTATTCAGCTGTGCACTATGCGGGGAACCTGATTTGTAGTGCACTTTTAAATAGTGCGCTACATAGGTGGACCAATGGGAGCACAGCCCGGGTCTCTTGTGTTGTCTCCAGCCGACCCGTCAGCGGTACAACAGGACTTCATCCGGAGAGATGCAGCTCATCGTGGATGAAGAAGAGGATGTGGAAGTGGATGTGGAAGAGGTGTCCTGCTTCCTCTACCCTGAGAGGCTGCTGAGATGCACCATACCCAGTCGGAATCTCAACAGAGGGAGCCAGCTCTCCGCCGTCGTCAAGTAAACACCCTCCACCCTCCTCGCTGCGTGCTGCTCAAGGATTATCAAAGAAGAAACACACAGATGATGAAATCTAATGATTTTTCTTTAAAGATACAAAAATGGATATATAACAGAGAACAATAATAATGAAATACAATTCAAATAACATTAAAGCGTCACATTTTCAGGTGTGCGTGTGTGTTCTCCTCACCAGTATTTCTGACAAAGAGGGCAAAACGACCGCCCTACCGGAATGTTCTTTAGAGACGGTGGGCCCCTCCGAGGAGCCCCCGGGCGGCACAGTGTGCGTCGTCGAGTGCCGAGTGGATTTCATTTTCTCGTCTCTCATGGTCCACCTGAAGGTGTCGGAGTTGGACACACGCACCCTCTACTGCCAAAACCTCAGCTTTGAAATGCTGGGTAACTTGACAGCGACAAATCATCAACACACTTTTACATACCACTCACGATGCCTGAAAATTATTCTTTGATTGTGTGTGTGTGTGTGTGTGTGTCACAGAGGTGCTGTCTCCACCACCCAACATCTCTGTGAAGGAGATGGAGGGATTCCTGCAGGTGCGCTGGGGCATCCCCTACAGCTCCTCCACAGAAGCCAACTGCTTCCACTACGAGTTGGAGGTCAACCAACAGGTACGCACATACACATTAGGACTACATTACCCATGACAATGCTACATTAGGACTACATTACCCATGTACACCGTGACAATACTACATTAGGACTACATTACCCATGTACACCGTGACAATGCACAGTACCACATTACCCATGTACACAGTGACAATGCACAGGACTACATTACCCATGCTACTGTACTGCCTGACCCACACTCTCTGAGTTGGTGCCAAAGAGATACAGACAGAGAGACACACAAGTAGATGGATAGACAGACAGACAGATAGAGGGATGGAAAGAAAGACAGACAGACAGACAGACAGACAGACAAGACAATTCAGAGCACCCCAAACCCCAATTCCGATCCCTTGCAAATGAGCAAATGTCCACTAGGTAAGCGTGATTGAAGGGAGGAACAGCGAGCAGGTGCCGCTGCCTGGCCCCTGCTTAGTGCGGATGAGGACGAGGGTGAGCCCAAACTGCCTGGGCTCGACAGAGTGGAGCACCTGGAGCCACGCCATTGGTCAGTGAGCTTCTCCCAGTAGCCCACTGTACGCTAAATAGTAATAATACAATATTTGTAGGACTACTATAGTACTCCTATAGTATTTACTGACAAAGTGCCAAGTATAGTGAACATAAATAAGTTGTATAAAAAGATAAAGATGATTGTGTGTGTGTGTGTGTGTGTGTGTGTGTGTGTGTGTGTGTGTGTGTGTGTGTGTGTGTGTGTGTGTGTGTGTGTGTGTGTGTGTGTGTGTGTGTGTGTGTGTAGCTGTGCCCAAGTCACTTGACCATCGAAAATATATTGTGATCGCCAGTGTTCTACTTGGAACCCCAATGATCGTTTTGGCTCTGCTGTTACTGTTCAGACAACCAAGGTAACAGGCTCTCTCTACCTCTCTACCTCTCTACCTCTCTACCTCTCTCCTCTCACTCTTTCTCTCATTTTTACCCATTACGCATCCCTCTATTGATCTCCCTTTTCTCCCTCTCTCTCTCTGTCTATCTTTCTATCTATCTACGATCTATCTATCGTATCTATCTATCTATCTCTATCTATCTATCTATCTTAGTCTATGCTTAGTCTTAGAAACCACAAACTGCAATAAACGGCTCTGCCCAACATCTGCCTGTGGCCTGTGCTTGTTGGGGACTCTGCTACTTAAGTGTAGGAGAGGAACAGAAACCCCAGCCAGCTAATATCATCTTCCACTTCTCAGCAACTGGAGGAACAGAAACACAAGACAAAGACGCCCGTCACGCTCCGCAGACAACGCCCACTGTGGCGCGGCCCAGGGTCAGCGCTGTGTGCTCGCATATGGAGAGCCAGAGATAGAGACAGAGAAGAGTGTACAGTTGAGAACCAAAAGTAAAACTGTTCAAGTCAAATTGAACGTTTTTTCTGGATTCCCCCCCCCCACACACACACACACTGAAGTGAACTTTCCCAGACATGACAGCAGGAAGGAATGAACAAAGAGTCCCTCGGGTGTTAGAGTGAACAAGCTGTTTATAGTGCACTTCTCTGGCTTCAGCCCACTAATGCTAACTGTGTGTGTGTGTGTGTGTGTGTGTGTGTGTGTGTGTGTGTGTGTGTGTGTGTGTGTGTGTGTGTGTGTGTGTGTGTGTGTGTGTGTGTGTGTGTGTGTGTGTGTGTGTGTGTGTGTGTCTGCGCGTGCCTGTGTTCATTCCAGGGTGTTGAGGCTTCTCTTCCCCAAGATTCCTCAACCGTCCACGAAGTACAAGCACATCCTGAAGACACACACATCATTTGTGAGTAAAAGAACACACGCACACACACACACACACACACACACACACAACACACACCACACACACACACACACACACACACACACACACAGGTACTGTACATGCAGCCACATACACACACACACATACAGGTACATACAGACACACACACATACACCCAGGCACCCATACACACCCACAAAGCATGTGTGTGTGTGTGTGTATTGTACTGTATGCTGAGCCTAGCGTCTGTATTGAGACCTGCTGTGCTGCTGCTAATCCTCCAGTTCCCCCCGGTGGCCCCGCCTGTGTGTGAGGAGGAAGTGATGGTGGTGGAGGACAACCAGCCCTGAAACAACGTGACTCAGGTCGCACTGAACATGACAGACAACAGAACTCCGCCATTGACTATTTCTAATTAGTGTTATTAAAGTGTAAGTGAGTCCAAAATCGTTTTTTGTTTTAGTTTTTTTTTGTTTATTTGTGAGACTTTCTTCATCTTCTTTGCCTCATACAAAGACATCAACACACTTTGTTGTTTTCTGACTGCAGCAATCTAAGACGTACTTTGACTCTCATAGCATTGCGTTGTCTGTGGGAGGGAGACAATGTGAACCCATTCTCAAAGAAAAGGCTGACCAAGTCTTCGTCACCTTCGTCACTTCACCTCATCACTCCACCTTATCACTCTCCTCCTCTGTGCCCTCTTATGCTTCTTTTTTTTCACGGTTGACCTCTGCAGCAGCAGACAGACAAACAGGAAACGAGACGTCTTCAGCCACTGTGTCAGTGAAATAGGAAGTACAATAAAAAAGCTTATAAAGTTTCACTGGAATTATATCATGACTGTTTCTTCCCTTTGACCAGCAAAGTTAGTCCTATAAGCCTCACAGTGGTGGAAGAAGTACTCAGTAGTAGTAGTAGTAGTAGTAATATCACACTGGAGAAATACTGTGAAAAGTAAAAGTCCCACTTTGAAAAAGTTTTCAATGGACTACAGTATTAGCATCAAAACGTACTTAAAATACCAAAAGTAAAAGTATTCATGATTATTATTAAATGAACAGAGAAAGCAATGAACAGCCGCATTTATGATGCGATGGTCCGATTTTTTCCGCAAGACTAAAATTGTTGATGTGCCTGAAGGTGTCTTGCCTCTATCATGATGGGCTGCAGAGCGTGGGCCGTGGTTTACAAATGTGTGACACACCAACGGGAGAGCCAAGATCTCAAGGCCCGCCTGTATTCATATCCGTGCAAAACAGCCTTTATACAACATGCTATCGCTCTGTAAACATTTCTTTTTATTTACTAATGCCAAATAAAAATTTGACAAACGACTATATTACTGAGGAAATATTGCTTAGCTAAATAATTAAAGAATGCATTTGTAAAATGTAAGCTTTCATTTAAATAATAAAATGTGCCTCTGTATTGGGAAATTAGTCCTGATATAGTAGGTCACCTGCTTCACACTGTGTTAATTGTCCACTGTGTTCACCTGTTTCCTGTGAGCCCAAAGCTCTGTTCAAATAGTCTTTTTTTGCACTAAGTTTTTGCAGTAAGTTTCACTCAGTAAGTTTCCTTACTGAGTGAATGACCCAGGAGTACCTAAGTGGCAGCCATGATAAGTTATTTTCGAATTCTCTAAAGGCTAAGGAAAGGTGCTTCAATGCTACCTCCTTTAGCATAGGATGAACTGGACCTTCCTTTACGAAAGGCAAGGAGATAGTGGCGTCCCACTATCTCCTTAGTGGGATAGTGGCAGGAACATTTAAGTGACACACCATTTGGCTGTTCATGGAAACTAACGATCATCATGTAAACAATAACACGACCAACTAATTGGGATTCATGGATGAGCGGACAGGAGGACGAGTGTGAACAACCTTTCTCAATGTCTCTGTCATGATCTGTCTCTGTTCCCCTCCTAGTTTGTGTTCTGTGTTCTTGGCACACCCTGCTGGACGTTTTATGTAATGTCTGCCATGTGTTGTTGTTGTTGTGGTGCGCCATGTGTCTCTGCTGTGTTTCTGTCTCCACCCCCACCTGTCATAGTTTACCTGCTTCCTTGTGTTGTCCCCAGGGTGTCTTCGTTTACATTCTGTTTAGATATTGTTTCATGTTTTGTCTTATGGTCTGCTCCTGTGTGGTATCCCCATATGTTTTAGTTTAGTTTAGTTATTGTTTCATATTTTATCTGATAGTCTGTTCCCCATGTAGTTTAGTTTGTATCTGGTTATTCTCGGTTTCCTGTTTTATTTTGTAGTCTGCTCGTGTTTGGTTATTTCCTGTATTGTGTTGTTTCCCCACCCTTGATTGTCTGCACCTGTCTCCACTTCCCTCGTTAGCATCACCCTATTTATACCTGCCCCAAGCCTGTGTTCCCTGTGAGATCCTTGTCGTTGTTCATTGTCGATGTTTGTGGTACTCTGGTTAGTCGTGTTTCATGTCCAGCTATTCTATGTTCAGTTTTGTATCTGCCCCGTTTTGTATCTTAGTTCTATTTTGCTTCTTTTTTATTAAAGAATCATTGAAGTTAACTCCGCTGCCTGCCTTTGGGTCCTTTCACTTTACCTCACCACCAGTACATTTGACAGCGACAAGCAGTCTGTGTTACTTTTGTGACTGTTATACTGGTCAGCTAGATTGCTTATTTGTCAATTCCAATGTCGGTAATGAATTACTATATTTCTAATCTAAGATGGGCTTTTTGTAGTCCATCTTCGAATGATTGTAGTTTCACCACAGCAGACCCACGTCCATAACTAAAGGCTGATCCATACTCCGCAAGAACAGAGAAATTTGTTCTCGCTCCCAGGGCTGTGAGAACAAAATGACGTCATTTTGTTCTCGCAGCCCTGGGTCAGGAGTTCTCGCAGCTTGTTCTCGACACGTCATCCGGGCCAAACTTTTTTTCTCACGTCGTGTCCGAGAACTATTGTGTGATTGGTCAATTTGAAGTGGATGTGGTTAATGCGTTTTCCGCTGGCGCAGAACTTTGCTGCTGTGGGCGGGGCCTTTGAGGAGTTTCTCGTGAAGTATGAAATGTCCTGGAGGCCAGAACAAACTTTGTTCTTGTTCTTGCCACCTCGAGAACAAGAACTAATTTCTCTGTTCTTGCGGAGTATGTATCAGCCTTTACCCTAACCCTGACGTATGCTAGTCAGTGGAGCTGGATTCTCTTAACAGTGCAGTTGTATTTTCCTAAGTCCTTATGAGTTCTCCTTTCCATCTTTCCATGACCTCTTGATGGGGTTAAGGTAATGTAGTTAGGAAAGGACTTCGGATGTATTTTTTGGACAATTTGATTGGGGCTCATGTGTGTGTTTGTCCTCTTGTCATTTTGTTGGATCATCTGTAATGCCTCCTGTCGGTCTGCTGCTGCATGCTCACGTTGTATCCTCCTGCTGGTTTAGCTGAGACATTTTTGAGTATTTTAGCTTTTGGTAAGCTTTTCTGTTTCTGTTGACTTCACCTCAAAAAAATTTTTTAAAACCTATGCATGTCTTTTAGCTAACGCATCGATAAAACCCTAACATTTATCAAATGAACAAGGCAATATGTCTGGTATCCTGGTGTTGATTTGACTGAAGCATACTGTGAATATGTGGTTTTAATCTGAACAATGACAAACGTAATCCAAAGGTGGCTCGGAAATGATGGCTGCATTCTACGAGGCAATGGAGTATTGTTACACACTGACCCCTAGTGGCTCCCGGCCACTACACCTCACATCTGTGTGTGTGTGTGTGTGTGTGTGTGAGGCTAGAGCAGGGAGGACCGAGAGAGTCATTTGTATCATGTTCATGTTCAGTGCTTGTGCTGCATGGCTGTGTGTCCATCTCTCTCTTACAGTACGTCACAATGAGGCATTCAGAACGCCTGATGACGCAAAACGGTGTTTATTACATGGCAGGCTGTGAACCCCTCACCTTCACCAACATATTCCCCTACTGGGAGAAAGACCCCGCCCACCCCCCCTCCCCCCCCCCCTCCCCCTCCCCCCCCCTCCCCCCCACCTCCATCTTCAGCTGCTCTGTGATGTGTCCAGTGATTGGATCACATTCCACTTTCAATCCTAATTTCTTCAATTTGTCCACACTGACGACCGTGAATTTGATGTTAAATGAAATATGTCATACATTGAGAACAATGAATGTATAAAAAACACTAAGCCGCTGATGTCTGATATCCTCGACTCACCAGACTTCAGTGTTCACGAAACCCTCCATTTTCATGCGCTTTCTACGCTTGAACACACAAAGCTGGTTGGAACCAAACTGGAGGAGGAAAAAGCAACGTGTTCAGCAGCATGCGCATTAGTGAGACCATTACATCCCCCAACGGTGACTGACCCCCAAGACCCATATCACGGGGAGACTAAGTGTTGCTCAACACTTCACAGCGTTTTATATTACATTCTTCGCCATACTTTATTAATTCAGCAGAATTATGCAAATCAAGCTGCGATATTACCTCCCAGTGCATGATGGAGGCCAGAGTTCTGTTGATCTAAGCTGTGTGTGTGTGTGCCTGCCTAATAATGCATGTGCCATATACTAGGGATGGCTGGGCCTGGGTATTACGAGGCTTTCAGAAACAAAGACAAATTTGAGACATTGAGACAGCGGGACCTGAGGAAAAGCCCTGGGTGCGAGAACAACGTTCTCACTTCTCGCGGAGTATGTAGCAGCCTTTAGTCTTGGGTGTGTGTGTGTGTGTGTGTGGTGATGGCTGGTTTAACCTGTGTCTTGATTAGCCACCACAGGTGTGCAGCCCCACCCAGCCCAGTCTAATCAGCCTGACTGGGGCCAGGTGAGGCTGCTTTAACCAGCCACCAAACACACACACGCCACGCTACCGAAACAACACACTATATACTTAGTACCAACAGTAACATTTTTCATAATGCAAAATCACCCATTTATATATTATATTTACGGATTATGCATTCATGTGTTCATTGCCTTAATGTTGCAGCTGGTAAATGTGAAGCTAATTTTAATCTATGAATATTTTATAGATCACTTTACATATTGCTGGGTAGCTTGTGAATTTCGCCCTGAGGACCAATGAAGCCTTGCTGACATAATATTATATCATGAATTATTTTATAATAATTTTTTAATTCATATTATATATTGAATTGTTAATTTGAATCTGTAAAGTAACTAACTAAGTACACCATCATGACATTCTAGTAGGTAAATAAAGACAAATAAAGAATTCTACAGCACCTTTCACAGACACAAGTCACTGATCATTTCCTTTCATGTTCCGTTCAATGTTGCCACTGCATCTGAGATGTAGCTGTAGTGGAGTAGAAGTATAACGTAGCAAATAATAGAAATACTCAAGTAAGATAAGATAAAACTTAAATAAAAGATAAAAGATTACCTCAGATTTGTATTTAAGTACAGTACTTTAGTAAATGTACTTGGTTAATTTCCACCCCTGGTAATGTCACAACTATCTCCCTGCAGTCATAACCCTCCCATCATTCACTCAAAGTATTTTAGAAGTCTCCAGACGGGACCTGAGGTGTCGACACCCAGCGTCACGTGACCAGAAGTGTTGGTGAACTTTCTCAAGTTTTGTCGAAAATATTGTAACGAACACCGCGGAGGAGCAGGCAGAGAGGAGGCGGACGCGGAATATAATTAACCTTTTATTAAACTAAGAACAAAGAACCACTTGAATCACTCGAACTCCTGAACCTAACTCAACCGCATGGCAACACCCCCGTGACACACAAAACTTCCCATAATCCCTCGGGGCCCCCTACGTCATCTAGCGGCTGTATGGTGGCCACGGCCCCCCCCCTGGCCGCTACAATATCATCACTGTATCAAGTGTGAGTACGAGGAACCAATCCGTACCATGTGACTTTAAAAAACGCATCTTAAAGGGCTGAAACGCTTTTTCAGGTTTCTCTATATTTCACTATAAATCTGAAAGGGCACGGACAATATTTTATTGAATCATAAAATGTCCTATTGTAGTTAGCACTGGCAGAACCACACAGTAAGTGTGTGGCTTATAACCAGGAGCGATACCAGGAGTTGACCTTTAGTGAGGCCCCAAATTAGATTTACATTTTGTTCCATCTGCAGTGGTTTATTATGTATGCTACTGGCTAGGTGATAGGGCCATGTCCAGAACTTGATGATTTGATAGGGTTATAACTTGTACATTCATGGGTTATTGGACGGTTTGCCTCTTGGTCCTTCGACTCCTTCCAGACAGTGTTTTCATTCAAACTATCAGCCCCCACCGACAGTTTGGATGAAGCCTTAGTTTTAGAGTAAATAAAAAGACATTTCAGAGGCGCTGAGATTAGAAATAGTGGGCCTTCAGCCCCACTAGGGACCAGGATCTAATATTAGCGCTGGTTAAATCTAACAAACATTTGTATTATACTATTCTCTAACAGACTGTATGCATACTTGAAATGACATATTGCATGTATTGTTAATAAAAATACAGCACCCATCTTGAAATGATGCTGTAGGGGTAATAGACTGTTTTCACAGATCAGTCAGGTCAGTAGCAGGTGTCATTTTAAAGTTAGGTGGGTTATATTTATGTCTGTCGCAGCACCAGCATGGTATCAATGTATTTTTACTGGACTAGTTGTGTCTATACTGGTGCACTGGCAGACCTAAATCCAACTGACCCATCATTAATGTGATGAGATACACTTGGGTTCTTTCTGCTGTGAAAAGACTCTATTCTTAAAGTGTTCATTTATCTACACCAGTCAGGCCTATACCACATTATGACCACCAGGGGGAGATGTGAGCCAGTGTTTAAAGGCGTATCTTGTGACACGCCAAGCACTGGCTGGATGGTGTTGTTGTTGTTGTTGTTTGTCACTTTTAGTTTTTGTTTTATTCAGAGATAAACAGCAAAACCACAATGTTTCGCGGCCGCATGGTGCGTGGGGGGATGTTTTGGAAACGTCTGGATGGGACATTTTGTTTTCCACCTGCCTCCTCCTACATGGTCAAGCGGGGTTGTCAAGCAGCACCTGCTGGCTGCCCACCGGTAACCCGAGGGGCCCTCAGGTCGTTAACACCACTGCAAACACGAGGCAGGCGCACGCACACACACACACACGCACACACACACATGCACACACACACACACACACGCACACACACACACGCACGCTCGCACACACACACACACACACACACACACGCACGCACGCTCGCGCACACGCACGCACACACACACACACACACACTCGGGCAGACGGATGGACGGACAAGGGACCTTAATGGACAAATACACTCAGGCCTCGACATGGAAACATAAGGTGTCTGTTTAAACGCTCGACGGGCATGGTCTGCTTCAAACCTTAAACCCCTTTAAAGTAGCCTATATATTGCAATAGCTGAGCAAGTGGTTTGTGGACTGGGGGCTGGGGGGCTGGGGGGCAGGGCCAGTGTGTTTATGATCGAGACTGTTCCCCGCGCATTAATCACCGACGTCGGCCCCTCGCTTTGTGCCTCAGGTGTCACGGCGGTCCACGGCACAGCTGACACACAGCCAAACAATGAGGCCCAGATTATCTTGAGTAATAACAGTCTGGCACAGTGGTGACGGATGGAGAGAGAGAGAGGGAGAGAGAGAGAGAGAGAGAGAGGGAGAGAGAGAGAGAGAGAGGAGTGAAATATGATTACGTTTGCGGTGTTACAGAAAGTTCAGGTCCAAAATGTCACTTTGACCATCGTGTTGGATGTCAAGCACTCTCACAGCTTTTTTTTCCCACAAATTTAAAATGATGGCAGTTTTATAAACCCTCCCAACCCGATGAACGTTTTCTCCATCTTTTGTGTGTGTTCTGGAAATAGGAAATACTTATTTCCTTGCAGCGACTAAAAGGCGCATTTACTTACGATGTCATGATGGTGTACTGTAGCAATCTCCTTGCCACAATGCCACATAAAGTGACTTCTCTTCAAGAACACAGGCAGGTAGTGGTGTTAATTAGGCGACCAGTATAACAGTCACAAAAGTTAAACTAAATGCTTGTCATCCTCCTGTCAGCTCACACATGAATCCCAATGAGTGTTGTTGTTTCCATGATGATCGGTAGTTTCTGTGAACAGCCGAATGGTGCGTCACTTAATTGTTCCTGCCGCAAGGAATTGTGGGACGTCACTATATTCTTTCCTTTCATAAAGGAAGGTCCAGTGTATCCTATGCTAAAGGAGGTATGAAAGGAAGCATAGAAGCACCTTTCCTTGGTGTTTAGAGAATTCAAACATCCCTTATCATGGCTGCCACTGTGTCATTCACTCAGTAAGGAAACTTCCTGAGCAGAAAAGGAACACAGCCCACACTCCCACAACGGCCTCGTCGAAATAAATGGAAATCTTCTAAGCCAAGACAAAACATCACTTCACAACCCAGAGCGGCTCTGTAAGGCCTTGTAAGAAAACGGCAAAGAGGCTGAGAGGGAGAGATGCATGGGTAGAAGCGATCAAAGGCATGTTCCACGCGTAGTGTCTACGTGCATCGCTGAAAACTGCAGACTGGCAGAGTTGTTCTGACTGGTTGAAGGAGTATGCGTGGGGACGGGAGTCACCTTGAACACAAGCAAGCAGTGAGCTGTCATTGTAGCTCAGGCCCGGCTGAACACGCGGAACTCTGAACACGTTGTGACAGCGGATATACAGAAGATACAAACAAACACACAAAAAACACAATAAAAGAAGAAAAAAGAACAATCTCTGACCTAATGTTCGGAGGCAGTTTCAGCCTTCGTCCCGGGAGTCGATCCATCGTGATCTGAGACGTATCTGTCTCTCTCTCTCTCTCTCTCTCTTTATCTCTCTCTCTCTCTGTCTCTCTCTCTGTCTCTTGGCTTCGAATGGTTTGCTGCTTTGTCAGATAAGACTGGACTAGATTAGGCGGAGCGGAGGATACAAACTCGGTTAGAGTCGAGGCCGAGTTGAAGCCTTGAAGTCCTGGTTGTTTCTTACAGAAGAAATGAAGGTCTTGTATACCGTTGCCAGTAAAAGCCCTTGTTTAAAGACATTGTTGGAACAGCAGCAGAAGCAAGTTGGCAACACACACTGGCACTGACCGTGTGTGTGTGTGTGTGTATATGTTTGTGTTTTTGTGTGTGTTTAAACGGGCATGTGAGTAGGTTTATAAGTGTGTTGTGGTGTGCAAGTCGTGTCTGTGTATACATTGTATGTGTATGTGTTTACGTGTGTTGTGGTGTGGAATGCGTGTGCGTGTGTGTGTGTGTGTTTTGTGTGTGCATCTAGGTGTATATGTCTACATGTGTGGGTGAAGTGTGCGTTAATATATTTGTGTCGGTGTGTATGTTTATGTATGAGACGTGTAAATGCATGCGTGTGTGTGTGTGCGTTAGTATGTGGGTTGGTGTGTGTGTGTGCGTTAGTATGTGTGTGTGTGTGTGTGTGTGTGTTAGTATGTGGGTTGGTGTGTGTGTGTGCGTTAGTATGTGTGTGTGTGTGTGTGTGTGTGTGTTAGTATGTGGGTTGGTGTGTGTGTGTGTGTGTGTGCATGCGTCAGTGAAGGTGATAATGTTAGTAATCGACATCATTTTCGTGCCGTCTCTCCCAGCTTCGCTCTCCCAGCAGGTCTGTGGGCTGCGGTGGTGTGGTTCCACTGGGCCAGGACCCACGGGCCCTCCACGTCCCCGTGGGTCTCCCACTGCAGCCGCTCTATCAGTCTCAGGTTCTGCCCCGGCCACCTCCTCCAGTCAGCTGTATCCTTCCAGCCGTCACCGGGGAAAAGTTCCTCCCAGACGTTCTGTCATCAGTTCTTTCTGCATCAAATGATTGGCTGGAGGAACTCAAGGCCGCCTCACATCGGATTGTGAGCTAACATACTTTTTGTTAATATTTATTCAGACGGCAGTTTTTTCAGACGGCAGTCAGGGAGGCAGGAAGTAAAATCGGTTGTCTGGCAACAGGAAGGTTGCTTGTTCGATCCCCAGGCTTGAAGTGTGGAGGTGTCCCTGAGCAAGACACCACCTAACCCTAACTGCTCCTGACGTGTTGGTTGTTACCTTGCATGGTTGGCACCGCCGTCGGTGTATGAATGGGTGAATGTGAGGCAATACTGTAAAGCGCTTTGGATAAAAGCGATGTATAAATGCAATCCATTTACCATTTTGTGTTGAACCTATGACCTTATTACTTGAAATGTAGTTGTGTGTACTGTCAGCTATATCTTGTTGTTTCACTCTTATGGACTTATTGTAAGTGGGGACTTGGACTTGTGTCCAAAGGAATGCCCTGAATGTAAATGTTAATGTAATACAGTAATCGTTTAAGTAAATCGTCTGTGTAACTGCTAGTAATAGTGAATGTGAGGTGGTGTTTCATACCAAGTTCAACAAATTTGACTGTGAATGTGAATTACTCCGAAAGAATGCGAGAAATGTATGCAAATCATTCCTGCGGGTGACCATTTCCACCGGTCCAAGCCTTTCTGTTTGGTATTCGTGTGAAGCAACAGATTGGATCAATTTTCCACTTGTGACCATTTACAAAACACTCAACACACACACACCCATTACAGGTGGATGACATGATCACATCCTACCAGCCACCCACGCCTGCGGGACCTCAGCTTCTCCTCCATCACTATGAGTCCTGCTGTTACACCGTGAAACACACACTTGTTCCCTCTGTTCCCCGTCAACCGGTGACACCCCCAGCTATGCAGCCGGCATACGGAAACACCCTTCCCCGGCTCACTCACCAAGACCAAAGTCGAGCTTGATCGACCACAATATCCTCCTGTCTTTCTAGGAATGGGGGTTGGGGTGGCGGGTGGTGGATTGAGGCCGGCAGATTGATTGAGAGACCTCCCCCATATCTCTCTCTCTCTCTCTCTCTCTCTCTCTCTCTCTCTCTCTCTCCCTCTCTACACCCCCCTCTGTATCCCTCTCTCTCCCACGCTCTCTCTCTTTCTAACTCTCCCCTCTCTCTCTTCCATCCATCCCTTGAACCTGCTTGATATTCCATTGCTGTTCATCTATCTGTCAAAGAGGGAAAGAAAGAAAGAAAGAGGGGGAGGGAGGGAGGGAGGGGGGAGGTTATTGGGCAGCCTTGACCACAGCGTTAGATGTGAGGGAGTTCCGACTGTGGGGCGGCAGATCTTGGCGATTATGCTTCATTGTGATTCTGCGACATCATCCAAGGTTTTTTTTTTCTCTCGGTCAAATGACTGTAGACCTGTGGTACAGCAGATTGGTGATTTGAGACATAAACAAAATGTTCCTTGGAAGGAGGGATCCCTCTCCCAGTTTCTTCCTGTGGACTGAGGGAGTTTTCTGTGCTCTTCTGAGGGCTCAGGGTCTCTCAGTACTTGTCATATAATGAGATTGACGTCATCCAAAAACACGAACAGGGGAGTGATCATTTGGGTTGGTTTGCATTTGTATCCTCCTTACAGGTGGCGTCGTCGCCAACGGTTCCTCTGAAGGCAACCTTGTATCCGGTTTGCTATTTTTGCTCTGTTTCTGTCATTTCTGACAGATCATTTGGGTTCGTACCGTATGAGCAGCAATAAGAAAGCACTGCCTTGTTTTGGTTTTTAGTTTCAGATCTGTGCTGTTCAGAATATTATACATTATTTAGATAGATACACAGCCATAGAACTTGGCAGGAATCCAGGTTTAATCCCTCATTAACAACACTGCGACTATTATTATTTGATTCTTTATTTACTCATAAATATGTTCATCATGTCCACAGGACTTATTCCTGTCAGTCTGCCTTTCAATAACGAAACGCATTTTATTATGAAGCACTTTGAGACACAATCTATATATGGGGCTTTATTCTCTATATACAAGGCTTTCAGTAGCTTAAGTGACAATCCCAGATATAGATCATGGACTCATTATGCATAAATTTACACTCTTGATCTGCATCAATAAGCTAAAATGTATTTGCATTCCATTAAATAGGCATAGAAATTCCTAGGACTCAGTGTTGCTGTTTATTAATGCTGTTTATTCATTTGCCCGTCCGAAACGTGCCTGCTCGGAACGGGCCAATTGCTTGGCCTCTGGTATTGCTGCTGCTTGCAGCTTTCTCGAGAACCACTCATCCAAACAACTCCACACTCAACACTGCCCTGGATGAACGGTTGTAGAGAAAAGCAAAGGAAATGTATACACATACATGCAAACATGCGTACAGACAGACAGACTCCTTCCATTATAGTTGGATGGATACAGATATGATATCAACTGTCAAACATGTTGCTGTTTGACAGTGGGAGGATGGATGTTGCTGGTCCATCCGTGGATTTGTCTCTTGGATCATCAGCTCACTTCCTGGACTCCATCCAATGACCTCTAGAATCCAATTATCTGGCGTCCCTTATCAGCATGCTCTGCTGCGTTATTACGTAACGTTATTACGTAACATTCACGGGAGCCTCCCTCAGTCTGTTTCAGTCCAAGACCCAACGCACGTGGTGCTTCGGTTTTTTGGAGGCTCTGAGACATCTCTGAGGAGAAGCGTCTTGGCTTTGTCTCGGCAATGAAATCTTAGTTGAACTTCAGCTGATAATTGAATTGCGCTCCCTGTCCGTGGGTCCGGGTTCTTCTGCGAGGCGGAGCATTAATCCACCGTAAGCCCTGCGGTGTCCCGTGGCACAGCTAAGTGGGTTCATTTACTGTTTGATACCGAGTGACCTTCTCGGTGGCAGAGGGAAACGAATTACTTCCAGGGAAGGCGACGGTGATCACGGCCCCTTCACACTCTCTCTCTCTCTCTCTCTCTCTCTCTCTCTCTCTCTCTCTCTCTCTCTCTCTCACTCTGTGTGTGTGTGTAATCCCTAGAGAGCCTTACCCATCCTGTACGCCTCGTCGCTGTCCATCCATAATTTTTATATCCTCCTCCTGTTTCTTGACTCCGATTGGTTCCCTGGGGTCCGGCCCCTTGTATGGGGGCAACCTATGGGCTGACCAGCTAGCCCACAGTCCCCTCAATCATAGGTTGCCAGGATAACAACACACTCCCACACAGACACACACACACACACACCCTCCGAATATCATTTCGCATAAACCGTTAGCTAGGGGATTAAACGATCAGTTACTTGTGTGGATCGGTCGAAACACTTACCGCCATTTCATTGTGGGAATGGTGCGACTTTATTTCGCCTCGCCTTCTGTGAAAAAGGCATCAGAGGACGTAACAGAGCCGGAGCGATGTCTGTGTGAAAGGGGTACGCCGGCATGCCGGGACAGGGGGCGTGGCTTTTTGACGGCATGTTACGTCTGCAAATGTATTAAATCTATACAATCTTAACAAAGCTCAATCATGTTGCTCACAAGACTCCGTTGTAACATTATGCATTATGCTGTTATTGTTTAAAAGCAAGGCCACTAACCAAGGCGTATATCATATAGGCCTACATCATACAAACACTGATGTTGTGTTACACGTCACTCTGATTCCGGAATGCCGGCTTGTAAAAGTTGGTAAGAGAATGATCTTGGTCGTCCTCTCATGAAATGCTCCTGCTTCTTCCATGCTCCTCAGACCATCTGTCATCTTGTGTAAAATCACTTCCCATCAAGGCAATGATCGTTCATGAATATGCATTAATGGGTTCACTCGTGTGCCAGTAAATTATTCACTTAAATGTATGTCATTTGGAAACATGAGACTTCTTTTGACTTCATTTACTGACCGGGGATAGATCTTCTCATTAAAGGTTCCTTACAGTAGGTCCCTTCATCTGCAGGTATGGAGGTAGGAGGAACCAGACAGACCTGCTGGGTCTGGAGCTCAGACCATGGTCCCTCAGATGCAACACTAACACCGAGCTACACTTCAATCTCACGCCATGATTGAACTCCAGCTGCGGGTGTAGAGGAATATTGATTCCATCTCTCCAGCTGGCATCAGACACCTCTGGGTAGGGGGGGTTCATCGCAAGATCCGCCCAACTAAAAATAACCAAAGAATGGGGATTCAGACTGCTCCAAACCAGGGCTCAAATGTCCAGACCTAAAGCGTAAAGTTGAGAATAGCTCAGGAAATGTTTCCGTCCGAGAGTAAAAGAGAGAGTAAAACCTCCCTTCTCTCTGAGAATCAAATTAACTTTTTGGCAGAGTACAGAGACTTTAACTGAAGGTCTGGATGTATGTCTCCTTTCTCCTTTTCCACTCAGCTTTAAAGTTAACTCGTTGTCCATTTTTCTCCTCTTACATTTTTTCTTTTTCTCTCTTTTCTTCCAAATCAAGAGCCGGGTCTTAGTGACATAAACACTAACTCAAGACACACTGCCCTCACGCATTCACGCTCACACAGCCATCCCCTTCCCTCTCCCTTTCAATTCGCATTTTCTTTCCGTTTCGTTAAATCCGTGACAACCTCAGACGGTGAAATAGGGTTATTTCCCCCACTGTGCGCTCCCGTCTTCAATCTTGAGCGGGAGAAGTGCTGTTGTGTGCGTTTCTCTGAAAAAGAACGCGCCGGCGACTTGAAAGTTAAAGCGCCGCCGACAAATCGGTTTCGTTAACAAATCAACGAGTGGGACTCGAGAGATTGCTGCCGACCTCGATAGGCGCTTTTGTTTTCATTCAGTGAAGGCGGAGGCTGCAGGAATGGTGTCGCTGGGTGTGCTGGCGTCGTTATCTGTACCATTACAGGGTACAAGTTCCAGTGTCCCAAGAGAGATTGGCATAGCTACTCCCCGGACCCCCTTGACAACTAGACGGTTCCTCCTCAAGGGAAGACAATCTACACTGCAGAGATGTCGGTTGTGTATTTGTAACACCATTGCTACGTGTTATCAAGTTCCAGCAGATGGTTGTCGTAATGATCTGCGTCTGCATGACCTCTGTGGCCGCTTACAAGACTTTCCAATTAGTGTCTCACACGCATACACAGCGTGGTGGTGGGGTGGTTCAACCAAGCAAGGAGACAACCATATATACAACAATATATATATACGCATAATGGTCAACGTCGACCTAAAAATACATAATATAAAGATGAACTCGCCACTGAGATCCTAACCTAATGAAGAAAGAATGTATTTGTTTTGACGCATATTTCTTCCCGTTGACCGCTAACCAGTATAAGGCCATTAGAGGAAGCACGTGCACGTCTCCTTCGCCTGAAACTCGCAAACGTCCTCCTTTTAATGAGGAAGGCGCAGCAGGTTGCTGATTGTGTGTGTTAGCGATGATGCTACGAAGGATGCTAATTAAGGAATTGGCATGATGCTACGGACGATGCTAATTAAGTCATTAGGATGACTGCGCCGTGTCAAGAGTCGGGGATTGCTAGCTGTTAACGCTAACGCACTAAGCTAACCCTTTGTTGCCTCTCCTGGGGGGGGAGGGGGGGGGGGGCTCAAGATAATGAACTCAAGATGTCAATTCTATTGGATGCACTTCATCACACATAGGCCTACTCGCAAAAGCATAACACACACACACACACACACACACACACACACACACACATACACACACAGACACACAAACATGGGTTTAATTATGTCAGTAAAGCCAATGTCGGCGTATAAATCAGAATATGTATCTGACGTGTGTTGATGAGGATAGTGTTGTGGATAAGGTGACCCCCAAACTAAAGCTCCCCAGTCTACCTGGAGGCATCCTGGAGACACCCTGACAACCATAGCTGCTCATTAATGACCTGTATACAAATTCACTGTCACATCGTTTGGATGAAAAGATGCCAAATGACCGAATAAATAGCAGAATACATTTTTGTTTCCTCTGTGTGCAAGTAAATATTTGTTTTTCTTCGTTTTTCTTCCTTTGTTTAAATAATTCTTCTCTCCAATCTACATTTTATGGCCAATAACCTTCCCAGTATGTGCTGGTGTGTGCTGTGTTTTATAGCATGTCAAAGTAGTCAAAAGTCATGCCTCAAAAATAAGATAAGGTAAGTTAAGATAAGAACTTTATAAATGACGAGGGAAATTCTTGTGCCAGGTTGCATAGCAATACAGGTTTTATATTGCATAAAACGAAAGAAATAGCTCAATCGACCGCATTTTAGTTTTGAGTTCTTTTCCAATCAATCCAACGTCTACAAAACGTTTCCAAATGAATCAGCATTGTGTCCTGCGTTGGCTCTGTGAAGAAGGCGTGGCAACACGATGGCGCCATTGGCTTGGCCTCCTCCCTCCTGTGTATTCATCATCGTGGTCTTAATTTCAGCAGCAGAGCCCGGTCGTAATGCACTGTTTTTCTCTCCAAGCTTTACTCCAACGCTGTAACGATTACGTGCGACTCATCTTGGCACGGTTTTTGTCAAGGCTTCACCTTCTGACTCCCTGTCACACACCATACGTGCACGCACACACACACACACACACACACACACACACACCAGACGCACACACTTATGTGCATGCATGTGTGTGTGAGCGTGTGTGTGCGCACCCACACAC
>PIJE02000446.1:62571-69843 GCA_002895965.2 Coryphaenoides rupestris | reverse complement strand
CCAACACACACGATTTGGCAGGCGTGTTTACTTGCATGGCTGATGGCTTCTGCCTGCCAGCTGGCTGGGTGCACTTATTTTGAGGCACCCCGCGTCTCGGCCTGACCCAGAAGTCTCCCTGTCATTCCCTGGCTTGTGTTTCCATGTAGCAACGCAGTCACTAAATCCCTTTATTTTCAGAAACACTGTGTGTGTGTGTGTGTGTGACGTGTTTGTGTTTTTGGTGTGTGAGTGAAAGAGAGAGAAAAACAGCGACACAGTAAAACGGTAGAAGTACATTATAGAAACGTCACCAAGTATCTTCTAACCATCAGTGACACGTGAGAAGACATAAATATGCAAGCGATCAATCAACTCTATTCTCCATACTCACACCCACATACGCTTCACGCATACACACACACACACACACATGATTCTGCAAGAATCTCGAAATGGAATCCTGGTAAACCTTTTCAAAATATAAATAGCTGTCATGATTTATTTAATTTAATAATCATAGATTTAATGTTCATAATAATCATGTATTTTCAGTGTGACTCGGCTCTGGTTTTTGTTCTAGATGTTAAGACAGTAAGGGTTTGTATTTACTAATGTTTTCCTGCTCTGGGTGAAAGTCACGTATGAGACAGATAAGAATAGTGCTATACGGTCACACTGGAAGTACATTATAGAGACACAGCCTAATATCTTCTACCATCAGGGACACGTGGTAAGAAGTGATCAATCATTTCAAGACGACACCCACGCAATATAGTTCTGCAAGAATGCAATATGGAATCCTGGAAAACCATTTCAAAATTGTATTAGCTGTACAATTTCATTTTGAATAATTGTAGATTTAATAATCATAGATGTAATAATCATGGATTAATGATCCTAGATTTAATAATCATAGATATTCACTGTGAGTTAGGGTTAGCGTTAGTTTTTGTTGTACATTTCATTACAAAAGGGTAAATGCCAGGTAAATGTATTAAACGTATTACTACTCCCGGTAAAAGTCATGTGGTAGGCTTGTATTGTGCATTTTAAAATGGGTACCTGTAATCTAGCAATCAGATGGTCATAGCCGTGATATAATAACCATATACCACGGCTATGAGTCTAATTCCTTTTTCACAATTGCTATTCACTCCGCCTGTGAGGGGAAAACAAGCGACACACATCCACCAAACATCGGGCAAACAACGCTGTTTAGCTGTGATATTAATAACCATTACCACGGCCTGTCATGAGCTATTGCTTAAAATAATAGAAAACATGCATGATACTTTGTAATATGTAGGTGTTTATTGTGTTACATAAAATGAGCTCAACCCATTAGAAAAGACAATGTACATGTAAAACAATATATCTTTCCCCCTCAGATCTTCAAAAGTATAAGTGACATCATCAGTTAATTGACCAGATGTGGAGACTGTACTACACATCTCTAATTGATCTACTGTATACCCAGTAGATCCCCAGAATGTCCTGGTTTCATCTGGTATCTATCAGTGATCTATGTCTGCTTCAGTGGGACATACAGTATGTGTGTTGGGATGTATTGGGTTGTTTTGGGATGTTGTTGGGATGTGTTAAGATGTTTTGAATGTGTGGGATGTGTTGGAGTGTGGGTTTGTTGGGTGTGCGGGATGTTGGGATGTGTTAGGATATGTTGGAATATGTTTAGGATGTTGGAATATGTTAGATGTGTGGGATTGTGGGATGTGTTGGGATGTGTGAGGATGTGTTTAGATGTGTAGGATGTGTGGGATGTGTTGGGATGTGTCGGATGTGTGAAAAGCGCATGTGGAACACACGACACACACACACACACACACACACAGCCGACATCCTCCTCCTGACAAACGATCACCAGGAGACCCCTTCCGTCCACTTCACACACACTCACATGTGCACATTGCCCAGTCACACGGGTGCTCATGCACATACACACACACATGCTCACACACCAATAAGAATGATTTATTTGCACACGACACACAAATGATGGGCATATTCAAGCAACAACAATAAAAAAATATAGCCAGGATATATATATCCAATTCATCCATGTGTGTACACGTGTGAACACATACACTTGTACCTTCAGATATATTGCACACAATAATGCATAACACTACACACAATGCATAGCCTATGTTAAGGTACAGACACACACATAAGATCACACCCACACATGCACTCAGACAAACACACGCATGCCCAAACTCACACTTATATGCGTATACAAAAACATTTGCACAACACACACACACACACACACACCACACACACACACAAACACACACTCATGCACCCCCACATCCTGGCTCTGCGCTCTTGACACAAAAACACTTGGACTCCTTGCACCCTGGGAATACACTGTTTACACTACAGCGAGCCAAAACACACCACACACACACACACATACACATATACAGCACTACACACACACACAACACACACACACACACACTCACAACACATAATTACTACATACCTATTAGTCATGTACTGTATATCTAATTGTACTACATACTTGATAACACTGCATTCTTGTTAGTTCCAAATACCTGCCTACCTCCTGTACTGCATTATCTCTCTCCTTCGTCCAGTATCTAGTGTAGGGTCTATGTGTCTGTGTGTGTGTGTGTGTGTGTGTGTGTGTATGTGTGTGTGTGTGTGTGTGTGTCTATGTGTGTGTGTGTGTGTGTGTGTGGTGTGTGTGTGTGGTGTGTGTGTGTGTGTGTGCTGTGGTGTGTGTGTGGTGTGACGTGGTTGTGTTTGTGTGTGTGAGTGAAAGAGGAGAGAAGAAACTAGCAGACACAGTAAAACGCGATAGAAGTACATTATAGCAAACCTCAACCAGTACCGTTCTAACCATCCAGTGACCACGGTGAGAAGACATAAAATATGCAAGCGATCACATCAACTCTATACTCCACACCACATACACACACACAACACACACACATCACATACACCACATACACGCTCACGCATACGCACACCACCACACACACAATGATTCTGCAAGAATCTGCAAATGGAATCCTGGTAAACCTTTTCAAAATATAAATAGCTGTCATGATTTATTTAATTTAATAATCATAGATTTAATGTTCATAATAATCATGTATTTTCAGTGTGACTCGGCTCTGGTTTTTGTTCTAGATGTTAAGACAGTAAGGGTTTGTATTTACTAATGTTTTCCTGCTCTGGGTGAAAGTCACGTATGAGACAGATAAGAATAGTGCTATACGGTCACACTGGAAGTACATTATAGAGACACAGCCTAATATCTTCTACCATCAGGGACACGTGGTAAGAAGTGATCAATCATTTCAAGACGACACCCACGCAATATAGTTCTGCAAGAATGCAATATGGAATCCTGGAAAACCATTTCAAAATTGTATTAGCTGTACAATTTCATTTGAATTAATGTGTAGATTTTAATGAATCATAGATGATATAATCATGGATCCAAAAACCTAGATTAATACATACAGATATTTCACTGTGGAGTTCAGGTAGCGGTTATCAGTTTTGTGTAATTTCATTACAAAAGGGTAAATCCCAGGTAAATGCTCTCTAAACTTATGTTACTACTCCCGGGAAAAGTCATGTGGCAGGGCATTATTGGTGCATTTTTAAAATGCCGGTACCTGTAATCTAGCAGATCTAGATTGGTTCATAGCCGTGATATAATAACCATATTACCACGGCTATGAGTCTAATTCCTTTTCACAATTGCTATCACTCCGCCTGTGAGGGGAAAACAAGCGACACACATCACCAAACATCGGGCAAACAACGCTGTTTAGCTCGTGATTATAATAACCATATTACCACGGCCTGTCATGAGCCTATTGCTTAAATACTAGAAGCATGCATGATACTTTGTAATATGTAGGTGTTTATTGTGTTACATAAAATGAGCTCAACCCATTAGAAAGACAAATGTACATGTAAAACAAGATATCTTTCCCCCTCAGATCTTCAAAGTATAAGTGACATCATCAGTTAATTGACCAGATGTGGAGACTGTACTACACATCTCTAATTGATCTACTGTATACCCAGTAGATCCCCAGATGTCCTTGTTTCATCTGGTATCTATCAGTGATCTATGTCTGCTTCAGTGGGACATACAGTATGTGTGTTGGGATGTACTGGGTTGTTTTGGGATGTGTTGGGATGTGTTAAGATGTTTTGGAATGTGTTGGGATGTGTTGGGATGTGTGGGATGTGTTGGGATGTGTGGGGTTTGTTAGGATGTGTTAGGGATATGTTGGAATATGTTAGGATGTTTTGGAATATGTTAGGATGTGTGGGATGTGTGGGATGTGTTGGGGATGTGGAGGATGTGTTAGGATGTGTTAGATGGTGTGGGATGTGTTGGGATGTGTCGGGATGTGTGAAAAGCGCATGTGGAACACACGACCACACACACACAACACACACACCAAGCCGGACCATCCTCCCTCCTGAGCCAAACGATCACCAGGAGACCCCCCTTCCGTCCACTTCACACACACTCACATGTGCACATTGCCCAGTCACACGCGAAGTGCTCATGCACCTATGACACACACACATGCTCACCACACCCAATAAGGAATGATCTATTTGCACCACGACACCACAAATGATGGGGCCATAATCAAGCACACAATAAAAAAAATAATAGCCAGAATATATATCCAATTCATCCATGTAGTGTACACGTCGTGAAACAACTACCATTGTACCTCAGATGATAATGCACACAATAATGCAGAACTACTAACACAATGCATAAGCCTATGTTAAGGTACAGACACACACATAAGATCACCACACATTGCACTCAGACAACACACGCATGCCCAAACTCAACCTTATATGCGTACAAAACATTTGCACATGCAACACCACACCACACACACAACACACACACCACACAAACACACCACTCATGCACCCCCCACATCCTGGCTCTGCGCTCTTGCACAAAAACACTTGGACTCCTTGGCACCCTGGGAATACACTGTTTACACTACAGCGAGCCAAAACCAACACACACACACACACACATACACATATACAGCATACACAAAACACACACACACACACACAGCACACTCACAACACATATACTGACCATACCTATTAGTCATGTACTGTATATCTAATTGTACTACATACTTGATAACACTGCATTCTTGTTAGTTCCAAATAACCTGCCTACCTCTAGTACTGACATACCATAGTACTGCATACTAACCTCCTGGTACTGCCTACCTCCGGTACTACATACCCACAGTACTGCTACTAACCTCCTGGTACTGCTTACCTCAGAGTACTACATACCCACAGTTACTGCATACTAACCTCCTGGTACTGCCTACCTCAGAGTACGACATACCACAGTACTGCATACTAACCTCCTGGTACTGCCTACCTCCTAGTACTGCATACCAATAGTACTGCATACTAACCTCCTGGTACTGCCTACCTAGTACCTACCTAGGCAGGTTGCTGATTGCAGTACTACTACATAATACTGCATCCCTGCCTGTAGCGTTGCCGCAGCAACCCTGCATCGCTGCAGCATGCGGCGTGAAGGTCCTGCATGTGGAGGAGGAGGAAGAGGAGGAGGAGGAGGAGGAGGAGGAGGAAGAGGATAGTTTGCCGCGTGTGTGTGTGTGTGTGTGTGTGTGTGTGTGTGTGTGTGTGTGTGTGCGTGTGTGTGTCATTTCAGAGTTCAAGTTTCAGAAGAGTGTATATGTGTAACCGCTCAATTTGTGTGTGCATGTTAATGTGTGTTTGGTCATGTCTGTGTGTTTCAGTGTGTGATGCCATCTGTCTGTATGTGTGTGTGTGTGTGTGTGTGTGTGTGTGTGTGTGTGTGTGTGTGTGTGTGTGTGTGTGTGTGTGTGTGTGTGTGTGTGTGTGTGTGTGTGTGTGCGCGCGCGTGTGTGTGCGTGCGCGTGTGTGTGCGTGCGTGCGTGTGTGTGTGTGCGTGTGTGTGTGTGCGTGCGTGTGTGTGTGTGCGTGTGTGTGTGTGCGTGTGTGTGTGTGTGTGTGTGTGCGTGCGTGTGTGTGCGTGTGTGTGTGTGTGTGTGTGTGTGTGTGTGTGCGTGCGCGTGTCACTGTCTGTGTCTTGGTGGCAAACAGACGTCGGGTTCAACATGCTGATGTCCGCTCCTCAGTTTGACTAATCACCTTGTCATCCTGCAACCCCTCCACCCCCCTCTCCCTCCTTCCTGCCCCTCAAGGTGACCCACCCCCCCCCACACACACACACACACACACACACACACACCACCTCCCTCTGCCCACCACAGACCACAGCCACCAGGTTGAGTCACCCTATATCCCCTGTTACTCGCCGTCGGGTGGTGCATGAATACAGTGCAACACACACACACACACACACGTCTACAGCGCTTTGGGTGCGCAATATAAATGCAATGAATTATTATTACTACTCCCATAGTCTCACAAATGGAGTTTAGATGAATATCTAAAGGCTGATAGTACGGGTGCTCAAATGGTTCCTTATTTAGTTTCTAGCAGCAACATCGCTGGAGGCAGGGATCTGTCAGTGCATCACAAACGCCAACACAAACTAGGGCTGTCAATCAAATCAACCTCATATGGGTTTGGGATTTTCTTTGAGTCATTATTATGTTTATGGTTTACTATGTAGACATTTAATGCTTTAACACATGGTATTGAAATAATGTTTAATTATGCGATAAGAAATAATAATACATTTTATTTGTAAGCGCCTTTAATAAATAAGATAAATAAGAGAAAAAATAGTAATCAAATTGTATAAAAGAACAAAACATTTCTACATAAAATAGAAAAAAAGCCCAAATATATTGTCAGGAGCTGTGATGAAGCAGGGGGAAAGCTTTTCTGAAGAGATGGGTTTTTAATTGGGACTTATTAATTGGGAGAATACAGTGATGTACATTGGTGCAAGCCTAGGGCAGAGCATTCCACAGTTTACAGTTAAACAGGTGACTTGCATCGGTGTATTGTGTTTGTTGTGAATGGATAACAATGAATATTGCAAATATTCCTGCCCATCCAAAAAGTTCTGGATTCAAACCTCAATGCCTCCAGTCTACCTGTCGGCATCCCTGAGCAAGATGGCCGAAACCCCTACTTGCTCCTAAATGACATGTACTGTAGCTACAAGGAGATCACTGTCATTAGTCGCGTTGGATTAAACATGTTTTACTAAAGCACAAAATAGTAAATAGACAGAGTCTGAAAGAGTCTCCA
>PIJE02000446.1:47571-57571 GCA_002895965.2 Coryphaenoides rupestris | reverse complement strand
CACTAAAATCATACTTGGTGATATATGCACAGTTTTAGATGATATTATTAAAATATATTAGTGCTTTGTTCTGCAATTATTTAAGCTTATGTTTATGCTATCTGCAGATATGGGTAATTTCACCAGCGCTGGGTGTTAATAAAGGTCCATCACACAAGATCACACATCCAAAGGAAATATACATAATATACAGGGTCACATGTATGAAATGTATTTGAGGTCTATTGTGTAAACTCGTAGATACCCACATGATGACATGCTGTGAAAGTGTTGGATGCACTGATGAGTTGTGGTTTCATTTATATATTATATACATATATACACTGCTCCAAAAAATTCACGTACTTTGAAAACACATCAGATCTCAATGGGAAAAAAAATCATGCTGGATACCTATACTGATATGGACTGGGTAATGTGTTAGGAATGAAAGGATGCCACATTGTTTGATGGAAATGAAAATGATCAACCTACAGAGGGCTGAATTCAAAGACACCCCGAAAAACAGTGAAAAAATGAATAAATGATGAGGCAGGCTAGTCCATTTTTCTGAAATTCCATTGCAGCAACTCAAAATGGTACTCAGTACTGTGTATTGCCCCCACGTGCTTGTATGCATGCCTGACAACCTGGGGTGCAACCTGGCGGCGTCGGATGGACCGAAACATAATGTCCCAGAGATGTTCTATTGGATTTAGGTCAGGCGAGCGTGGGGGCCAGTCAATGGTATCAATTCCTTCATCCTCCAGGAACCGCCTGCATACTCTCGCCACATGAGGCCGGGCATTGTCGTGCACCAGGAGGAATCCCAGGACCCACTGCAAACTGTACTGGGAGACACAGCAAACCTTCTGGCAATGGCACGTATTGATGTGCCATCCTTGAGGATTTGGACTGCCTGTGCAACCTCTGTAGGGTCCAGGTATCGCCTCATGCTATCAGTAGTGACACTGACCCTAGCAATGTAGTGACACTGACCCTGACACTGACCCTAGCCAAATGTAGTGACACTGACCAGCCAAATGCAAAACTAGTGAAAAACAGTCAGAAAAGATGAGGGAAAAAATGTCAGTGGCCTCCACCTGGAAAACCATTCCTGTTTTGGGGGTCGTCTCATTGTTGCCCCTCTAGTGCACCTGTTGTTAATTTCATTAACACCAAAGCAGCTGAAACTGATTAACAACCCCCTCTGCTACTTAACTGACCAGATCAATATCCCAGAAGTTTAATTGACTTGATGCAATACTCTGATTAAAAAGTGTTCCTTTAATTTTTTTGAGCAGTGTATATTTGTATACATACAGACTATATCGGATTCAGCATTGATAACAGTGAAGTTTAGTAGTAGTATAAAAATAAGAATTGTCTTCATAAAACATATTATATTGAGACTTGAGTCGGCTATGGAACAGTAAACGGTAAATTGAACGGTGCTTATGTCATAGTTATGGCTCACTCCTGAAGCAATTACAAATAACATTACTGGTTTGAATGTTAATGACAACGTGGATCTATAACGTTTGCTATTAAGTTAAATGAAATGTGTGAGAGGCATAATGTGCCTTCAGTTCTCCACCTCACCATCTGCGTCGCCAATATCGCTTGGCTCCAAAATTTGCATACGCGGGGGTCAGAGGTACAGGTACACACAGTCTCCCGCAAAGTTTGTTTTTCAACTTTGGCAGCCCGGCCTTGCGAGACAGTGTGGTGGGTGGACCACTTGGAATAAAAGCACACAGAACCAGGGTTACGGCTTAACAAACTCAAAGATTTATTTCACAAAGTAAAGTAAGGGGAATAACAGGCAACTCATTGCCAACTCCCAAAGTCCAAAATAAAGTCCAAACTGTTCAAACAGGGTGGCCAGAGACTGCTTACCCTGAGACTGACTCTGTGGACCGTCCTGGTCTCTACTGTCCTCTGCCCAAGCCAGTCTGCCTGCCCTTTGTTCCCTGTGGCTTTTAACCACGGCTTGATTGCCTCTTAATTGGCCTTTTATTGGCCACACTTGGGCAGAGGCAATGAGAGACCATGGAAGGGGGCGGAGTTTCCTCATACTCCAGGCACTACCGTACCACACCATTCCTCTGCAGCTATGTGGGGCATGGATCTGGGATCAGGCCCTCACAGCGTGTAAAGTGGTGTATGCGACTTTCGGGCCACGTTTTGTGTGTATGCAACAGTTATAACCCCAAGAGTCTCCACAATATCAGGTAAGATACATGTTGTCGTGGGGCGTATATTGTTTGAGACGAGAGATGTAGTGCACTGAACTGTTAAACACAAACAACTAACATAACTAACATACATATTTTTTCCAAAATAAAGTCCCAAGAGGGACAGCAGGAAGGGCGTGGCTTAGGCTCTCTTACTAAATTTACCTTTTCACGGATGTGTCATCATTGGACAAACACAGGTGTTGCTCATAACTCTAATTATGGGTCTGGTCCTTTTATGTGTCCAGTAGTAAACTAAGCCAGTGAAGACGACGAAGATGTCCCTCTCAATGCTTGGGTACAGCACATTTCCCCCTCTCGCTCTTGTCTCGCTTTATTAACTGCACCGTGCAAGCTCCTTTGCCCCACCCATAATTGCTTGTAAATAATAAATGAACCTACCCCTGCCAAACATCGAAAGGTGTATATATATAACATTTGACGGGAGAAAATATCGCAAAGACACTCCATTAAAACTCAAGCGTGAGGTCAAATAAATCCTCCACCTGTTCCGGAGGTCTAAGCTATCGGTAATGCAGAGTGTTGGGTTGGTTTAGTGCGGTGTTTGGTAGCCAAAAGTGAATCATTCAACAACGTAAACAATGAAGAATACACGGACGTTGTTGGTCCCCCTTTCCAAATCTCTCCATTGTTAAACTAGAACCAACGGCCAACATCACTCGCACATTGCTTTGCATGGGACAATTCCATGCGTAACCTCTGATTGGCTGATGTGGTCACGTCAAGTCAAGTCAATGTTATTTGTATTAATCACAGTTACCGTCTCAAAGGGCTTTACAGGCCAGATTATTATGGGCCAAGTGATTATGATACTCCCCTAGCCCTATAGCCCCCCTAAGGGCAAGAAACCACTCCATTAATTAACAAGGAAGAAATCTGGAGAAGCGACAAAGTACAAATAGTGGAATCGTAATATTGTGATGTAGTGCTGGCTGGAGAGCAAGCTGGTAGCCATCAGGTGGGGTGGCCAGGTATCCAGTCATGATCACAGCAACACCCTAGATCATAGGTGTCAAACTCTGGCCCGCAGGCCAAATCTGGCCCGCAGTGTAATTATATTTGGCCCACGAGGCAATACCAAATGACTACTAGAGCTGGCCGCCACGGTATTATACAGCGCATGTACCGCTGCTCCTGTTTTGGCATGTAATCAGTACAGGGACCCATAAACACCCTCTCCTCTGTTGGACAGTAGTCATAGCGACCTCATGCTGCTACTGGCACCGTGCTATCAAAGGCAAGAAAACAGGAGCTTTCTGGACAGGTTGGGGAGGCAGAATAACTGTTTACATATGTAAAAGACAGACCTGTTTGTTCTTGTATGTGGAGCCAACGTGGCTATAACCAAAGAGTACAACATTAGAAGACACTATGAAACAACAAACACACACGACAAGTACAAGGACATGGACATGACTCAAAGGCGCCAGAAAGTAGAGGAGATGAAAAGAAGTTTGGTTTCACAACAGACTATGTTCAAAAAAGCAATATCACAAAGTGAGGCTGCTGTAAAGGCGAGTTTTATTGTGGCAGCAGAGATCGCAAAATCAGCCCGGCCCTTCAATGAGGGAGAGTTTGTGAAAAAGTGCATGATGAAAGTTTGTGACCTCGTGTGCCCAGAGAAAAAGCAAGCATTTTCAAATGTGAGCCTGAGCAGAAACACAGTAGCTGATCGCACATGTGATCTTGCCACCAATCTATATGAACCAGCTGCATTCTCCCTTGCTGTGGATGAGAGCAGCGACACATCTGATACTGGCCAGCTGGCAGTCTTCATCCGTGGAGTGGACTCAAATCTGTGTGTTACGGAGGAACTTTTGGGGATTAAAATCAATGCATGGCACAACCACGGGAAAGGAAATCTTTGAAGAGGTTTCCAAATGTGTAACTGAAATGAAGCTGACTTGGGATAAACTCGTGGGATTAACGACAGATGGTGCGCCAGCGATGTGCGGTCAAAAGAGTGGACTGGTGGGCAGGGTACGGGAGAAGATGCGGGAGGAGAACTGTGCGGGTGAGCTAACTGTTTATCACTGCATTATACATCAAGAAGCACTGTGTGGCAAAGCCCTAAAGATGGAACATGTTATGACCACAAGTAACACGAGTAGTTAACTTTATAAGAGCCAAAGGTCTAAATCACCGCCAGTTTCAAGTCTCTTTTGGAGGAGTGTGGTTCGGAATACGCAGACGTGCCTTATCACACAGAGGTGAGATGGTTAAGCCGAGGAAAAGTACTGAAGCAGATGTTTCGAGCTCGCATGAGGAAATATGTCAGTTTCTGGAAAGCAAAGGGAAAGACACAGCAGAGCTCCGGGAGCAAAGGTTTCTGTGTTGAGCTGGCCTTTATGGTGTGACATCACGAGCCATCTCGATGCGCTGAACCTGCAGCTTCAGGGGCGGGAGCGTATCATCACAGACATGTACGCTGCAGTGAGTGTTCCATATTGTTTTAACTTGTTTGGGTCCATTTTTTCAATAAATATCAATGTTGGCCCGCGACTTTGTCCAAGTTTTAAATTTTGGCCACTGTATATTTGAGTTTGACACCCCTGCCCTAGATAATGGAGACAACATGGTGGTTAGATGGAGCATGGTGGACAGGGAGCATACAAGTAACCTCTACCCTAATACCCATCGGCAGCCAGGGTAGGCTAGTGCAGCTGTAATTTGCTGAGGGGCACTCAGCCGAAAACAAAGGTAAATAGGTGGGCTTTAAGTCTCGCCTTAAATATATCAGCAGAGTCAGCCTCCCTGATTACAGGTGGCAGACTGTTCCACAGATAGGGCGCTCGATAAGAGAACGCCCTGAAAGCTAATTGAAGGGGAGGACTGGTTGTATACACCGATATGGTACCGTAATGGATAGTGGGAGCAAAATACAATGAAAGATCAAATCTAAATCGACTCCTGGTCTATGTTGATGGGGAGGCTTGCAGGCTCACCCCCGCTAGCACGCTACACATGGGGACAAGACGCCCGTGTTCATTCTGCTTGCTATTGCCCTCTCTCGTTCAGCCCACGTCTCTGTCTGTTCTCACTGTCGGCACAAAAGCCCAAGAAGAAATATTGTGACAACAATGTGTCGTGGGTTGTTGTTGTTGACTAGACTCTTACTCATCCATTGAGTACTCAGAATGCAAGTCAGAAGAGTGTGCATCCTTGAGTGTGGGCACGGCGCAGCATGAGGGGCTCCACTGTTGCTGTGACGCGTTGCATTGTGAGATGTGGAAAGTATGTTAGTACATTGATTTATATGTGTATTGCTCACCTGGATATTTTTGCTGTATATTCCATTTCATTTTATATTTCATTTACTTATTTTACAGAGAATTTATATTCATAGTTCTATTTCTATTTTGCACAGTTCTATTTCTATTTTGTAGTTCTATTTCTATTTTGTATTCCTTTATAATTACTGTCGGCTGTCGGGCGTTTTGCACAAAAGGTTTTTCACTCACTGCTTATACACACGTGTAAATTGTGAAGTGACAATAAAATACTTGAAACTTGAAACTTGAAATGATGAAAAAAACAAACCAACAACCTTGTTGAAGACAATGAAGCAACATTTGCTGCTTCCTCAATGTCACACAGCTATATAACTATTACTTGTGAGTCATTTCGGATATATGGATTGCATTTATATAGCACTTTAGAAGATAACAACCAACACGTCAGAAGCAGTTAGGGTTAGGCATCTTGCTCAGGGCCATCTCGACACTTACCTAGTCTCCAGTTTCCTGGAACTTCAATTTGTTTGTTTAGTTGGACGCAAACATTAGACGCAAACACAATAATGTGATCTCCAATTCTGTTTATTGTGGCGTGCACTGAGAGCAAAGAACCAGGTCAAATTCCTTGTATTAAACTTTGATTCCACTTATGTTGCCATGTATACAATATGTCGAAAGTCAATTGTTAGGCAATACACACACACACCCACAGGGTGGGAAATAGTTTATTTGATCGTGCTTTGCGGCATGTCAAGAGCTTCTTTCTTTGATAACGGGCACTACCGGAGGTGGTGTCTGCAGCGACATTCAAACGATTCGCCTCCTGCCGACAGGTGGACCGGCCAGAAGTCACCTGTCATGAGCCTACTGTGAGATCTCCTAACGATATGTCTGATGCTACTATTGGTCGTTGGGAATGCTATGCCCTGCCCACCTAGAAACTGAGTCCAGGTGACATCATTTACAGAAATCGCAGTGTGTGTGTGGGTGTGTGTGTGTGTGTGTGTGTGTGTGTGTGTGTGTGTGTGTGTGTGTGTGTGTGTTGTGTGTGTGTGTGTGTGTGTGTGTGTGAAATTAATAACACACGTGTCTAACATACCATGGATAACATCCTTGAAGGGAGAATTAATTGTGTGTGTGTGTGTGTGTGTGTGTGTGTGTGTGTGTGTGTGTGTGTGTGTGTGTGTGTGTGTGTGTGTGTGTGTGTGTGTGTGTGTGTGTGTGTGTGTGTGTGTGTGTGTGTGTGTGTGTGTGTGTGTGTGTGTGTGTGTGAAATTAATAACACACGTGTCTAACATACTGTACCATGGATAACATCCTTGAAGGGAGAATTAAGTGTGTGTGCGTGCGAGGGAAATTAATTCCAATTCCAAAAATGTTGTACATTCTCATGTTGTGTTTCTCATCCAGACGAGTGCAGTAGCAGTCTAGCAGAGCTCACAGGACACATGTGAGGGGGTTTAGAGCAAGACAAGCTGTCAAGTTGCTCTGGCTCACACACCTTTACACTCCACTGGGGGTGGAAAATAAGAGAGGATGTCACCACCTCTCCTCTGTACACTGGTTTAACACCCAGTCAGCAGAAGACTTCTTCCTAATATATGGAATATGGCATTTTAAGACGGGGAGCAGAGGGCTACTGCTATGTGATCAGCATGATTTGTTCAGTAATATCTTATAATATCTCGTACTCGCACATGCCTTTCTAAAAGTAGTACCCATCTACCAGGCCACCCGTACCAGAAATTCATCATAACATTACAATGTTTTAATTCCTCCTCTGGAAAATATAAGTGCTTTTGGATATGAATATGGGCAGTATAGTGTAGAGGGGTTAGGGTGTTTGACTCCCAGCCTAAAAGGTCCTGAGTTTGAACCCCAATGTCCAGAGCCTACATCTTAGCATCCTTGACATATACGACATATATCAACAAATCCACTGTAAGTCGCTTTTCGGATCAAAGTGTCCGCCAAATGGTGATCTATATACTGTCGTGTGTTTGTTCCAGAGATGTGATCGTCATGGCGACTGTGATCCCACACAGGTCTTCCTTTTTCTGGTCAAACGTTTAGGATTGTTATTGCTCGCGGCGGCAGCAAACCCACGTTGCTTCAACACACCTGTTCTCTGTTCTCTGTTCTCTGTCACACTCACCCGCAGACCCGAAGACAGGGAACACAGGAAGATAAGGAACAGAGGAACACAGGGAACACCGAAACACTGGAAAACAGGAGCATAGGAAAACAGGAAGATAAGGAACAGAGGAACACAGAGGAACACAGTGGGGCTTTCAAATCAATGGGGTTTTTTTCTCGACACAAACAGAGAGACAAGGCTGATGTCACGTCCCCCCCCCACGGTCACTTGAGTGCATGACGGCCGTCACGGTGGTCTGGGGAGACACTGCTCACCGTTTTCTCTGACAGCCAAACACACTCTGGCTCATAGTGGGGGGCGAGGACACACACACACACACACACAACAAGCATCACTTTTAATGGCTCATGCATTTTTTAAAATGCCTTCTCTCGTTCAGGGGGGCTAAGTTTAGTGTTTGTGTGTGTCTCATCAGTGCCCGACGGTCCAGGTCAGTGAGTTACAGACCCCAAAGGATCCACCAGAAGCCAAGAGAGGAGGGTATTATGTAAGTGTGTGTGTGTGTGTGTACACTCACATGGATAAAACACATGGCATACCATGGATAACTTCCATGAAGGGAAAATTATGTAAAGTGTGTGCGCGCGCGTACGTGTGTGTGTGTGTGTGTGTGTGTGTGCATGGGAGCCTGTCGTGTGTGCATGTGTGTGCACATTAACAAACAGTAATTAAAGGGGGAATTATATAAAGTGTGTGTGTGTGTGTGTGTGTGTGTCAGCATGTGTGTATGTTAAGTGTACGTGTTGACCAGGGGCGATCACGTTTTCTACCCCACCTAGTCTTGCCGCTCTCTTCGCTCCTGTGTTGGAGAGGCTCTACTGCTGATCTCGGACTCTCTACCGTGTGGACTATTTACTATTTAGTTATTTAGCAGAAGCTTTTATTATGGATGGATTGATATACAGTGAATGCAGGGAATTCAGAATTCAGTTTATTAAAGAATGTGACAAACCATGCCTTGTGTTAGCTGCCCAAGTAGAAGAAAAATCGAACTTTAGTCCGACTTTAGTCCCCCCCAAAGTGGGGGCTTGATTATTATTGTGTTATTTGAGTGTAATTTGCTCGAATCGGCATCGCCATCCAATCAGGGCATCTTTTCCCCTGATTGGTTCAGGCAATCTATCTTGCCTGTCAATCACCGGTGCATGAAATGCAACACTTCTCAATGGTGGAGAAACATAGGGAGGGAGCAGAGAGGGGGGTAGGGCGTTGTTTCGGTTCTTTACTGTAGTTTCAATATCGTGCTCTCTCTTTACAACTCTCAAATCTTGCATACAGAACGTTTAAACACAACCGGCAGAAATCACATTTTTAAGTTCTAATCACAGAGTGGGATGTTAACAGGTACAGGGCATGTTCACACTGTGTTTTATTTAGAAAAAGCACTGCCGAGAGTGGCTTTTGTGCTTTTTGGGGCTTTTTCTTGTGACATGCATTTTCTTTCCATAACATTGTCACAGGCTGTCTCTGTCCCCCCTCAAGTGCGATTTATGTTTTGGGGTTTTTGCACCCTCTGCTGGACTTTAGTTGGACATTATTATTATTTACCTGCCTTTGTTGTGTTCGGTCTCCGCCCCCACCTGTCATAGTTTATCACCTTCCTGGTGTGTTCCCCGTTTGTTTGTGATTTGTATTCGTTTAGTTATTGTTTCATGTATATATGTATATTTCATGTATTCTGATCACCCTGTGTTTTAGTTTATCTGTTAATCTGTTAATTCATTGCTTCATGTTTTATTTTGTTGTTTGCGTATTCCTGTGTTGTGTTGTTTCCCTGCCCTTGATTGTCCACACCTGTCTCCACTTCCCTCGTTAGTCTCCCTATTTATACCTGCTCCAATCCTGTGTTCCTTATCGGTTTGTTGTCATTGTTTGTGGTGTTCAGTCTGTTTGTGTCACCAGCAATTGAAGGTTTAGTTTTGCCGTGCCCCATTCTTGTATTCAGTACTATTTAGTTTCCTTTTATTAAGGAATCTTTGAAGTTAACTTTGCTCCCTGCATTTGGGTCCTTTCCCTTTTTGCCACATTACCGCTACCTGACAAACATTCGATACGTTGAAGCTGTATTTTGCCCCTTTTCCACGGTCACGGTACGGCGCGGTACGGCACGGTACGGCGCGGTATTTGCGTGTTTCCACTAGCACGTAGTACCTGATATCAGGTACTATTTGGTATCACATCTGGCCCTGGTTCCAAGCCAGCCGAAGCGGTACTATAACGTGACGTCAGCCGACTGCCTTCCACTGATTGGCCGACGAGTGTCGTCACTGGGAGCGTCATAAGCGCGCGACGACCGACCAGACATAAATAAACACGAGACTCGACCACACCACTTTTTAAAACCTGACCTGACTTTTAAAAATGAGCTC
>PIJE02000446.1:0-46534 GCA_002895965.2 Coryphaenoides rupestris | reverse complement strand
CGCGGTGTAAATGACGTCACGGCAGTTCGCGCAGCCGTGTTATGACGACCCCGCCCACGTCGAGGAGGTACTATATGGTACTCAGTTGTAATGGAAACAGACCCGAAAAGTACCATGCCGTGCCGTGCCGCGCCGTACCGCGCCGTACCGTGACGGTGGAAAAGGGGCATTTGACAGTGTTAGCGCAACAACATTAGCTATTAGGCAAAAGCTTTGCATTTTGCCTAATACTTTTTCCTATATCACCATGGCCATGTCCAACAACAATAGGAGAAAGATTGCTGAAAAAAGACGTCTTTTGCACTATCCGGCCACCTTTTGGTCATTTCCCATAGGTTGTCATGTAAAAAGGCAGTGCCTCCTTGAAAAAGGAGGACTGCGTGAACACGCCCTAAGCATCCGGTCAGATGGCCGAGCGTCTGTTCTTGGCTGCTTGTCGTCGTCGGTTGCACTTTCTGTTTGTCCTGTCTCTGTTTGTGTCTATGTATGCGTGTTGTGAACCCTCCTGATGCGGTGGGGGTCTGGCCGCTGTGTTTAATAAACATTTTAATAGCCGCATATTAAACCAATAATTTCTCCAGCTTCAAGATGCAATTAATCAAAGTCGGTCTTTTAATTGCTCTTGAGTATCATCCACCAAGAAAACATTAAGACTTAATTCCACAATTTGTGGTTAAAATTCCACGCAAAGTTTGGCATGGTATTTGAAAGAAAGTCCACAAATTGTGGAATCCAGATTCTTGTTGATTTTAATGTTCATGTTTGCTGTCCCCTAAGTGAATGCATGCATCTGGTTGAATATTTTAATCTCACACAGTTTACCACTTGCCCCACTCACAAGCTAGGCCATACACTCAACCTAGTATTATCGTCTGGTTTTTCGATTTGCAAGATATAAATGAATAATTGAACAAATAATTGATGGTTGAATGTCCATCCATAGTGCTGTTGTATTCTATTTATTTCTGCCTTTCTCTTCGACTAAATCTAATCTCTGTGTATGTTGCTCTCACTACATTAACTATTCAACTGCCAATACATTCTTTGAGGCGATACCTGCAATATTGATGCTTCTCCTCCCCATCTCACCCCTAGGGAACTTATTTCCTGATTTAAAGTAGAAGTAGTCAACTTTTTTGCCTTAACTTAATAATATAAAGAAAGAAGTAAATGGTGATTGCACAATGCACATCATCGGAGTTAAGTTTTGTTCTCTATAAGTCTCTATTTCACGATGCAATTCTGTCTGGCATCGCAGCAAAAACGATTTATGGAACAGGAAGTTTGCCACCCACCCAATTAATATACAATACCAGACCAGTTGTGCAATGGATGGTGGAACAACTGAAGAAACTTTGGAAATTGTACCTGTTAAAAGAAAAAGAACCCTCTTGACGGAGTAGGCAAAGAGTGATGGAAGCCGTGATAAAACAAGAGTGAACCTAAAGCAAGCTAATGTAATTTCTTTTACCTCTCTATTAGTCCGCCGTAGGATACTTTTACTATGGAAGAATCCGTTGCCCCCGTCACAGACTTCATGGCTGCGTGATACAATGTCTTTTTTAGAGCTGGAAAAGATTAAATTTTCTATACGGGGTTCAACAGATACATTTTTCAGTCATTGGCAGCCCCTGATCACTTATGTTAAGAGTCTGAAATCTCTGTCCCCGGAGTGAACAGCTTGCTATGCACTGTTATGCCCCATAAAGATATACATTGTTTCCCTCTTTTAATGATTCTGTTTCTTCTCTATTCCCCATTTTTATTTTCATTTTTGTACTTTTATTTTTTCTTTCTTTACATTGATGTACCCCATTCATTATTGATATTGTTAACTGTTTTGCACTTTTATTATTGATGATAATACTGTTAGAACAATTATTTGACCGAGGATAAGGAGCTCCAAGGGTTGGGGGGGAGGGGGGGATGTGTTGAATATTTCATGTCATTGTACTGTTATATGATGATTTCTAAAATGGCAATAAAATTTGTTGATAAAAAACAAAAAACAATCGTCATGTTACTACCCTCTAGTGACATCACAAGTGGGAGTGGCCACTCTCATGCTGCTGACTATCAACCTACCCGCCAGTGGATTGTACCAACTGGTGCCCTGATCTATCCATCATACATCTCGCTTGTGATGTCACTAGAGGGTAGTCACATGACCTGGTGGTGAAATAGGGGCCCAGCATTAAGAAATGCTGACTTGCTGGTGGCATGCTTCGACAGCAACAAAGACACTTTGCTGTTCAGACTTTATGGATTGCAATGTGACCCTATCTCAAGTTCTGGACCTCACAAACTGTCCTGACTGGCGTATTCATTCAAATGTCCATATTGGCCATGTGTCGTGGTTTACACCCTGACAGGTGCATTGGAGGTGTTTTCTAAGTCGGTCAGTGCGGTTCCAGAGTGTCATCGACCAACAGACAGGAAGGCGTTGGGGCAGGAAGTAAGTGAGTTCACAATGGAGATGAGATGCAAACACAGTGAAGAAGAGGGGTATGAAGAAATAGTAGAGACAGAAAAGAAAGTTGTGGATGTATAAGGCAGGGTGAAACAAATGGAGGACAGGAATAGCCAGATGCGTATCGAGGCCATGTTGTCATTTGTGTAAGTTTTCGAAAGAACAACTTTTAAGGGAGAACATCTCTATATACACCTGTCTTCTGTCTGTTGCCCACTCGCTTCCGCTGAGCCGTCTGCTCAACCCCACACTCAAGCGCACCAACATTGTGTACAGCGTGTGCGTGTGTGCATGTGTGTGTGTGTGTGTGTATGTGTGTGTGTGTATGTGTATGTGTGTGTCAGCTAGGGAAGCTGGGTTTTTATCAGGGAATGGCAATGGTGTTTCTTGTCTTTTCTGCATTAGGATTTATATCCGTGTTGTGAAAAGCTTTGGTGGTTGCACTCATCAATTTAAACTCATTAAGGACAATGTTGCCTTTAGTTAAAGCTGCTGTAGGTATGATTAAAGCGATATTATTTGAGTGTAATTTGTTTGAAATGTCATAGCCATCCATCAAGTTTTTCATTTGACTGGGCCAGCCCCTGTATGAGCATAATTTAAATGTAGACTATAGTTGAGGATACGTTTGACTTTAGTTAGTTAGTCAAGGTCAGGACACATTTGACTTTGGTTAAAGGTCCCCTATTTTATTGATTGCCATCCTAAGCAATTTCAAATGGTCATGTGACTAAAATTGTAATTGTGGCATAGTGACATCACAAGTGGGAGTGTCCGGCCAGATGTATGATGACTACATCAGTCTACCAGCCTACCCAGTGGATTGTACCAACTGGCCGAATAATCACGCTCACGCCTGGAGGTAAAACAGGGGCCCTTTATGAACCCTTTAAGTTTGACTTTGGCTTCAGTGATCTTTAGTGACTTTAGTGGTTTTCCCCCTCCCGCTCTCTTTCTTCCTCTTCTCTTAGTTAGACTCTGACTCACACAGGATCAGCTGCGTGGCGACTTCCTCCACCTCCTCCTCCACCTCCTCCTTTTCCTCCACCTCCTCCTCCAGCCCCCCCCCCCCCCCTCCACCTGCTGTTCTGTTTTTCACTTTTGTTATGTCGTTTTGGTCTGAACTGATTTGCCGTCCTGCCTCTCCTTAGTGGATTATCATAAACTTGACTTGACACATTTTCTATTTGTTGAAAATGGCTGTCTTTTGTGACTGAAATGTTATTTAATACAATTTAATATGTCTAGTGTGATTTAATGTAATTTGATCTGATTTGATCGGGTTGATGATTAGATTATCTTTCCCTTCCTCTTCTCTCATCTCCGCTTTGATCCTTCAGCCTCCAGACATCGCCAGTCCATTCTACAAATACGTATCAGCCTGGAACCTCTGGGTTCATTTTCGGTTTCGAAGGAGATTTTTCAACGAGCGCAGAGCAAAATGCCTCAGGACAACCAATAAAGAAACGTACATGTGCCGGTAGCCCGTAGGTGAATTAAACTTTTACCAAATCCTGTCGGAAGTAGACAATGGTAAACACATCTTTCTTATTAATCAAAATGTAAGTGCCGCTGTTTGTTTGTCTTATTTTACAGATATAGTATAAAGTCCAGTTTGTTTAATACTTCAGCACACAAAACACACAACTTGGTTATTTATGAAAGATTCAAGATTCAAGATTCAAGAAGACTTTAATTATCCCGAGGGAACTTATCGTGCAGCATAAAAGTCAGAAAGAACACAGGGGAGAAATATACACCACACAATATACAGTCTAAGGAGGGACTGCATTGAAAAAAACAAAAACAACAGACATGTATCAACAACCAGCGTTTGGCAGTATTGTAGGCTGTCTGCATGGTAAATATTACCAATAACTACAGTATTGTAGGCTGTCTGCATGGTAAATATTACCAATAATTACAGTGAGGTAGAGAGGTCTACACTGTGGACTACGTTGTCAGCAGGTGTTGGTGGATACATTATAAGGTGACCAGTGGTAAAGTGATAAGTGATAAGTGATAAAGTGATAAGTGATAAAGTGATAAAGTGCAGGATTGCTGGAGTGATGTGGCTGTAATTGACCTTAGCATTGTGTACCATTAGCATGGTATCGTGAGTTGACCTCAGGTCGCTGTGTCTCCCTTGTTCCTCTCACGCCTGAGGTGGATGCATTGTACAGCCTGATGGCAACCGGGATAAAGGAGTTCTTGTGGCGTTCTGTTGTACATTTGGGTTGGATGAGTCTATTACTGAATGTGCTTTTATATGAGGTCAGCATTTGGTGGAGCGGGTGGAGGTTGTTGCCCATGATGCTATGCATCTTGCGCAACATTCTCCTCTCCGCCACCACCGCCAGGGAGTCCAGTTGGACCCCCAGGACCGAGCCCGCCTTCCTGACTATCCTACTGATCCTGTTGGCGTCAGCTGACCTCAACCTGCTGCCCCAGCATGCAACCCCATAGAATATCACACTGGCTACGACTGACTGGTAGAACATCTTTAGCATGGTGTTGCATACGTTGAAGGACCTGAGCCTCCTCAGGAAGTAGAGTCTACTCTGGCCCTTCTTGTACACAGCCTCAGTGTTCTTGGCCCAGTTTAGTCCGTTGTCCAGGTGAACTCCCAGGTATTTGTAGTCCTTAACAATGTCCACGGGCACGCCCTTTATGGAAATGGGTGTGGGGGGGATAGTCTTCTTCCTGCTGAAGTCTATCACAATCTCCTTTGTCTTGGTGATGTTGAGCTGCATTTCGTTCAGCCCACACCACTCAACAAATTTGCTCACCCAGCCCCTATACTCCTCATCCCTTCCCCCAGTGATCTGGACAACACATGCAGAATCGTCCGAATACTTCTGCAGGTGGCAGGTCTCCGAGTGGCATCGGAAGTCAGAGGTGTATGCTGTGAACAGGAAGGGTGAAAGCACAGTTCCCTGGGGGGCCCCTGTGCTGCTGACCACCTTGTCCGACACACAGTCCTTTAGTCGGACAAACTGTGGTCGGGCTGTCAGGTAGTCCTTAATCCAGGAGACCAGGGAGAGGTCCACCCCCATCTTCGTCAGCTTGCTTCCCAGCAGGTCAGGCCGGATGGTGTCGTATGCACTGGAGAAGTCAAAGAAGCATATTCTCACAGTGCTATCGGGTCTGTCCAGATGGGTGTAGGCCGTGTCGAGCAGGAGGATGATGGCATCATCAACACCCATCTTCGGCTGGTAGGCGAACTGGAGAGGGTCCAGTGATGCGGTCACCATGGGCCGAAGACTTGACAGGCCGCCTCTCCAGGACTTCATCAGATGGGATTGTCATCGCCACCGGTCTGTAGTCGGTTTGGGGGTGCTGGGGGCACCACCTTTCTCGGGACCGGACCAGGCCAGGATGTCTTCCACGAGCACCGGCACCCTCTCCAGTCTCAAGGCTCAGGGTTGAAGATGTGCTGCAGAACACCCCTCAGTTTGGACGGCACATTATTGAGGGACCCTCGGACTGACGCCGTTCAGGACCAGACGGCCTTTGCCTGGGGGGGGAGTCTGGTCAGCGCCTTCCTCACCTGCTCTGCCGTGAAGGAAGCAGGGTGCGAGAGGGAGAGAGGGGAGGGAGGGGGTGAGGGGAGTGGAGAGGGGGGGGGGGCAGTAGAGGCAGAGGGACGGGGGTGTGGGGAGGAGGTTGGGTGGAGAGGTGGGGTGATTGGGGAGGGGTTGGTGGGGGGGGAGGGGTCGAGGGAGTGGAGAGGGGGTGGGTTGGGGAGGAGGTTGGTGGAGAGGTGGGGTGATTGGGGAGGGGGGTGGTGGGAGCGGTGGTGTGATTGGGGGAGGGTTTGGTGGGGTGAGGGGAGTGGAGAGGGGGGGGGAAGTAGAGCAGGGGAGGGGGGTGGGTGGGGGAGGGGTGGTGGGGAAAGTGGGGTGAATGGGGGAGGGGGTTGGTGGGGGGAGGGTAGCAGGTCCGGGTGTCGAGAGGGTCGTTTATGCCGGAGCCGGGGAGGGACAGCCGGACCCTCCATCGAATCGGTTGAAGAACTGGTTCAACTCGTTGGCCCGGTCTCGGCCACCCTCAGCTGCCTGGTTTCCAGCCCTCTTGAAGCCGGTGATGGTCTTCATGCCACTCCACACGTCCTTCAGGTTGTTGTGTTGCAGCTTTTTCTCCAGCTTCCTTCTGTAGGTGTCTTTGCCCTTCTGGATCACCACCTTTAGCTCCTTCTGAACCCGCCTCATCTGGTCTTTGTCCCCGTCTCTGAAGGCCCTCTTCTTCTCATTGACTCATTGGTGCTCCTCTTTATAAACAACTCATCACTGCCCCATATTAGATGAAGGGTTGTGATTGGCATGACCCAGGCCAGGTCTGGTAGAGATCTGTCTGAACCGGAGGGGAGCCAGACGCATATGCCAGAGCAAATAGAGACAGATTTGTCTGGTTCCCAGGCTCCTCTCCTCTCCTCTCTTCCTTTCCTTCTCCTGTCATCTCCTCTCCTCGAAGGGGGTAGTTTACCTGAAAAGTGAAGATGCAACAACAACAACTTGTCCTCTGCCTCCTCCTCCTCCTCCTACTCCCTTTCCTGGACAAACACACACACACACACACACACAGTCTCATACACACATAGGCACACACATATATAGGCAGGCACACACACACACACACATATATATGGACAGACACAGGCTCACAAACACACTCACACACGCAGACACACACACACACACAAACAAACACACCAGTACAGTGGCACACAAACGGCAAGACAAAAATACACACAGGAACAGCCTCCCACTCCCTCTGCCCCCTGATCTCACTCTCTCTCCCTGTGTGTGTATGTGTGTGTGTGTGTGTGAGTCTCTCTCTCTCTCTCTCTCTCTCGCTCTCTCTCTCTCTGTCTCTCTGTAGGTGTTACTCATGGCAGTGTGCTGCTGAGAGCCAGACAGTCGTGGTTTCCCCCTCGCAGAACCCACCGAGGCTGCACTCTTCTCTCTCTCTCTCTCTCTCTCTCTCGCTCTCTCTCTCTCTCTCTCCGTCTCTCTCTTCTACTGTGAGCTCGTTCTCTCAGTCAAGTGTTGGTTCTTCTTGTCTACGGGGGGAGTATCTCATCTCCTCTTCTTCTTTTGCGGGATCTTCACTACTTTACTTTGACTTCTGTTTTTCTCCTCCTCCTCCTCCTCCTCCTCCTCCTCCTCCTCCTCCTCGCTCACACTGCAGACACACTGGACGAGCTAGTGGGAGTGTGTGTGGTAGTGGTGGTGGTGGTGGTGGTGGTGGTGGTGGTGGTGGGGGGGGGGGGGGGGGGGGGGGGGGGGGGGGGGGGGGGGGGGGGGGGGGGGGTGGGGGGGGGGGGGGGGGGGGGGGGGGGGGGGGGGGGGGGGGGGGGGGGGGGGGGGGGGGGGGGGCGCTGACACCTTCCGCGCCACAGAGAATGACGAGCTCAGCTTCAACAAGGGAGACATGATGAAGGTAGGATTCAAGACATATAGATTCTCCTCTATTACACGTACAATAAGATAACATAAGATTAGATAGAACTTTATTCATCCCGAAGGGAATTCTTGTGCCAGGGTTTGCTCAAATGAAAATGATAAAATTCACAGACCTCAAATTCCAATTGGCTATATTAACTCTTTAATGTTGTCTCCAATATTTGGAACCAAGGTCTGATAACACCGCTCCACAAAAGAGGAGACAAATTTGACCCCAACAATTACTGCGGGATCTGGGTTAACAGTAACCTTGAGAAAATCCTCTGTATGATCATCAACCACAGTCTCCTACATTGCATCACTGAAAATAATGTCCTAAGCAAATCCCAAATTGGCTTCCTACCGAACTATCGGTAGTGCCACGGACATATGGCATTGTTCCTTCGGTATCAATTTCGTATCATCTTACAGATATCTGTCTGGCCCCTTGTCACCTTCTGAGCGACTTGAGTCTGAGCGACCGAGCTACCAGCCGGCGAGCTACCAGCCCTACCAGCCGGCGAGCTACCAGCCCTACCAGCCGGCAAGCTACCAGCCCCAGCAGCCGGCGAGCTACCAGCGCTACCAGCCGGCGAGCTACCAGCCCCAGCAGCCGGCGAGCTACCAGCCCTACCAGCCGGCGAGCTACCAGCCCCACCAGCCGGCGAGCTACCAGCCCCAGCAGGGTGAACACGACCGACTACCACTGGGCCCGCTTACCAGCCGGCGAGCTACCAGCCCCAGCAGCCGACGAGCTACCAGCCGGCGAGCTACCAGCCCCACCAGCCGGCGAGCTACCAGCAGCCGAGTGTGGTGATGCCTCCACTTACCTCACCATCCGGCTGTGACAGCTGCCTCCGCCTGACCCAGAAAGTGACCGAGTTGGAAGGAAGAATATCCATGCTACACCAGATCAGGGATGACGAGCTGATCCTCGACTCCTTGTTGTTCCCCGTCTGTCCTGATGCCGGGTGCCAGCCCCCGGGCTTAGTCTCACAGCTGGGTTGTCCCTGGGCCGCATTGCCGCTGTCTCAGCTGTGTGCGAGCTGGACTCGACTGTCCCATGCCTGGAGGCTACTGGCCGCTGGGCCCAGCAGGGTGCTAAACCCAAACACCCACCTCCGACTAGCTCCACTCCTGGGCCTTGGATAACAGCCTGTCAGGGTAAACTTGGTGGGAAACTCCGCCCTCATTCCCATCCACCTCATGCACCCCAAATCACCACCAGCAATACATTTTCCATTTTGGACGTCCATGATTTCCCCCCACTCCCTCTTCAAAACACTTCCCCAGAGTCTGAATGCCCTTCACTCGCACCGTCTGCCTCGACCGCTGCCCACTCTCCATCCGCCGCCAGGATTGATCAACCATCTGTCCAGTATACCTCTGGTCAGGGAGCTAAGCGACGGGCCCCGTCCTCCTCTGCCCGCCGCAAAATGCTGATGGAGGCCGTCAGGCGGTCTAGGGGTTCTCCTCGCCTCTAGCCAACTCAGGATCATCTCCCCGAATTGGACAATGTCTCCCTTTCCATAGTAGATGACGCCATGGTCAACATGCCTGGTTTGTCCACGGTGGCCCCACTCATCCCGCGTACGACTCTGATTATTGGAGATTCTGTCGTTTTGTAAAAGCAGTCACACACTGTTTCCCTGGAGCCATGGTCCCCGACATCCTTGGGAAGCTCCCGGGTCTATTACCCTCTCTCCCAGCGACTGTCAACAAAATAATAGTGCACATTGGCACAACGACACCACCCGCCAGCAATCTGAGATGTTGAAAGCTGACTTCATCCGCCTGATTGATATGCTCAACAGCTGTGGAAAGTCTATTTTTCTATCCGGTCCGATCCCCACGCTGGACCGCGGAGTTGGTCGTTTTAGTCGCACTCTCAGTCTTCACACCTGGCTTGAATCGACCTGCACCTCCCACAAAATAGACTATATTGACAACTTTAATCTGTTTTGGAACCGCTCCTCTTTCTTTTCGCGTGATGGTCTGCATCCAAACCTCCTGGGGAGTCGCGTGCTCGCCGACAACATCAGGGTCCACACGTGAGAATTGACTGTACCTGCATACGTCACACACCCCCCGCCGCTCCTCACCCCCACCCTCTCTGTCCATTGAGAACTACCATGCACCCTCTGCCGTCACCTCCTCCCCCTTGTGGACGCGTCACATTTCTACTATTCACCATATCCCAACCCACTGGTCACCTCGTTTTCTTCCCGCAAAAACAAGGGCAATAAACCACTCAAACCGTATTGACATTAACACAAACTCCTATATTGCTCCTCTAACCACTGCTATCAAGATAGTTTTACAGAATGTCAGATCTTTGAAGAACAAATCTTTTATCTGCAATAATGTAATCACCTCAAATAACCTTGACTTCCTAATGTTAACAAAAACCTGGCTTAAACAGGAGGACTACTGTACCTTGAATGAGGCCACCCCCCCTGAATTTTCTTACATCCAGAACCCTAGACACCTCTGGCCAGGGAGGGGGCGTGGCTGTCATTTACAGTGACAGATTGGTGTGTAACCCAGTGTCATGTGATGTTTTCTCCTCTTTTGAGGTCCTAGCACTCAGTTTTAAAAACAAACCTCACCCCTTCTTCTGTCTTTTAATTTATCGCCCTCCAAAGCCTAATTCAAATTTTACTGACAAATTCTCTGAACTCCTCTCATTAATAATGCCGAATCATGATAGAGTCCTCATCCTTGGAGATTTTAACATCCACACTTGCTGCACTGACAACAATTTTGCCCAAGATTTTATAAGCCTTTTAGAGTATTTTAACCTGACACATCATGTCACTGGACCCACACACAATCGAGGGCATAACCTGGACCTTGTTATAACTCACGGTCTGAGCCTTCAGAATCTTGATGTTTTAGATAGAGGTATCTCTGATCACTACAGTGTTAGTTTTGATGTGTTGTGTCCTCAGCCTCCCAGGATCATGTTTTCTCCTATTCGCTCCCGTACCATTAACTCTTCGACTGCTGGGAAATTCTGTGATGTCTTCACTGCTTCCCCCGCTCCCTCCATCCCCTCTCACCAGACTGCTGACCTGCTAAATACTTTTAATAACCTCTGTAAGGTCACTTTAGATATTGTAGCCCTGAAAAAAACCAAGAAGAGAGCATTTGTAAAATCATCCCCCTGGCTCAATGGCTGATACAGGTCAATGTTCTATTGTAATCCTCCTTGATCTTAGTGCCGCCTTTGACCATGCCATCCTCATTGACCGCCTTAAAACCTTCATTGGCATATCAGGCTCTGCTCTTAACTGGTTTACTTCCTACCTATCAGATAGACCGTTTTCAGTTAGCTTAGGCAATGCAGTTTCCACCTCGGCTCAGATGAAGTATGGTGTGCCGCAAGGTTCTATTCTTGGCCCCATATTATTCTCCCTTTACATGCTTCCACTAGGCCACATCATCCGTAAACACAACATCAATTTCCATTGTTATGCCGATGATACGCAACTCTACCTGCCCATAAACCCTCAGGATTCTCGGTGCCTAACGACCGTCACAGCATGTTTAGATGATTTACACTGTTGGATGGCTCAACATTTTCTCCAACTGAATAATAATGAATCAGAAGTAATTTTATTTGAGCTCCCCATCCTCTACTGCAATAATTCAACAGAACCTTGGTGATCTAGCAGCCAACATAAAATCCACAGGCAGAAATGTAGGGGTGATCTTCGACAACAATCTAAATATTAACACACAAGTAAGCAAAGGTGGTCCAGTCATGTTTTTATCAGTTAAGAAACATTTCAAAGGTGAAGTCATTTATAACTCCTGCTGATCTAGAAAAAGTCATCCATACATTCATCTCTTCCCGCCTAGACTACTGTAACTCCTTATACTTACCAAGAAAAACATATCCCGTCTCCAATTAGTTCAGAATGCAGCAGCCAGACTTTTAACAAGAACCAAAAGAGCAGAGCACATCACACCTATTTTAAAATCCCTTCATTGGCTACCCATTTATTTTAGAATTGATTTTAAGATTTTATTGATTGCTTTTAAGGCATGGCGTGGTCTAGCCCCTTCATACATCACAGACCTTTTAACTCCTTATGAGCAATAGCGCAGTCTGAGATCCTCGGTCAAAGCCCTTCTGGTCATTCCAGGGTCTAGACTGAGGATGAAGGGTCCTTTGCCTCCAGGGCCCCTAGACTTTGGAATGACCTGCCTGAGGAGATCAGGCTAGCAAACTCAGTGTTATCCTATAAATCACTTCTTAAAACATACTTTTACAGACTTGCTTTTACTACCTGATCTACTACCTATTGCTTGTTTTTATTATCTTTATTACTTGTTATATTATTATTTTATTATGCTTCTTGCACTCCTTCTGTTGTTTTTACCATTGATGTTTACTGCATAATTTCCTTGTTGTTTTTACCTTAAGGCTGTGAAGCGCTTTGTAACTTTGTTTTAAAAAAGTGCTATACAAATAAAGTTATTATTATTATTATTATGTCAGGGACCTCTTCATCTGACTTGCGGCTCCCCCGAGACCTAAACTCAAGTTCAGCGGTGACCACACCTTTTCTGTGGCAGCCCCCTAGATTGAGGAATACTCCCCCCCCCCACCCCCAGATCTCTGTCAGATCTGCCCTCTCTATTGATTCCTTTAAGTCCATGTCCATGTCCAGAAGTGCTGTTATTCTTTAGCGTTTGAATGGGGCTTTTGCGCCTGTGATTGCTCCATTTGTACCTGCGATGCACCGTGTGCATTGACACTTACATGGGTGTTGACTTTGCTTTCCTGCGCTGAGCTGTGCAGAGCTTTGGTCGACGTGAGTGGTTTTTTAAATGTGCTTCAGAAATAACTCGGCTTGACTTGAAATTTCCGGCGGTAAGGTCATCAACAACAAGCGTGTTTAAATAGAGGAGACTGCAGTGGAACGGCACCTCAGCCGCAAAGCAGATCTGATAGATTGAGTTACAGCCTTGTTGTTTGAAGTCAGTCTGACAGCAATTGACCTGGACAGGTGGGAATTAAATATCAATGTGGCAGTGTTCCTTAGAGTCACGTCAATTACCTCTCACTTTTTACCCCTCTCTCTCGCTCTCTCTCTCTCTCTCTCTCACTCTATTTTGCCCTCTCGCTCTCTCTCGCTCTCTCTCTCTCTCTCTCTCTCTCTCTCTCTTGCTATCTTCCTCTCTCTTTTTCCCTCCCTTATTCTATCTCTCCCTGTCTTTCTCCATCTCACTTTCTCACTCTCTCTCTTTCTCTCGCTCTCTATCTCTCCCTCTCTCTCTCTCTGACTCTCTCTCTCTCTCTCTCTCCCTGACCCCCTCTCTCTTTCCCACGACCTCTCTTTCTCTCCCCTATCCCTCTTACTTAAGATGTGTTTCAGTCAGAGGACCTCATGCTGTCCCTCCATGTCAGGGCGGTCAGCTCATTAGCATATCAGCAGAGGGGGGAGGGAGGGTTTTTTTTAAGATGAGATTGATGTTTACAATGTATATATACATATGATATGATATGATAGAAATATAATAGATATATAGGATACATATACTGTAAGAGTCAAAGTAGACCCAGAGGAAATTAATGTTGATTTCCTCTGGGATTTAGCTTACATTGTTTTTGAAATGGCTCCTGGATACCGTGTATGGTTTAGGACTTGCAAACAACACTGTTGAGATATTGAAAGTACTATTATGACCACTTGGATGAGTCTGTGTGGATACAGGGGAACTCTGTTGGGAAATACAGAGGGTTAATCCACCTTTGATTAAAAAATGTCCTGGGGTGGATGTGAGAAAACCGCAATACTTTGGTGTAAGATGTAACTGATAAGTTATGTTAGCGAGAGCGAGGAGAACAAATAAGAATATTTGTCTTTTGCGTCATATTAATTATCAATATCATGGCGGGTTATCTATGGTTTATATGTTATTACATTTGTGTGTGTGTGTGTGTGTGTGTGTGTGTGTGTGTCTGTGTGTGTGTGTGTGTGTCTGTGTGTGTGTGTGTGTGTGTGTGTGTGTGTGTGTGTTGGCAACGAATACCCAGAGAACCTGCATGATGCAGGATCTCCATGGCAACCTTCTCACCACCTGTGTCTGCAAACTCTGCATCCGGATCCCCATTGGTCAATCAGAGCGCTGTTCATCCCTGGCTCAGCATCCTTCCAGAACATCCGAGGGCCGCTTGAACCTATTTCAATCTGTCTTTGTGTTGTAAAAGGCTAATCTTGTAGCAGGCGACGTGAAGGTCTTCACTTTTTGACGCTGTCGGCTGAAAATATTTTGGGCTTTTTTTGCTTTGGACAGCAATGTCTTCCCAGGCTCCAAGGTTACTGCTGCCCACGCTGCTCCCTCCAAGTACCAACCATTACGAAGCGTGAGGCATCATTTTGGAAAAATATTCTTTTCTGAGGTTATTGAATCTGTTCTTTCTTCTCCATTTTTAAGTTTGATCAGTGCACTACTTTACTCTATTTTACTTTACTCTTATTTCATATACTTTATTTTATTGTGTTTACTCTATTTGACCTGCTCTGCACTGTTTTACTCTATATCAGAGAGTTTTATCGACTTGCAACGCAACACAGCGTAAAACAACACAACCCCTGCTTTAGCATTTGGGTTAGGTGCAATGTATACTTGTGCGTCCGTTACGTACAGTACCTAGGGCCAACACACCATTGTTAGCATTGATACTTGTGAGTAGGGGTTTGCCTCGCACTGCAATGGCACCGCCCGTAGGAGGAAATGTGATTCTACCAGCAGACCAATCACCTTTCTTGCGGTCGCTGTAGATTTCTGGAGGGGTCCACGTCAAGCAGCAAGCAAGGGTACGTGGCTATGCATAGGCCGCGCGTATGCTACTCTACACTAAGCGGGACACAGAAGTATAAATGCGCATTAGTGTTCCATTGTCTCTAGTCTTCCATGCTGTACTGGACTCTGTCGGATTGTGTTCTCTTGTACTCTTCTCTGCCCTACATGCCGAAACTAAACTGATGAAACTAAATAAACTTTCTTTCGTTTCGTCAGTTTAGTTTCGGCTGAATAACCGCATTTCACCGGAGCCCATGGTTGTGGAGAGCTTTGCTGCATTCCAAGGTAACTCTGAAACTGTCCTCTTCTGCACTCTGCCTGTCATGAGTTCATCCACTTATCCATTCATAGACAAGTCCTCTGTTGTACTCTCCAGGGCCCAGAGTGAGAGAGAGAGAGAGAGAGAGTGTCACGATCTCCATCACTACATGAAAGTAGTGTCTGTCACGATTCGACTGTTCCGGAAGATTTGATGTAGTGTGATTTGATCAACCTCATTTAGTAAATTCTCTATAGACCCCGGTATGCCTTGGAAAAGTGTCTGCTGCTAGGTACTTATACCCATCGACATATAAATTGCTGGGAGTGTATCAGCGTTCCGCGTAGCTGTAGTGAATTGCTGTACCCGGTCATAATGGTGCGACTTTAAATACTTGTAAGCTTCTCGCGTCACTGCGGGATATTTGCTGTGACCGATCGCTCGCTATGTAGTTCGGATGGCCGTACCAGGCGTGGAAAGCTTTGATACGATCGGGTGACGAGTGTCGTCGTTGGTAGTGTCGTGCCTAGTATAAGTAGAGTTAGGCTATGGAGACATTTTCACCTGGAGAGGGTGTCTGATAGTTGACCCGAAACAAGAACTCAGGAAACATCACTGACGATGTGTCCAGGTGCATCACAGGAAGATGTATGTTAAAGGTTCTCTCTGAACCAGAAATCGATGTTAAATTGAAAGAAAATGTACCATGTTCCTGAAACAGCTTATGGCATTATCTAAGTTTCATGCTTTTTTCAGATTTCTTTCATACATAACAATACATTCTGTATTGCGAGCACAAAAACATTTCACCAACTCAACGTGTCACCATGGTAACCAAATCAATTGACAAGGTAGCATCTGTAACTTTGGAAAGTTGTCATTATTGATGAGTATGACCTTATGACCTTATGTTTTTATTTTGATGTAATTCTTGTTTGTTTATTCTTTTATATTTGCAAAGTCTTTAAAATACTTAATATGTGTTTATTCTGACTGCTGCCTACTTCGCTAAAAAGTAAAACATAAAACTAAAATGTAAAATTGTGTGCAATTTACTGTTGGCAGTCATGTACCAGTCAACACGGATGATCCAGAAAAGACCTGAGATAAGTGAATTACAGGAAATGACATTCCTGTAATTCACTGGGTTGACCTTCTCGCTCACATCACCTGCATGCTAATCTGTGAAAATAAAGAAAATAGCAAAGGTGAATGCAGAGGGCACTGGAGTTCAGCATATTGTACTTGCTAATACATTAATTAAATGACATTCAGAGGTTCATTCATAGGCTCCTAGAGACCTTACAAAGCTGCGTTTGACAGTTTTATCTTGGCTTCTTTGAGAAGAAGTTTTAGTGGTATGTGTTTATGGCCATGAAACACAACTCTTAAACTATGTAAAATGAGATGACTTATTGTACACTTTTCTTGTAATATTAATGTCAAATGTAAAAGTGCATTGTTTATGTTTAGTGTGGTGTGGACCCGAGGACGACAACTAAGCCAACGTCTGCGTCAGCTAACGGGGATCCAAATTAAATCATAAATCCTACTCCATGAGGCAAATAAATATTTTCTGACATGACGGAGCGCCAACAGTGTGAGTAAACCACCCGCCTGTTGCTGGTTGCCCGCATTTCACCATTGGTATGAGCCGAGATTGGGAGGCATGTCATCGCAATTACGGCAGATATGTCAAACACCCTCACGAGCTGACAAGCAAGGGGGTGGAGGGCCTTTTCACCGCATGGCGTTTCAGTCGGAGCCATAGACCGCAATCCTGGAAAGGTTACAGATGGTATTCACGCGCATAAAGGTTTGGTAAATGTGACGCTTCCAACTTCCGGTCAACCACAAGACCACGATCCCCAACACAAAAGAAAATACATTCATTCTGTTCACGGTCTAATATTGTACAGTACAGCACACGGAAATAAACACATTCAGTTGAATTCATCGTGAGTTCAAGGCCCCAGCAGCAGTTCCCGCCGTGCCGATGCCGGCAGCGTGCTTGGGGGGGGGCATTTATTTTCATTAACGCCGGACAAATTGGAACACGGGGAAACGCCTAATCGGATTGTTTACGACGTGGCGCCGTTTCTTACGTAACGTCGGCCAGCAGAGGAAGCTGATGGGGGGGGGGGGGGAGAGAACCGTCTGATTAGATTAGAGTTTATGGATTTGATTACTCTATGGAGCCATGTGGATTGCAGGAGATGAACACCTATGTAATTTCAACACCGTGCAAAACCGTTTTATAGCGAGCTATTAAATGGATGCTTGGAAAAGGACGGTGGGATCGTTTCATTACAACACAACACAAAGATTTGATTTTGTCTTCGTCAACCTTGTTTCTCACCCCAGGGAAACACGCAGGCCCACACACATACACACACACACATGTACACGCACACGTACACACACACACACGTACACACACACACACACACATGTACACACACACATACACACACACACACACACACACAGGACATTGGTGTAAGCTTTTTACACTAAATTACACAGCAATCGTATTCAGACACTACTTTCATGCAGTGATTTCAATGGTGGCCGAGTTGCTAGAAGTTTCTCTCTGTCATGGGAGTTGGCAGTAGGACCCAATCGCAGACTCAGGACTCGGGGTTTTGTGGTGGAATAAATGTTATTTATTACCGTGCAGCTGTCACACCCAGCTCTATCACAAGGCGAGTACTCAGGGCACACACACACACACACACACAAACACACACACACACACAGGGGGGGGGGGGGGGTGAATGAATCAGTATGCAGCATGCAGCAGCTCACGGCCCCTCTGGCTTTCTGTACTTTGCAATGTGTAGACCAAGAGTTGTTCTGTAATTGTGAGCAGACTTGGCACACGTAGGCATAGGTATAGCCTCATTATTCATATTGCTGGATCTGCGTGGACTTATGATGCATATATGTATACGGTCTTATTATGTGTAGATGTATACGTGTATGCAGTCTTTTATTATTTGCAGATACTGTCTTCAATGTAGGGGCAGGATTGTCTAGTAGTAGTCGTGGTTAGTGGTGTTCGAAACTAATTGCTATGCATTTCTTAATCACATTAACTGACACTCCATTGGTGACACTCGTAACACTCCAAAGCCTACGGGAGCCCGTTGTTCAACACAGAATGACCGCACCACAGCCAGGCTCATTTTATGTTTGTGTGAAACCTCAAAACTTGAATAGCATTTCCGAGCTTTCAGAAGCGCAAGATAAACAGCATTCAGTCAGTCACAGAGCCCAGTGACAGACAATAAGACATTTTTGACGATATGTTAAAAAATCTTGAGTGACTTGTCATGAAAGAGAGAGAGAGAGAGAGAGAGAGAGAGAGAGAGAGAGAGAGAGAGAGAGGGACAGAGACAGAGGGTTGATCATCATGTCAGTTTCCGTGGTTACAGCAGCAGCTGGGTTCTGCCCGAGGTCTCGCTCCAGGTGGGGAGAAAAACTCCTTCCGGTCCTTCCGGTCGCCGGAAGGACACACACACACCACACACACACACACACACACACACACACACACACAACACACACACACACACAACACACACACACACACACACACACACACACACATACTGGTTTCCATGTTGGATGGGGACCAACTTTCTAATTATCACTTTCGAACACGCTTTCTAAAGGTTCTAGAGGCATGAAAAAAAATCAGGTACACTAGCAATTGCTTTGTTTATATAGCTTATACACGACTTCAAATCTCTGAATTGATGAAGTGAACATGGCTGATGGAGACCTCATTTGCATATATTTTGCATAATTCACACTAAGTCCCATTTGATTAGTGGGGACCTTGCAACAATAAGTGTATTACTATTTTGAAATGGCAAACAACATATATCACGGAAAACCTCAGATTATTGCATTTGTTCAAAAAAAGTATCGACAACCAAGAGAATTAAAAGATGCAGTAGTAGAACATCAATGATGGTTCAGATTTTGAAATGGCTTAGTTGTTCATAGATGATTTAAATGAAGCATGAGACCTGCACACGGTGCTAGTGATGCAAAGCACCACTCTTGCATAGAATGCCTCGTGCTGTGCATGTAGTCATCTTCACAACATTGCAGATTTTATGTTTATGTCACTCAGCCCCATCATCATGAAGTGCTTCGAGAGGCTGGTCCTGGCTCACCTCAAATCTAGCCTCTCACCCTCACTGGATAAACACCAATTTGCCTACCGTGAGAACAGGAGCACGGAAGACGCCATCTCCTCAGCTCTTCACTCTGCTCTCTCCCACCTGGATGAGAGCAACACCCACGTGAGAATGCTGTTCATCGACTTCAGCTCAGCATTCAACACCATCATCCCCTCCAAACTCATCTCCAAACTTGGTGACCTCGTGGAAACCAAGAACCTTGTCAGGGAGGGGGTCTAGCACCTGGTGGCGTGGTGCGCCGACAACAACCTGGCCCTCAACACCAAGAAAACCAAGGAGCTCATCGTGGACTTCAGGAAGACCAGAGCTGGCGCGCACGCCCCCGTCCTCATCAACGGTGCGGAGGTCGAGTGTGTCTCCAGCTTCAAATTCCTGGGGGTCCACATCTCCGAGGACCTCTCTTGGACCCTCAACACTGCCTCACTGGTCAAGAAGGCTCACCAGTGTCACTTCTTCCTGAGGAGACTGAGGAAAGCCCACCTGCCCCTCAGATTCTGGTGAACTTTTACCGGTGTGCCATTGAAAGCATACTCACTAACTGCATCACAGTGTGGTACGGCAACTGCACTGTTTCAGACCAGAAAGCGCTGCAGAGGGTGGTGAAAGCCGCCCAACGCATCATCGGACTACCACTCCCTGCAATAGAGACTACCCAACACAAACGGTGTCTGAGGAAGGCACGCAGCATTGTCAAAGACACCTCTCACCCCAACCATGGACTGTTTGCCCTCCTTCCCTCTGGGAGGCGCTACAGGAACCTTCGTTCCAAGACAAGCAGGCTCAGGAACAGCTTCTTCCCCTCAGCTGTCATCTCCCTGAACTCTGTACCACGATGACAGCCCCCCCCCTTGCCTATACTCTAGGCTCCGCTGCCCACCGTATGAACTCTGAACTCTGTTGACTATATCCTATCACCATCCATGTCTTCAACTGCCTTGCACTGTAATCACAACTAAATACCTCTACCTATAGTTTACACACTTATTGTTTACATACCTGTAGAATAGCCATGTACATATATATATATATATATTTATTACAACTGTTGATATACCTGCATACCCCTGCTCAATACATATAGTTTACTTATTTATTGTTCACATACCTGTACTATGCACTTTACTGCCTCATTTGCACTCTGCAACTTCTTTTCGCTGTACTGTACTTGAGCTGTGGTGCCAATGACAATACATTTTAATCTAAAAATCTAAATCTAAATATCAGTGTGATTGAAGTAGGGCTGGGTGATTAATCGATCTCGAATCGAGATCGTGATACATATTTTGTCGATCTCGATCTATCAGCCTTTGAGATCTTTTACGATCTGGATAGATCTGACAGCAGCGTCATGACGCACTGGAAATAACAACATCCAATCAGTGTGTTGTCTCAGTGGCGCAGCAGAGTGCGTTCTTACCTTCAGCTCTGCAATCCTGGGTTCAAATCCCACCGATCACACTGCAAGCAGGACTTGAACACACGACCGCAGAACTGACAACCGAGACACCACACTTTGAACTAGTTAAGCTGAGTCCTATTATAGGACTGTTGTTAATGTAAATGCCGGATTAAACAACACAACGTGCTGTAGTTTGCCCACATCTGATTTAACCAATTCACAGGGAATTTGAGCCACTTGTTTTACTATTCCTGTCTCCCTCGAAAAAACATGATGTTTACTGCCCAGCTTTCAGTTTTATTAACATTTAAATAATTTAAAGGTGTGTTTTATTAAGGCTATTACAGCATGTTTGCAGTGTTTAATATTTACATAATTTTTGTTAAACTGTTCTAAAGTTTAACTCATGAACCCTCTGGTGTCTTCTTCATTTGTCATGATCAGGATACTCTTCAAACTGGCAACATTATCAAATTATATATTGGTAGAAGAAAATTGTGATGATATTTTTTGCCAGATCGCCCAGCCCTACTTTCACATATGCTTCCTTTCAAATAACTCACTCCCATTTTTGGCTATTATTGGCACTTTAGAAGAAAACTATATAATTCCAAACATTCAAATGCTTTTTAAAAGGTACACTACATAACCCCCCCCAGCACTAACCTGTGTGTTTATATGTCTTAACACTTATTAATGGCACTTAGCATTGTTGTTCGTTCTCAGATGTTGTAGCATGCTTAGAATCGCACGCCTGCCCAGCTACTTTATGCAGGCAACTTGGCAATTATGAAACTCGTTCTATTTGTCTCGTAAATATGAATGCTGGAAAACAGCTCTATTCTTATCTTCAGGTACCACAGTGATATATTGCTGCCTCTCCTTCAACAAAATGTACTCTCTGTAAGTCACTTTGGATAAAAGCGTCTGCCAAATGCCCTAAATGTAAATGTAAATGTAAATGTAAATGTAAATGTAAAAGGTAGGAAATAAGTTCAACATGTTCAGTAGACCTGAGCTGAGACATGCGAATGTAAACAAAAACTGCCAGACCAGAAAGTAATCTTCAAACTATTTTCCGTTTGCCATTTTCTTTTTGTAGAACTGTAATAACCATAGAATTTCAGGTTCTGCCAGTCCGGTCCTGAAGTGCTTTCTGGTTTCAGCCCTGAAACACTTCTCACAGTCCACGCTTTTGCTGGTATCAAATATCAAGAATGTGATGAATCCCATTCTTGTGCCTTTCCCACTGCCTGGCCAGCCTTCCTCTGCTGCCGTGGGTGTTTTTTTTTTTTTCTCTCTTCTGGGTGGTTTTGAGCAAATACATTTGTAATTGAAAGGATTTAGGAAAGAGTGTGTGCCTGGAATTTCGACAAGTTCGTGAATCCTATATCAGTCTATTGTATATGCCAGCATCTACAGTAATTAAGTAGCCATTATATTTGCACTCTGCCTATGGATATAATTACATTGTAGAACGGTATCTTATCATGTTCTTTGGATACTTTTTGGATGCTGTGCTTGCCAAGAGTTTGGCGCAAGGCTGCTACAGTGGCAAAACATGGTGAGTGAAATAAATCCATCTAGTTATTCCGACTATCATAGTATGTTCCAAATAATTATATCAGACATTACAACCATTAATCAAGTACTACTATGGTGATTATGGCTTTAGCAACTTTATACTTTGTTATTCCAATTGATATTAAAGCTCTTGAAACACTTGCATTAGCTCTAACATGAGTTGCTTCTACAGTATGAGTAAGACTGCAAGTTATTACTATCCATCCATCCACTCATTAAAACTGCTCCAGCCTCTGTGAGAACCCAGGGCAGTTTGCTTGGTAGAGGGGTTAGTTATTACTAATGTTTCAATTATTAGTACAAGTATTACTAAAACTAATGTTACTGTTACTAGTCCCACTTCAAGCACCTAGTAGGCCCTAGCAACAACCAATGAACCCAATCATTCAGTATTACAACAACGGATGGGTTTCTGAGCGTTGTGAACAACTCAGAGCTGCTGGGGGCAGCAACAGTTCTGTGGCGTCTATCTAGTTGACAGCTGCTAATCCTGGCTTGACAGAAGAGGGTAACTGATGGATTTGAAAGGAAAAAAGCATGAATTTCAAATGTTTCAGTGATAAAATTACAAACAGATGTAAGGTGGTCAGTGATTCAAAGGTGTGCAGAGTTTCTTTTTATAATATGTGTGTGTGTGTGTGGAGCATTGAGTGAATTACCAGCCGGAAACTATAAGGGGGCGCAACCGAGCACTCCACACACACACACACACACACACACACACACACATTGACTGGTAAACATGTGTTTTGGGCCAATACTAAAATCCACACAGGCACATTCAGAATCACTCCTGCATTCATTTAAAAGGGTTTTCCTCATGGGAACTTGATATTTTGTCCCCACTCTGCAAGAGGTCCCCATGATGTGACTGTGTAAACAGATTGTTGTCCCCACAATGTGTGTGTGAACAGAACACACACACACACACATACTGTATACACACACATATGCACACACCAGATACACACACCGATACACATACACACACACACAGACCTGATACACATACAGTACACACACCGGATACACACACATATACACACCTGATGCACACACATATACTGTACATAGACCTAATGCACACACACACACACACACCTAGTAGAAACATACACATACCCAATATACACACCCAATACACCCACCTGACACACACATACGGTATACACACAATTGATACACACACATAAACACGACTGATACACACACATACACACCTAATATACATACACACAATACACACAACTAATACATACACACACCCGATTTAATGGTTCATGGTAAAAGCTTTTATTGTCTTTTCATCCATCTTCATTATCTACTACTACCATTTGTAATGGAAGAGAAATCCACCCAGACAGAGATATATCATCTTATAATAACACTATGCGGACATTGCTATCATTGAGCACGTTTACATGCACACTAATAAACCGATCATTATCTGATTTCTGGAGTTACCAGATTATTCAAGTGGTGATGTATACAGCATAGTCCGATAACCTTTATCAGATAAAGGCCTTTATCGGTTTATGAGAAATCTGATTAACACAGCTTGGTTTTTGACCAATAATCTGTTTTCTTCGGCGCATGTATACGTTAATCAGGTTTCTTTTCGTTCTTTTACATGCGCATGTGTAAACGGATGTACCAACCGCCGTAAAACAAGAAGAAGAAGAAGAAGAAACGGATGTAGATTGAACGCATGCGGATGCAGTCAACCACAGGACAGCAACAAACATGGCGAGCGGCAGCAGTAGATCCCGTGGGGTAGAACCCATTTTTGGAGGGGAAGAGGAAACAAAACTCATGCTCAATGAAATGAAGGACATGAAACATCCTTCATCTCCTAGATGGGAGAAAGTATAGGAACGGTGACATTTTTAAGAAGGTCTCGGAGGTCTCAGAGAGGACAACGGCGGAAGAAGGAGAGCACTATTTAGGTCATGTTTTCGCACGTGTAACAACTCCCACATGAGGACAGCCCTGACTGGCGCGATGCCATGATAAGCGATGCTGTTGTAAACAAGACATGAAGTTTGAGTTTTTATGTCAATAACGTCATGAATGTCATGAACCTCATGAAAGAAATCCAACTAATCGACTGAATCATGTAAACCTGGGTTTTCAGTTTATCTGATTACTGAAGTGCATTAAACACGTCAAATCTGATTATTACCATTACCTGATTATTCCCAGTTTATCGGATTATTGTGTGCATGTAAACGTAACTCAGTGTCATTTTGCTTAAAGTGTCCTGTAAGACTGAAAGGGGGAAATGAGGAAAAACATGCATTCCAGGTGACCTTTGGCATGAAGAATTTGTCTTCCATAAGCACCGTGTTCACACACACACCCGCCCACACCTCCCAGCACACCCCACTCACAGACCGGCCTTATATAAGGTTATCTGCTCAAGTACTTAATTGGCCCATCAGCCATTTACAGGGTTGCGTCAGATACCCATACACAGAAATATACAGTAAAATGTGTACATAAAAAACGATTACAAAAAATATATACAGTCATGATAAATATTTAAACATTACACAACCAATATTTACCCTCATTATTACCAATAAATAACTTGGATAAATAAATACATTCAAACGATATGTAGAGCTACCCTACCCTCACTTCCTGGTTGTAGTTAACGCTCCTGGAACTACTGATAGGTTGTTTATCCTGAACACCCTAGCATGAGTCTTAAAGCCACTTGCCCATGATGATAAGAAACCTGCTCTGCACTCACCGCGACGTAGGAGCAGAGGCAAGGCAGCGCAGGTGAACGTCATCAAAAAGTGGCAAAGGACAACATTCAAGCCAACATTTCTCCACGCATTACTTTTCCTGCTGAAATCATGTTTGTTTTTAATGTTGTGTTGGAGAGTTCGGGGAACTCTGAATCACAGAGGATATGTTTTTTTTTCATCACTCTCTCCCTGCTTCTGTGTCACTTCTGGCTATGTCACATACAGCTGTTATCTCATTGGTCGCGCTTTGAAAGGTCAGCGGCAAACAAGGTCAAAGTTGAAATATTTGAACTTTGAGCGCCGCGCACGGTGGCAAAATTTGAGCGGTGGGCGTCACGCCAAGTGGGCGGCACCACCACTCTCTCCATAGAAAAACAATGGCACAGTCAGCGCAGAGCGGTTTTGTAGCTGATCATGGGTAACCGACCTTATGCTACGCTATTGTGCTACTATTGAGTGGTGAACTCATATGTCTTATTTGTGTTACGGTTCGTCCGTCCTCGCCTCCACATCCGCACCTCTCCCCTCCCGCTACGAGCCCTTTGCGCTCCTCGGCGCATGCGCAACGGCAGGAGCATCGATGACGCTGCCAGAATTCAATCACCTTCCACCACTACAAGAACCTGGTCGGCACTCCACTAGTCGCCAGTTCTTCCCATAACCCTGGAGGATTAACGTCTCGCCGTTAGCCAACCCTGGTTTTTCCTTTGCTCGCACCCCGTCCCCTCCTCGTCTCTCCAGCGTCCCGGACCCCCTCTGCAGTTGTCCTCCCAGGGATCACTATCCCTTCCCCTCCTTCTAGACAATTTAACTTCACGCAGTTATTGTGCTGGTTTTTGTGCAGTTGCCTTCCCAGCAGGGATCACTGTCCCTTCCCCTCCTTCTTCTCCTCGACAAGAAAAAAAAAAAAAAAAAGAAAAAAAACGAAAACAATACTTCACGCAGTTATTGCGCTATTCCCGGTTTTTGTGCAGCTGCCGTCCCAGGGATCACTATCCCTTCCCCTCCTTCTTCTCCTCGGCACCCCAGCATCCCGGATCTCCGCAGCTGAGCCGTGCCAACCTGCAGAGCCCTCACCCTGCTCCACCCGCAACCCTCTACAGCTCCTGCGAGCACCCTGACATTTCTTTGTGACAGATGTTTGTGGCAACCCCTGTGTGTTTTCTTTATTAAACCGGCCCTCTGGGCTTGTGCTTGAACTGACTTCTCCTCCATTGCTGTGCGCCTGGGTCTTTCCCCCCTCACCCCCTAACAATTTGCTTGTTCACAGGCATACGACGCGGCAGAACAACCCAGCGGTCGCCTGTGGAATGCCAGACCAGACTCACATGGGCTGTAACCTCCAGCGAGCAATCAATAAATGAATACATTTCTTAAATACCACGTGTGTTTATTTAACCCTGTATACGATATATGTAAATATGTGCATCAATTAACTTTCTGTGATATTTACAATGGCCCGTCGTCATTTCTTCTGTCTCTGTCTCGCTGTGACCTTTCCCATACTAGAGAAACAAGGGGAATAGAATCTTCATAAAATAAAGCTTTTCTCTTCTCAGAGTGCAGGTTGTGTGTACATTTCCCCCAAAAGCAATACAAGAAAAAAAACGACACTTTTTGTACACAAAAACAAATAAATCTGTGTCCGAATTTGAGCTGAAAATGGGGGTTCACTTGCACTTTAACAACGAGCGACGCCTCTTGGTATGGGATGTGACTGAAATTATTGAAACGGGAGCGCGTTAGGCATGTGTCGGCCACATTACGCGCCCTGTCATCCCGTCACCCAAGCAGCAACAGAATCTTATTACTACACACCAGCCTAAAAAAGAACTGAAATTATTGAAACGGGAGCGCGTTCGGCCACATTACGCGCCCTGTCATCCCGTCACCCAAGCAGCAACAGAATCTTATTACTACACACCAGCCTTCCGTTTGTTTTCGGGCTTTTCTTAATTGGGTTCCCCCGCCCCTCCCCCCCCCCCCCCACCCCCCCCCCCCCCCCACCCCCCCCCCCCCCCCCCCCCCCCCCCCCCCCCCCCCCCCCCCCCCCCCCCCCCCCCCCCCCCCCCCCCCCCCCCCCCCCCCCCCCCCCCCCCCCTCTCCGGCAAAGAGTGTTCCGAGCTCAGGAATTACTGTCAGCGCAATACAGAATCTGTCTGTGCACATTAGTGGATAATGTGTCTGGGGAAGGGGGGGGGGGGGGTGCATGTTGTTCTGCATGGCTAATCATCTCCGCACGTTGTTGGCCTGTGTTCCCAACTGCGAGCCGTCACTGAATTGTTTACAGGTCTGTTGCGGTGGGATGCTTCTCGCCAAGCCAATCCATCATTCATTCATGGCGGCAGTCCAACCGCTAAAGGCACACGTGACCGCGGCTCCTCTACATGCGCATGTACCCCCCATGCTAGTATAAGTGGGGCCTTGTACAGTTACATATTTTATATGATTTTTAATATGCGAAAGGATTTCTGCATGCTTTTTTTATTATTTGTATTTTATTGAGCATTTTATTACGCTAGTTAATCAATACACTTTTTTCCTTTTTATTTCAGTTTTTTCTGTGATGAACAAAAAGGGGGGATTGAGCAATTTGCAGGTTTTTTCTCGGTCCATAGCACAATAAAAATGTATTTACAAGGTGAATGACTGAAGGTGATTTTTTTTTAAGAAACTCGAGGGACAAGTGAACAAAACTTTTGTTCACCTCCTATTGCTTGTATGGCCGATTATCGTCCGACTTTTTCAAAGTGCAACCCAAGGCCACTGTTATGAAACAAACAACCTCTCTCTCTCTCTCCCTCTCTCTCGCCCTCTGTCTTTTTGCAGGATTTAGTCTCTTGTGTGGCTAATTCGCCTCTTGGTTATACCTACAAAAAGCGATTTGCGTACAACAGACACACTAAAAAGCCCCACCATTCATCTCCAGAGGGTGCTTACAGTTCATGAGTAAGAAGACGCCCTTATCCATGACCTTCTCTCTCGGGTGGGACAACAAATCCTTTAAAATTAAACGATGCGTTGACAGAGACAACTTTGATCTGGAGATGGATCCTTTAAAACCGGTCCCTTGATATCAATCATTTTTCCCGTCTTGGTTGAGGTGGGATTCATCACTGCACAAGTGACTGGTCCGAGAATGGACGAAGAAGAAGAAGAAGAAGAAATCCTCAGTTGGTGATCGGTTGTTGGTGTGGGAAGACAGAATTGATTTCTGGATCTTTCCTGGGGGTTGGCTGTGGACCTGCTATAATCACCCCCCACCCCCCCCCCCCCCCCACCCCACACACACACATCAAACACACACACACATCAAAAAGGAGAGAGCTCCATCCTCCATGCCTCGTCCACATCAGATAAACCACATCCTTGCCCTCCTCATCCCCTTCCCGCTATGGAAGGCCTTAGGATTGATAGGGTGGACAGACAGGGGTGGTGGGGGTGGACTGCATTATTGATCAATGCATTGTTTCCCAACGCTGGCCATTTTGAAAATGTATGAGAAATACCCTTGAACCGGATTGGAATGTCTCATGGCAAAAACGCCCCACCTCGTGAGGTCACCTGAAGTGCACATGGGGTGCCATCAGTGTAGCTATTTAATCCACCATTTTTACCATGAATAAAATAATTGTCAAGGTTTTGAAAGGTCCTTTATATGCAAGTCGAATCCATGTTTGATTCCGGCCCTGTGTTCCTTATGCTACCCATCATCATTCCCTCTCTTACTAGTCTAGTTCCCTCCTTATCCTCTTCATAAAGCCACTAAGCCCATCGCAACAAAACAAATATAATACAATGTTTTGTGGACACTCTTTTCTCCTCGATGCGCAGAGGAAAGCACCAAACCTACACGCTGGACATGGTTCCCTTGCAAGACAAACAGCAGAGGAACAAACAGGCTTTCCAATCTGGCAACCGCATCGATGACAAAGTCCGCACTTGCAAGCCAGTTTACGCTACACTACTTTAGCCCAGCTCTGGAAAAATGACTGTGTGTGTGTGTGTGTGTCTGTGCTTAAATTGAGGGAACCCTATTCTGTCCTTGGGAGCCAGTGTTACAGTTACCCACAATGTGTGCATGTGTGTGTGTGTGTGTGTGTGTGCATGTGCGTGTGCGTGCGTGTGGTGTTCGTGTGTGTGCGTGTGTCGCTGAATCGTGACTTGCGATTGGCTGATGCAGCAGCTGAGCCGGTGGTTTCCAGGTGGACCGGCCCAACCACATGTCTCCCAGGCGCCCCGGTCCACTTCATCAGCTGACCAGGCGGCGAGTCGCTCGTTAATCATGAACAACGTTATGATTCATTCATTTTTATCCTCCCCTCATGGTCAATATTTTTAGAGGATGCATTGATCGCTTAAATGTCCGTTTTGTGCGTGCCCTATATTTTATGCATGAGTGTGTGTGTGTGTGTGTCCATGCGTGCATGCCAGTGCCTGGGGTGTGAAGGATGCCAATCAAACATACACACACACCCATCCACAATCACACTCACACACACATCCACAATTACACACACACAGTCACACAACCACACACACACACACACACACACACACACACAGAGTCAGGGCCATCTCTATCTTATTACACTGGTTCCAGTATCTCAATCGATTTCAGAGCCTTTCCAATCAATTAGCTCTGCATTATTTAACCTCCGCTGCTCATTCAGACAACAGTAATTATCTCCTTCCTGAACTGCTAGCAGCCAGGACAGGACTGCTGATTTAGGACGCGGGATTAGCACTCGCTACTAGCTTAGCCACCGTTGTATCAACATCGCCGTGGGGCGCTAACTAGCGTCATCTGCTTTTTTAACAGCGGTTTCACTGCAAACATTAGACTGAATCAGTCATTAAATTATTGACGTTTCTGTGTTTTGCTGTTCAGCGGTTCCTTCACCAACGAGAGTGGAAAAAGAAGTTGAACAAAAACACAATATTTTACAGTTCAACATTGCCACGTTTGACGCATTTAAAAAAAATAAAGTTGTCATATAATGCGTTTTCTTTGTTGTGTTCATGTACATACAATGCAGCGCAACGCAATTGGGAAATTACTAATACTAATACGTAAATGGACGGATTCATCTTCAATTCATAAAATGAGTGTTACGACAACAAAAATAACAGGGAATGAAACCGATAGCCTACAATTTAAATCACTATTAAAAAGTGATACAACATAAAACAGCCATAAATAAAATAAAGATGCGGTGGGAGGGAGGGGCAGTGACCCTCTTTCCATCGCGTCAGATCTGATCTCTCTCTCTCTCTCACTCTGGGCCCTGGAGAGTACAACAGAGGACTTGTCTATGAATGGATAAGTGGATGAACTCATGGACTGGCAGAGTGCAGAAGAGGACAGTTTCAGAGTTACCTTGGAATGCAGCAAAGCTCTCCACAACCATGGGCTCCGGTGAAATGCGGTTATTCAGCCGAAACTAAACTGACGAAACGAAAGAAAGTTTATTTAGTTTCATCAGTTTAGTTTCGGCATGTAGGGCAGAGAAGAGTACAAGAGAACACAATCCGACAGAGTCCAGTACAGCATGGAAGACTAGAGACAATGGAACACTAATGCGCATTTATACTTCTGTGTCCGCTTAGCGTAGAGTAGCATACGCACGGCCTATGCATAGCCACGTACCCTTGCTTGCTGCTTGACGTGGACCCCTCCAGAAATCTACAGCGACCGCAAGAAAGGTGATTGGTCTGCTTGGTAGAATCACATTTCCTCCTACGGGCGGTGTCATTGCAGTGCGAGGCAAACACCTACTCACAAGTATCAATGCTAACAATGGTGTGTTGGCCCTAGGTACTGTACGTACGGACGCACAAGTATACATTGCACCTAACCCAAATGCTAAAGCAGGGGTTGTGTTGTTTTACGCTGTGTTGCGTTGCAAGTCGATAAACTCTCTGATATAGAGTAAAACAGTGCAGAGCAGGGTCAAATAGAGTAAACACAATAAAATAAAGTATATGAAATAGAGTAAAGTAAAATAGAGTAAAGTAGTGCACTGATCAAACTTAAAAATAGAGAAGAAAGAAACAGATTCAATACCCTCAGAAAAGAATATTTTTCCAAATGATGCCTCACGCTTCGTAATGGAGGTACTTGGAGGGAGCAGCGTGGGCAGCAGTAACCTTGGAGCCTGGGAAGACATTGCTGTCCAAAGCAAAAAAACCCAAAATATTTTCAGCCGACAGCGTCAAAAAGTGAAGACCTTCACGTAGCCTGCTACAAGATTAGCCTTTGCAACACAAGACAGATTGAAATAGGTTCAGCGGCCCTCGGATGTTCTGGAAGGATGCTGAGCCAGGGATGAACAGCGCTCTGATTGACCAATGGGGATCCGGATGCAGAGTTTGCAGACACAGGTGGTGAGAAGGTTGCCATGGAGATCCTGCATCATGCAGGTTCTCTGGGTATTCGTTGCCACACACACACACACACACACACACACACACACACACACACACACACACACACACACACACACACAATGTAATAACATATAAACCATAGATAACCCGCCATGATATTGATAATTAATATGACGCAAAAGACAAATATTCTTATTTGTTCTCCTCGCTCTCGCTAACATAACTTATCAGTTACATCTTACACCAAAGTATTGCGGTTTCTCACATCCACCCCAGGACACAGAGGAATAAGGAATATTTTTTTTAATCAAAGGTGGATTAACCCTCTGTATTTCCCAACAGAGTTCCCCTGTATCCACACAGACTCATCCAAGTGGTCATAATAGTACTTTCAATATCTCAACAGTGTTGTTGCAAGTCCTAAACATACACGGTATCCAGGAGCCATTTCAAAAACAATGTAAGCTAAATCCCAGAGGAAATCAACATTAATTTCCTCTGGGTCTACTTTGACTCTTACAGTATATGTATCATTAATTTCCTCTGGGTCTACTTTGACTCTTACAGTATATGTATCCTATATATCTATTATATATCTATCATATCATATCATATGTATATATACATTGTAAACATCAATCTCATCTTAAAAAAATAACCCTCCCTCCCCCCTCTGCTGATATGCTAATGAGCTGACCGCCCTGACATGGAGGGACAGCATGAGGTCCTCTGACTGAAACACATCTTAAGTAAGAGGGATAGGGGAGAGAAAGAGAGGTCGTGGGAAAGAGAGAGGGGGTCAGGGAGAGAGAGAGAGAGAGAGAGAGAGAGAGAGAGGGAGAGAGAGAGAGAGAAAGAGAGAGAGTGAGAAAGTGAGATGGAGAAAGACAGGGAGAGATAGAATAAGGGAGGGAAAAGAGAGGAAGATAAGAGAGGAGAGAGAGAAGAGAGAGAGAGCGAGAGAGAGCGAGAGGGCAAAATAGAGTGAGAGAGAGAGAGAGAGAGAGCGAGAGAGAGGGGTAAAAAGTGAGAGGTAATTGACGTGACTCTAAGGAACACTGCCACATTGATATTTAATTCCCACCTGTCCAGGTCAATTGCTGTCAGACTGACTTCAAACAACAAGGCTGTAACTCAATCTATCAGATCTGCTTTGCGGCTGAGGTGCCGTTCCACTGCAGTCTCCTCTATTTAAACACGCTTGTTGTTGATGACCTTACCGCCGGAAATTTCAAGTCAAGCCGAGTTATTTCTGAAGCACATTTAAAAAACCACTCACGTCGACCAAAGCTCTGCACAGCTCAGCGCAGGAAAGCAAAGTCAACACCCATGTAAGTGTCAATGCACACGGTGCATCGCAGGTACAAATGGAGCAATCACAGGCGCAAAAGCCCCATTCAAACGCTAAAGAATAACAGCACTTCTGACATGGACTTAAAGGAATCATAGAGAGGGCAGATCTGACAGAGATCTGGGGTGGGGGGGGGGGAGTATTCCTCAATCTAGGGGGCTGCCACAGAAAATGTGTGGTCACCGCTGAACTTGAAGTCAGATGAAGAGGCCCCTGAATAATAATAATAATAATAACTTTATTTGTATAGCACTTTTTAAAAACAAAGTTCCAAAGCGTTCACAGCTTAAGGGTAAAACCAACAAGGAAATATATGCAGTAAAACATCAAAGGTAAAAACAACAGAGAGGAGTGCAAGAAGCATAATAAAATAATAATATAATAAGTAATAAAGATTATAAAAACAAGCAATAATCAGGTAGTAAAAGTCTGTAAAAGTATGTTTTAAGAAGTGATTTAAAAGATAACACTGAGTTTGCTAGCCTGATCTCCTCAGGCAGGTCATTCCAAAGTCTAGGGGCCCTGGAGTCAAAGGCCCGGTCACCCTTCATCCTGAGTCTAGACCCTGGAATGACCAGAAGGGCTTTTGCCCGAGGATCTCAGGCTGCGCTCTTGCTCATAAGGAGTTAAAAGGTCTGTGATGTATGAAGGGGCTAGACCATGCCATGTCTTAAAAGCAATCAATAAAATCTTAAAATCAATTCTAAAATAAATGGGTAGCCAATGAAGGGATTTTAAAATAGGTGTGATGTGCTCTGCTCTTTTGGTTTTCGTTAAAAGTCTGGCCGCTGCATCTGAAACTAATTGGAAGACGGGATATGTTTTTCTTTGTGAGAGAAATGGCCGGAGTATAAGGAGTTAGCTCTATACTAGGCGGGAAGAGATAGAATGTATGGATGACTTATTATCAGAGATCAGCGGGAAACACACAGTCCTCAGTCGTTGTCCGTGATCTGTAACGGGTCGGTACAACGAAAAGCGAAATCCCAACACGGCTCCAGGGGCGCAGGCAACGGCATGCTTTCTCAGACAGGCGGGGGTACGATAATCACGGCGGGGGTATCATACGATGCACGGGTCTGTTCCGACACAGCGGATCTTCATCCTTCGTTAAGTAACTCTTGTCTTCCCTTCTCTTCTCATCTACGTCCTCCTCCAACGTCTCCCCTCCCTGCTGTGTTGTCCGTTCCGTCCGTAGCGGAGTATCTTCTCCTCTGATTCGTCGGCGCGCTCTCCCGGTAATTCTCCGCAGTGTGTGTCGCGTTGCGTTGCTTGTGTGCTGATATCACCGGAACTCCCAATAATGGACATGCCCTCCTTCCTGGGCAGCCGGTGATATCGCGCCTCTCTAAACCACTCCTCACGGTTGTCCGCCTCGGCTGCCGCATACACAGAAGTACTTGTGCTCGTGTCTCCCTAACTACAACATTAAACTCCTTCATCAGATATTTCATGTGGGTATAATGTACTATACCTAGTTTGGAAGCTGTCCATTTCCTTTCCGCATCCTCCCCGTTCCCTCTTTACAGAATGGACCATAGAGTCATTGAGCCAAGGGGATGATTTTACAGATGCTCTCTTCTTGGTTTTTTCCGGGCTACAATATCTAAAGTGACCTTACAGAGGTTATTAAAAGTATTTCGCAGGTCAGCAGTCTGGTGAGAGGGGATGGAGGGAGCGGGGGAAGCAGTGAAGACATCACAGAATTTCCCAGCAGTCGAAGAGTTAATGGTACGGGAGCGAATTAGGAGAGAACATGATCCTGGGAGGCTGAGGACACAACACATCAAAACTAACACTGTAGTGGATCAGAGATACCTCCATCTAAAACATCAAGATTCTGAAGGCTCAGACCGTGAGTTATAACAAGGTCCAGGGTATGCCCTCCATTGTGTGTGGGTCCAGTGACATGATGTGTCAGGTTAAAAGACTCTAAAAGGCTTATACAATCTTGGGCAAAATTGTTCTCAGTGCAGCAAGTGTGGATGTTAAAATCTCCAAGGATGAGGACTCTATCATGATTCGGCATTATTAATGAGAGGAGTTCAGAGAATTCATCAGCAAAATTAGAATTAGGCTTTGGAGGGCGATAAATTAAAAGACAGAAGATGGGGTGAGGTTTGTTTTTAAAACTGAGTGCTGGGAGCTCAAAAGAGGAGAAAACACCACATGACACTGGGTTACACACCAACCTGTCACTGTAAAGGACAGCCACGCCCCCTCCCTGGCCAGACGGTCTAGGGTTCTGGATGTAAGAAGATTCAGGGGGGGTGGCCTCATTCAAGGTACAGTAGTCCTCCTGTTTAAGCCAGGTTGCTGTTAACATTAGGAAGTCAAGGGGGTGAGGGAGAGGGGGGGGGGGGGGGGGGGGGGGGGGGGGGGGGGGGGGGGGGGGGGGGGGGGGGGGGGGGGGGGGGGGGGGTGTGTGACGTATGCAGGTACAGTCAATTCTCACGTGTGGACGATAGCACCGCGTGCCTCATGTTGTCGGCGAGCACGCGACTCCCAGGAGGTTTGCATGCAGACCATCACGCGAAAAGAAAGAGGAGCGGTTCCAAAACAGATTCAAGTTGTCAATATACACTATTTTGTGGGAGGTGCAGGTCGATTCAAGCCAGGTGTGAAGACTGAGAGTGCGACTAAAACGACCAACTCCGCGGTCCAGCGTGGGGATCGGACCGGATAGAAAAATACTTTCCACAGCTGTTGAGCATATCAATCAGGCGGATGAAGTCAGCTTTCAACATCTCAGATTGCTGGCGGGTGGTGTCGTTTGTGCCAATGTGCACTATTATGTTGTTGACGGTCGCTGGGAGAGAGGGTAATAGACCCGGGAGCTTCCCCAAGGATGTCGGGGACCATGGCTCCAGGAAACAATGTGTGACTGCTTTTACAAAACGGGAGGTTTCTCACGACAGAATCTCCAATAATCAGAGTCGTACGGCGGATGAGTGGGGCCACCGTGGACAAACCAGGCATGTTGACCATGGCGTCATCTACTGTGGAAGGGGAGACATTGTCCAATTCGGGGAGATGATCCTGAGTTGGCTGGAGGCGAGGAAAACCCCTAGAACTGCACTGACGGCCTCCATCAGCATTTGCGGCGGAGAGGACGGACGGGGCCCGTCGCTTAGCTCCCTGACCAGAGGTATACTGGACAGATGGTTGATCAATCCTGGTGGCAGATGGAGAGGGGCAGCCCTAGGGTCGAGGCAGACGGTGTGAGTGAAGGGCATTCAGACTCTGGGGAGTGTTGTGAACAGGGAGTGGGAGGAAATCATGGACGTCACAAAATGGAAAATGTATTGCTGGTGGTGATTTGGGGGGCATGAGGTGGATGGGAACGAGGGCGGAGTTTCCCACCAAGTTTACCCCGACAGGCTGTTATCCAAGGCCCAGGAGTGGAGCTAGTCGGAGGTGGGTGTTTGGGTTTAGCACCCTGCTGGGCCCAGCGGCCAGTAGCCTCCAGGCATGGGACAGTCGAGTCCAGCTCGCACACAGCTGAGACAGCTTCAATTGCAGACAGGACAAGAGCGGCTGACTAAGCCATATCACGGAATTGATATTAAAGATGCGGTGGGAGGGAGGGGCAGTGACCCTCTTTCCATCGCGTCAGATCTGATGATGGCTGCGGGCCAGCGTGCGTCGAGTGCGCCCGCCAGCTCACTGCGGGGATTTGATGGAAGTCAATTTAACTTCCTGCGTCCTGTGTCACGCTGTTATGACTGAGCGCACACACACACACACACACACACACACACACACACACACAGTCCTTGTAGTTAGACACGTTGCACAAGGTCATGGTTAAAAGACGGGGCTTTATTCCTGAGTCAGACCAACCTGTAAGAACTGGGTTGAAAGAGAAAATAAAAAAAGACAATAAATGAAATGCATGCATGTATGTATTCACAGATTCACAGGTCACACACGTTAGCCAACACATTCACAGCATATGCAACCATCCAGAAATCAACTTAAACTCAAAACATACCTCGTAGGCTGCTTAATACTAAGAGGGGCTAAATCTTGCTTGCTTTCCTTGTCTTCTTTCTTTTAGGGTTTTTTAGCAAGGTGTTAATTTTTTTTAACCCTCCTGTGGTGTTCGGGTCAAATTGACCCGTTTTAAAATGTTAACATCTAGAAAATATAGGTTTAAAGTATTTTTTCACTACGAAACTTCTTGACTTTTCCTTATTTAGTGTAATAAACATTTAAAATTGAAAATGGTCCATTTCATGTATTTGCACCCCCCCCCCTCAAAGTTTTTCCATTTCTTTTGGGCAAATGTGAGACATATTGGTATTTCCTAGTAAACATTGCATTTTTCAAGCCAACCTCTACCAATGGTGGATTACAGACTACATGTCATGGTTTTTATTTTATTTTTGTTATTTAGTTTATTTGACAGGGACAATGCTCAACAAATATGTTGTGCCAATGGTTCGTTCAGGTCTCATATCCCCCACCTCCCCCGCGCACGCACACACCCGCACACATACCCACGCACATGCACACACACACACACACACCAGGTTCGAAAATAAAGTTTGCCTTCTTTTTGACCCTGAACAGAAAAGGTTCCTATGTACAGAACAAAGAGTTTGAAAATGTATGTTTTATGAAAAACAAGTGAATTATCCTAATGGTACCATGATCTGTGAGGGGGGATGAAAGATGCAATGTTTACTTCCTTGTTGGATGACCATAGATGGATTCAAGTGTAGAGGATTAAAAAAATACATAAAAACTTGCATTTTATGAATGGTAGCCTATAGTAGCGGTTGCCATGCGACCATCCAACCTTGTATTGGGTCTGTCCGCCTCATAAAGATAACAATAAATACCCCTTGGCCCCCTTGGGTCCGAGCCAGTTGGGGGCCCCATGCACTCCCCTGCGAAGACCGTGTGTTTCTAGCACACCCAGGGGCTGAATTGTGGGGTTCGTGGCATGGATAGTGGGCGTGGTGTGGTGTGATGGCGAGACTCCGCCCCCTTGGGTCAGAGTCAGTCGGGGTCTCATCATTGACCTTTGTGACACGCACTTGCACCCCCCTGCAAAGACCGCAGGTTTCTAGCCCGCCCTGGGGCTGAGTTGTGGGGTTCGTGGCGTGGATAGTGGCGTGATGGCGAGACTCCGCCCCCTTGGGTCAGAGCCAGTCAGGGGCTCATCAGTGACCTTTGGCACCCAATTGATAGTAATGTGGTACAAACTATGTTGAAGATTTTTGGACTTTCTAACCCTAATCCTAACCCTACTTTTGGATCTTTATTTTATTTATGGCTGTTTTATGTTGTATCACTTTTTAATAGTGATTTAAATTGTAGGCTATCGGTTTCATTCCCTTTTATTTTTGTTGTTGTAACACTCATTTTATGAATTGAAGATGAATCCGTCCATTTACATATTAGTATTAGTAATTTCCCAATTGCGTTGCGCTGCATTCTATGTACATGAACACAACAAAGAAAATGCATTATATGACAACTTTATTTTTTTTAAATGCGTCAAACGTGGCAATGTTGAACTGTAAAATATTGTGTTTTTGTTCAACTTCTTTTTCCACTCTCGTTGGTGAAGGAACCGCTGAACAGCAAAACACAGAAACACCGAAACGTCAATAATATAATGAATCAGTCTAATGTTTGCAGTGAAACCGCTGTTAAAAAAGCGGATGACGCTAGTTAGCGCCCCACGGCGATGTTGATACAACGGTGGCTAAAGCTAGTAGCTAGTGCTAATCCCGTGTCTAAATCAGCAGTCCTGTCTGGCTGCTAGCACTTCAGGAAGGAGATAATTACTGTTGTCTGAATGAGCAGCGGAGGTTAAATAATGCAGAGCTAATTGATTGGAAAGACTCTGAAATCGATTGAGATACTGGAACCAGTGTAATAAGATAGAGATGGCCCTGACTCTGTGTGTGTGTGTGTGTGTGACTGTGTGTGTGTAATTGTGGATGTGTGTGTGAGTGTGATTGTGGATGGGTGTGTGTGTATGTTTGATTGGCATCCTTCACACCCCAGGCACTGGCATGCACGCATGGACACACACACATACACACACACACACACACACACTCATGCATAAAATATAGGGCACGCACAAAACGGACATTTAAGCGATCAATGCATCCTCTAAAAATATTGACCATGAGGGGAGGATAAAAATGAATGAATCATAACGTTGTTCATGATTAACGAGCGACTCGCCGCCTGGTCAGCTGATGAAGTGGACCGGGGCGCCTGGGAGACATTGTGGTTGGGCCGGTCCACCTGGAAACCACCGGCTCAGCTGCTGCATCAGCCAATCGCAAGTCACGATTCAGCGACACACGCACACACACGAACATGCACGCACGCACACGCACATGCACACACACACACACACATGCACACATTGTGGGTAACTGTAACACTGGCTCCCAAGGACAGAATAGGGTTCCCTCAATTTAAGCACAGACACACACACACACACACACTGTCATTTTTCCAGAGCTGGGCTAAAGTAGTGTAGCGTAAACTGGCTTGCAAGTGCAGACTTTGTCATCGATGCGGTTGCCAGATTGGAAAGCCTGTTTGTTCCTCTGTTGTTTGTCTTGCAAGGGAACCTGTCCAGCGTTATTTTGGTGCTTTCTCTGCACATCGAGGAGAAAAGAGTGTAGATTTTGTTTGTTTGTTTGTATTTATATTTGTTTTGTTGGATGGGCTTAGTGGCTTTATGAAGAGGATAAGGAGGGAACTAGACTAGTAAGAGAGGGAATGATGATGGGTAGCATAGGAACACAGGGCCAGAATCAAACATGGATTCGACTTGCATATACAGGACCTTTCAAAACCTTGACAATTATTTTATTCATGGTAAAAATGGTGGATTAAATAGCTACACTGATGGCACCCCATGTGCACTTCAGGTGACCTCACGAGGTGGGGCGTTTTTGCCATGAGACATTCCAATCCGGTTCAAGGGTATTTCTCATACATTTTCAAAATGGCCAGCGTTGGGAAACAATGCATTGATCAATAATGCAGTCCACCCCCACCACCCCTGTCTGTCCACCCTATCAATCCTAAGGCCTTCCATAGCGGGAAGGGGATGAGGAGGGCAAGGATGTGGTTTATCTGATGTGGACGAGTCATGGAGGATGGAGCTCTCTCCTTTTTGATGTGTGTGTGTGTTTGATGTGTGTGTGTGTGTGTGTGTGTGGGGGGGGGGGGGGGGGGGGGGGGGGGGGGGGGGGGGGGGGGGGGGGGGGGCGGGGGGGGGGGGGGGGGGGGGAGGAGGGGGGGGGGGAGGGGGGGGGGGGGGGAGGGGGGGGGGGGGGGAGGGGGGGGGGGGGGAGGAGGGGGGGGGGGAGGGGGGGGGGGGGGGGGGGGGGGGGGGGGGGGGGGGGGGGGGGGGGGGGAGGGGGGGGGGGGGGGGGGGGGGGGGGGGGGGGGGGGGGGGGGGGGGGAGGCAGGTCCACAGCCAACCCCCAGGAAAGATCCAGAAATCAATTCTGTCTTCCCACACCAACAACCGATCACCAACTGAGGATTTCTTCTTTTTCTTCTTCGTCCATTCTCGGACCAGTCACTTGTGCAGTGATGAATCCCACCTCAACCAAGACGGGAAAAATGATTGATATCAAGGGACCGGTTTTAAAGGATCCATCTCCAGATCAAAGTTGTCTCTGTCAATGCATCGTTTAATTTTAAAAGATTTGTTGTCCCACCCGAGAGAGAAGGTCATGGATAAGGGCGTCTTCTTACTCATGAACTGTAAGCACCCTCTGGAGATGAATGGTTTTTTATGTGTCTGTTGTACGCAAATCGCTTTTTGTAGGTATAACCAAGAGGCGAATTAGCCACACAAGAGACTAAATCCTGCAAAAAGACAGCGGGCGAGAGAGAGAGAGAGAGAGAGAGAGAGAGAGAGAGAGAGAGAGAGAGAGAGGTTGTTTGTTTCATAACAGTGGCCTTGGGTTGCACTTTGAAAAAGTCGGACGATAATCGGCCATACAAGCAATAGGAGGTGAACAAAAGTTTTGTTCACTTGTCCCTCGAGTTTCTTAAAAAAAAATCACCTTCAGTCATTCACCTTGTAAATACATTTTTATTGTGCTATGGACCGAGAAAAAACCTTCAGTTTGCAAATTGCTCAATCCCCCCTTTTTGTTCATCACAGAAAAAAATGAAATAAAAAGGAAAAAAGTGTATTGATTAACTAGCGTAATAAAATGCTCAATAAAATACAAATAATAAAAAAAACATGCAGAAATCCTTTCGCATATTAAAAATCATATAAAATATGTAACAGTACAAGGCCCCACTTATACTAGCAGGGCGGGTACATGCGCATGTAGAGGAGCCGCGGTCACGTGTGCCGTTAGCGGTTGGACTGTCGCCATGAATGAATGATGGATTGGCTTGGCGAGAAGCATCCCACCGCAACAGACCTGTAAACAATTCAGTGACGGCTCGCAGTTGGGAACACAGGCCAACAACGTGCGGAGATGATTAGCCATGCAGAACAACATGCACCCCCCCCCCCCCTTCCCCAGACACATTATCCACTAATGTGCACAGACAGATTCTGTATTGCGCTGACAGTAATTCCTGAGCTCGGAACACTCTTTGCCGGGAGAACCCAATTAAGAAAAGCCCGAAAACAAACGGAAGGCTGGTGTGTAGTAATAAGATTCTGTTGCTGCTTGGGTGACGGGATGACAGGGCGCGTAATGTGGCCGACACATGCCTAACGCGCTCCCGTTTCAATAATTTCAGTCACATCCCATACCAAGAGGCGTCGCTCGTTGTTAAAGTGCAAGTGAACCCCCATTTTCAGCTCAAATTCGGACACAGATTTATTTGTTTTTGTGTACAAAAAGTGTCGTTTTTTTTCTTGTATTGCTTTTGGGGGAAATGTACACACAACCTGCACTCTGAGAAGAGAAAAGCTTTATTTTATGAAGATTCTATTCCCCTTGTTTCTCTAGTATGGGAAAGGTCACAGCGAGACAGAGACAGAAGAAATGACGACGGGCCATTGTAAATATCACAGAAAGTTAATTGATGCACATATTTACATATATCGTATACAGGGTTAAATAAACACACGTGGTATTTAAGAAATGTATTCATTTATTGATTGCTCGCTGGAGGTTACAGCCCATGTGAGTCTGGTCTGGCATTCCACAGGCGACCGCTGGGTTGTTCTGCCGCGTCGTATGCCTGTGAACAAGCAAATTGTTAGGGGGTGAGGGGGGAAAGACCCAGGCGCACAGCAATGGAGGAGAAGTCAGTTCAAGCACAAGCCCAGAGGGCCGGTTTAATAAAGAAAACACACAGGGGTTGCCACAAACATACTTCACAAACAAAATGTCAGGGTGTTCGCAGGAGCTGTAGAGGGTTGCGGGTGGAGCAGGGTGAGGGCTCTGCAGGTCGGCACGGCTCAGCTGCGGAGATCCGGGATGCTGGGGTGCCGAGGAGAAGAAGGAGGGGAAGGGATAGTGATCCCTGGGAAGGCAACTGCACAAAAACCGGGAATAGCACAATAACTGCGTGAAGTTAAATTGGCTTCAGAAAAAGGCACTGCCGAGGGGTTGGCACAATAACTGCGTGAAGTTGAATTGGCTAGAAGGAGGGGAAGGGATAGTGATCCCTGGGAGGGCAACTGCAGAGGGGGTCCGGGATGCTGGAGAGACGAGGAGGGGACGGGGTGCGAGCAAAGGAAAAACCAGGGTTGGCAAAAAGGTAGGCTAACGGCGAGACGTTAATCCTCCAGGGTTATGGGAAGAACTGGCGACTAGTGGAGTGCCGACCAGGTTCTTGTAGTGGTGGAAGGTGATTGAATACAAGGGAATTGAATTCTGGCAGCGTCATCGATGCTCCTGCCGTTGCGCATGCGCCGAGGAGCGCAAAGGGCTCGTAGCGGGAGGGGAGAGGTGCGGATGTGGAGGCGAGGACGGACGAACCGTAACACAAATAAGACATATGAGTTCACCACTCAATAGTAGCACAATAGCGTAGCATAAGGTCGGTTACCCATGATCAGCTACAAAACCGCTCTGCGCTGACTGTGCCATTGTTTTTCTATGGAGAGAGTGGTGGTGCCGCCCACTTGGCGTGACGCCCACCGCTCAAATTTTGCCACCGTGCGCGGCGCTCAAAGTTCAAATATTTCAACTTTGACCTTGTTTGCCGCTGACCTTTCAAAGCGCGACCAATGAGATAACAGCTGTATGTGACATAGCCAGAAGTGACACAGAAGCAGGGAGAGAGTGATGAAAAAAAACCATATCCTCTGTGATTCAGAGTTCCACGAACTCTCCAACACAACATTAAAAACAAACATGATTTCAGCAGGAAAAGTAATGCGTGGAGAAATGTTGGCTTGACTAGCGTCCTTGCCACTTTTTGATGATGTTCACCTGCGCTCTGCCTTGCCTCTGCTCCCTACGTCGCGGTGAGTGCAGAGCAGGTTTCTTATCATGGGCAAGTGGCTTAAGACTCATGCTAGGGTGTTCAGGATAAACAACCTATCAGTAGTTCCAGGAGGGTAACTACAACCAGGAAGTGAGGGTAGGGTAGCTCTACATATCGTTTGAATGTATTTATTTATCCAAGTTATTTATTGGTAATAATGAGGGTAAATATTGGTTGTGTAATGTTTAAATATTTATCATGACTGTATATATTTTTGTTATCGTTTTTATGTACACATTTTACTGTATATTTCTGTGTATGGGTATCTGACGCAACCCTGTAAATGGTATGGGCCAATTAAGTACTTGAGCAGATAACCTTATATAAGGCCGGTCTGTGAGTGGGGTGTGCTGGGAGGTGTGGGCAGACAAATGCTATGGAAGACAGATTCTTCATGCCAAAGGTCACCTGGAATGCATGTTTATCCTCATTTCCCCCTTTCAGTCTTACAGACACTTTAAGCAAAATGACACTGAGTACATTTACATGCACACAATAATCCGATAACTGGGAATAATCAGGTAATGGTAATAATCTGATTTGACGCGTTTACATGCACTTCAGTAATCAGATAACTGAAAACCCAGGTTTACATGATTCAGTCGATTAGTTGGATTTCTTTCATGACGTTCATGACGTTCATGACGTAAACCTCAAACTTCATGTCTTGTTTACAACATGGCGTCGCTTATCATGGCGTCGCCGCCAGTCAGGGCTGTCCTCATGTGGGAGTTGTTACGCTTGCAAAACACGCTAAATAGTGCTCTCCTTCTTCACGTTGTCTCTCTGAGACCTCCGAGACCTTCTTAAAAATGTCGCCGTTCCTATACTTTCTCCCATCTAGGAGATGAAGGATGTTCATGTCCTTCATTTCATTGAGCATGAGTTTTGTTTCCTCTTCCCTCCAAAAATGGGTTCTACCCACGGATCTACCGCTGCCGCTCGCCATGTTTGTTGTTGTCCTGTGGTTGACTGCATCCGCACGCGTTCAATCTACATCCGTTTCTTCTTCTTCTTGTTTTACGGCGGTTGGTACATCCGTTTACACATGCGCAGATGTAAAAGAACGAAAAGAAACCTGATTAACGTATACATGCGCCGAAGAAAACGGATTATTGGTCAAAAACCAAGCTGTGTTTATCGGATTTCTCATAAACCGATAAAGGCCTTTATCCGATAAAGGTTATCGGACTATGCTGTATACATGACCACTTGAATAATCTGGTAACTCCAGAAATCAGATAATGATCGGTTTATTAGTGTGCATGTAAACGTGCTCATTATACAATGCCGCAAAGTGTATTTAAACGAATCCTCTATCTCTCGTCTCGGTGTTTCTCTCGGTATGTTTGTCTAGATAACTGAAGATGAGGATAAAACAATAAAACTTTACCATAAATCCATAAATCTTGTGCTGTGTATATGTGAGTGTGGGGCCTTATTGTACCAAGATATATCTCAAGTCTGTATCAATTTGTGTAACCGTATGTGTGTCCCTCATTTTGATGTGTAGTTTCTACTAGTGTGGGTGTAAATAGTCTTACTTGTAACCTACTACTTCATTTCCCTTTCTACTGGTCATCATGTGATTATAGCTTGTCTTATTGTCCTATGTGTTTTGTATACAGTATGCGTGGTATGTGCTGTGCTTCTGTAATCATCATCATTTGGTACAACAAATCGTTACACAATCACATTCATGTGACCCTCTTGCGAGAGTGGGCGACACAAAATATTCAAGTCGTTGGTTCGGTGTTGAGGCGCCATTACTTTGTTCAAAACATTTACCAGTGTGTGTGTGTGTGTGTGTGTGTGTGTGTGTGTGCTCGGTTGCGCCCCCTTATAGTTTCCGGCTGGTAATGCACTCACTGCTCCACACACACACATATTATAAAAAGAAACTCTGCACACCTTTGAATCACTGACCACCTTACATCTGTTTGTAATTTTAAATTCATGCTTTTTTCCTTTCAAATCCATCAGTTACCCTCTTCTGTCAAGCCAGGATTAGCAGCTGTCAACTAGATAGACGCCACAGAACTGTTGCTGCCCCCAGCAGCTCTGAGTTGTTCACAACGCTCAGAAACCCATCCGTTGTTGTAATACAGAATGATAGGGTTCATTGGTTGTTGCTAGGGCCTACTAGGTGCTTGAAGTGGGACTAGTAACAGTAACATTAGTTTTAGTAATACTAATAATTGAAACATTAGTAATAACTACCCGCTGTACTAAGCACCTGCCCTTGGTGCTCACAGAGGCTGGAGCAGTTTAATGAGTGGATGGATGGATAGTAATAACTTGCAGTATTACTCATACTGTAGAAGCAACTCATGTTAGAGCTAATGCAAGTGTTTCAAGTAGCTTTAATATCAATTGGAATAACAAAGCTAAAGTTGCTAAAGCCATAATCACCATAGTAGTACTTGATTAATGGTTGTAATGTCTTATATAATTATTTGGACATACTATGTGGTAGGATAACTCGATGGATTTATTTCACTCATCATGTTTTGCCACTGTAGCAGCCTTGCACCAAACTCTTCCAAGCACAGTATCCAAAAAGTATCCAAAGAACATGATAAATACCGTTCTACAATGTAATTATATCCATAGGCAGAGTGCAAATAATTGTACTTGTACTGTAGATGCTGGCATATACTGTAGACTGATATAGGATTCAGAACTTATCGGAATTCCAGCACACACTCTTCCTAGTCCTTTCAATTACTAATGTATTTGTCAAAACCACCCAGAAGAGGAAAACACCATGGCAGCAGACAGAGGTGCAGGCAGTGGAAAGGCACAAGAATGGATTCATCACATCTTGTATTGTACCAGCAAAGCGTGACTGTGAGAAGTGTTCAAGGGCTGAACCAGAAGCACTTCAGGACCAGGACTGGCAGAACCTGAAATTCTATGTTTATTACAGACTACAAAAAGAAATGACAACGGAAATAGTTTGAAGATTACTCTCTGGTCTGGCAGTTTTTGTTTACATTCGCATGTCTCAGCTCAGGTCTACTGAACATGTTGAACTTATTTCCTACCTTTTACATTTACATTTACATTTAGGGCATTTGGCAGACGCTTTTATCCAAAGCGACTTACAAAGAGTACATTTGTTGAAGGAGAGGCAGCAATATATCACTGTGGTACCTGAAGATAAGAATAGAGCTGTTTTCGAGCATTCATATTTACGAGACGAATAGAACGAGTTTCATAATTGCCAAGTTGCCTGCATAAGTAGCTGGGCAGGCGTGCAATTCTAAGCATGATACAACATCTGAGAACGAACAACAATGCTAAGTGCCATTAATAAGTGTTAAGACATATAAACACGCAGGTTAGTGCTAGGGGGGGGTTATGTAGAGTCCAGGTGCCTTT
>PIJE02000445.1:314898-330149 GCA_002895965.2 Coryphaenoides rupestris | reverse complement strand
TGCTGGCGCGACACACACTCGTGTTTCTCGGGCTAAAAGAAACAAGCAGGAAGCCGGACCAGGCCAAGACCAGGCCGTGGTCAGCGTGGGGTTAGTGTTCGCAAGCAGGCTCCATCGCTCAAAGGTCCTTTCATCACAATGTCGCCATCATGGAATATTGCGTTATATTTGATCATCTCTTTTGTTGTGAGAAAATGTAAATAATAATAAACTGTGTGTGCCTCTAAAAAACATCGTTAAAAGGTGCTTCACGAAATACAATGTCATACAGTGTGGTGCAAAGATAGCAAACAAAAGTTTAAAAGATCATCATCAACAACACAGAAAAGACAATAAATAGAACTAGAAAAATTCCAGGGAAATTTTGAGGGTGCCTGCTAAGCAAGCAATAACACACACACACACACACACACACACACACACACACACACACAGATGTGTAGGAGAGTAGTAGAGAGATACACGTATGTACTTTTAAGTAATGTTTCATGAGCAATACCTCAAAATAAAACTGTACTTTTGTATTAGCAAGGTCATTACTAGGTCTTGATCTTAAATCAACAATTAGGTCTACATACACAAAGCACACACACAGCATAAACACAACATAAAATACATAGGCCTGTACTGAAAAACACACACACACACACACAGTATACAGACAAAAAAATAGATTGTGTGTTATATGAAATGACGGCCACACCCCTTCTCACACGTGTGTTGGACACACACACCTTCTGTGTGCGCGACGAGGGGGCGTGGCTATGGCGTCACCGCCATTGGCACGACGAGGGGGCGTGGCCCCTTCTGTATGAGCGACGAGGGGGCGTGGCTATGGCGTCACCGCCATTGGCTCGAGGAGGGGGCGTGGCTATGGCGTCACCGCCATTGACACCATTTTGATTGGCGCCATTTTGGCGTCTATAAAAATTACACCACCACACGCCATTACGCCAAACACAGACGCCATTTTGACACCATTTTGATTGGCACCATTTTGGCGCAACATAAAACACAACATAAAATACATAGGCCTATACTCAAAAACACACACACACACACAGCATAAACGCCCCCTAAACACACGTGTGTGTGTGTCTCTGTGTTTGGCGAGGGGGCGTGGCTACGGCGTCACCGCCATAGCCACGCCCCTTCTGTGCGCACGGCCATAGTCATGCCCCTTCTGGGGGGGCTCTAGAACATTCCCCGTGAGAAAATGGCGGCAATATGAATACTGCTTGAAACAGAGTGGCTGGACTCCTGTCACTTCGAGGCTCATGAATCCAAAAACACACACACAGTATACAGACAAAAAAATAGATTGTGTGTTATGTGAAATTACGGCCACACCCCTTCTCACACGTGTGTGGGGGCGTGGCTATGGCCTCACCGCCATAGCCACGCCCCTTCTGTTTGCGCGACGAGGGGGCGTGGCTATGGTGTCACCGCCATTGGCGCGACAAGGGGGCGTGGCTATGGCGGTGAGGCCATAGCCACGCCCCTTCTGTTTGCGTGACGAGGGGGCGTGGCTATGGTGTCACCGCCATTGGCGCGACAAGGGGGCGTGGCTATGGCCTCACCGCCATAGCCACGTGTCCACACATAACAAGCCGGGACAAAAACTGCTTAGTCATTGTCATGTAATTTAATGAGCTAATACGGTGGGGACTCCTGTCATTTCGAGGCTCATAAATCAATAAGTATAAGTCCCTTTGTTTCCATAGTTACATATATGTGACCGTCACGAGTGTACCTACATTTTGATGTATAGATTACGTATGTGAAGTTAATATTGTGGGCGGGATGGCAGTTTTAAAATGGCGTGATCAGTGGTGGAAACCTTCTGTTGCAGGAGGGTGACAGCTTGAAACTGCGTGAAAATACGGGCTTTGGAGTCTGCAATGGTGTTACTTCGAGGCTCATACATCCAAAAGTATAAGTCTGTTTGTTTCCATAGTTACATATATGTGACCGTCACGAGTGTACCTACATTTTGATGTATATTGATGTGGAGTTAATATTGTGGGCGGGATGGCAGTTTTAAAAATAGATTATTTTTTTTTTTTCGTCTGCTCCACGCTCTAAGCTGACGTCACCCGCTCTGACCGGCGCAATACACACCCATGTTAAACTGTCTGAGGAGCTGAAAAATCAATTAAGTCTGAACTGTAATTGTGTCAAAAGTATGAATGTTATGAAAATTGTGAAATCATGTGTGAATTCATCCAAGTTTCCTGAACGTTTTAATGTTTGAATGGAGTTTCTACCTGAATGTATGAATGAATGGGAAGAGGTTGAATATGAGTGGTTTTGGACACATTTTGAACACTCACCCCCATTCATTTCAATGGGGCAAAAATGCTGTTAAATGTTGAATATTTCGGAAAGTAATAATGGTATGTACAAACAAAGTAGTAGCACTCGATTCCCGGTCAAGGCGCACGTTTTGATGTATTTTTTGCGTGTGTGCTGGCAACGCTGTGAGACTAGTTCCGCGCCGAAAATGTGTACGGAAGAATAATAATAAGTATGCAGGAGAGTAATAGTGTGCTTTGCATTGCAAAGGCACCCTAATAAAAAAAAAAAAGATAAGTAAAAGAGAACATAGCAAACAGAGAAATAAAACAACAAAATGATGAAAATACTTGAAATAACAATAACAACAAAAAAAGACTCTGGGATTTGACGCCGTATAAAAAAAAAAGTCTGGCGGGGTTGTGCGTGCCGCTAATGCTAAGATGGTACGACGGCCCAGCGGGGTGCTAGCAGTGCTTGGTGCTCACCTCGGCCCCCAGGCGGAACTTGATCTCGTACATAAGGATGAGGCCGTTGGGTTTGGGGGGCTCGGACCAGTGCAGCACCACACAGCCCTCCACCTTGTCGTCCAGCTCGTAGCCCACCTTCCCCGGGATGTTGTCCGCTTTGTCTGGGGGGGTGGGGGGGAGGAGCAAGAGTGAGCTAAATCAACCCTGGAGCGTGAATACATTACAATTGATGATGATGGAAGATCTCTGTGTTGGTGGACGTGATCGCTTTTCTTATGAATATGTTCATTCAGGTTCATTCCTCCTCCTCCTCACCTGCGGGTTTGGTCCTGGAGTAGACGAAGGCCGCGGCGCTGCACCTGCGGACCTCCTGGTTGCACGCGTGGATGTCCACCCGGTAGACGGTGAAGGGCTGCAGGCCCGCCACCTCCATGTGCTCCGAGGTGCTGCGGCCCTCCGAGAACGGGAAGTCCTGGAGCGCCGGGAAGCCGTCCGTGCCGTTGCCGCCGGGCGTGCCGGAGGCGGAGGAGGTGTTGCCCCTGCCGACGGTGTCCCCCGTCAGGGTGCCGTTGGCCGCGCCGAAAATGTCTCGCCGGCGACGATCGGGGGGTCTGGATGTGTGGAAGGAAGGGAACGGATGTTATGTCAACGATGTGACGGAAGACGCAGGTAACAGAGCAGCAGAACCCGGGATCTGCATGCTTAGAGAAGCTCCGCCAAACAGTCAATTCATGAAACGACAATAAATAAATAGAAAAATAAAAATATCAAGAAAGGAAGAATGAATGTACAAAAGAACTATTTGAATCCCCTCTCCCCCCACAAAAAGGTACAGTAAACTTTTCCCCTCCAAGTGCTGAAGCCGTTTTCATCCACGTGTGACATTCACAGAAACCACTCAACTCTGCAAGCGAGACAACATCTGTAGAAGCAGTCTGTACAACTGTCTGCGTGTGTGAGTGTGTCTCTAAAAGGTCACGTCTCCAGTGTGTACATCACAGCTCCCTGGTGTGTCGTGGTGAGGAATGGGGTCAGGGGTCAGCGGGGAAGAAAAGAAGGAAAAAAAAAAATAGGTGTTTTTTCTTTCTTCTTCTTTAAAGATCAGTGCAGATCATTTTTCATCAGTGTCATGAACATTTCTCCCCGCCACCATTTGACTGAATGTACACTTCCCATTACGAGATGCATGTGTGTCTGTGTGTCTGTGTGTATGTTGTGTTGCTAAGGGCTGGGGGGGAAACAGACGACATCATCAATGGGAAACGTATGGAGAGAGAGCGAGAGAGCGAGAGATGAGTGAGTCAATGCTGAGAGCCTGGGAAAGAGAGATGTGGACCCAGAGAGCGGCGCGCTCTAATTGAAGACACAAGGTGAATTAAAACCAAAGTCACGGATGGTTTCTCCCGACAGACAGACAGACAGACAGACAGACAGACAGATGGACATCCGGTGGGCGAGAGAGAGAGAGAGAGAGAGAAGAGATTTTGTGCTCGAAATGAAAACGCAAAAAATAAACTGTGTGTGGAGCCACGGAGAGCGTTCTGTGGGAGAGACAGGCAGCCATGACATGTCCCTGTCAACATTCCATTCCGACCACAGCTCAAAACGCCGAGCCGTCCAAAAAGTCATCCGTTACTATTTACGTTACTTAGCCCGCTGGCAGCTGCCGTGAAAACCTGACGTCAAAAATCGAGTTACACACACACACACACACACACATACGCACACTTGCGCACGCACACACCTACACACACACACAATTTGAAGAAAGGGTTTGTCTGATAGGCATTGACGCCACCACCACCACCACCACCCTCCCCCTCCATGGAAAGTGCTGCTAACAAACTAATTTTGGCATAGGTGGCCTATGTCAGCTTTGTGTGTGGGTGTGTGTGTGTGAGAGAATATTCTAGTCTCTGATTTCCCCGCCATGTGTGTCATAGGTGCCCGGCGTTAAGTCAGGAGGAGGACGGGCGGCGAGGGCTCCAGCATGCCTCAGCCAAAACCACAGGACTGACTGCAGCAGCAGAACCATAGACATGCGTAGCCCCCCCCCCCCCCCCCCCATCCTAAATTAGTGGTGTGTGTTTTTCTGGCATACCTCCAACATGGTGGAATCCAGTGGGGAGGAGCACCATGACTAAAGCCTCTGTCCTCGGCCAGAACACGACCCGATGCCGAGGCGGCACTTAAGCTCGCTCACGCTGACACACACACACACACACACGTACACACACTCGCTCGCTCACACATACACACACACACACCGAGAGGGTGGGGGGGGGTTGGGGGTGGGGGGCCCTCAGGGGGGGGTGATTACTTCATAGTAACACATCACCGTATTAAAGATCGACTGAAAGCTTCAGGCGGGAGCACCCTGGCTAAGCTAGCTGGGTAGCGTTGGAGTGTGTGTGTGTGTGTGTGTGTGTTGTGTGTGTGTGTGGTGTGTGTGTGTGGTGTGTGTGTGTGTGTGTGTGTGTGTGCGGCCGCGTCCCACATCACCCCGCAGCACACGCATTAATGGGGGCAGGTGGTTACAGCTCAAATGTTTCAATCAGCTCATACACACTCATAGAATGTGCCAGGAGGTGAGAGAGAGAGAGAGGCGGAGAGAGAGAGAGAGATGTAGAGAGAGAGACGGAGAGAGAGAGATGGAGAGAAAGACGGAGAGATGGAGAGAGAGAGAGAGAGAGAGAGAGAGAGAGAGACAGACAGCCTCCCACTGTGCAACCCGTCTCTTCCTCTCTCCATCAGCCCTGCGAGAGAGAGAGCAAGAGAGAGACAGACTCCCACCGTCTCTCTCTCCCTCCCTCTCCCTCCCTGCTGGTGTTGACTGGCCCAGCTCATCAGGGATGGTCCTTATTCCCTCATTCATTTAAATACCAGTTGGCTTCACTGTACATTTCCTGGCAGCTGGCTGACACAGAGAGAGAGAGAAAGAGAGAGAGAAAGAGAAAGAGAAAGAGAGAAGAGAGAGAGAGAGAGAGAGAGAGAGAGAGAGAGAGAGAGAGAAAAAACAAGCTGAGGACAAATGAGGCATGCAAGGGGGGGGGGGGGGGGGGGGGTGTGTGCCAAATGGGCCGGGGGTGGAGGGGTGGAGGGACGAAATGGAAAACATTTCCTCTTCTTTCTCATTTCTGGACGTTTTCTTTTTTTCTTTTTACATCTTCCATCTCTCCCCAACGACCGGCTCTCTTGAACCCTGAACCTTTTGAAAAAACCAAAAGACCATTCCCTGGTGTGGTGTGTGTGTGTGTGTGTGTGTGTGTGTATATGTGTGTGTGTGTGTGTGTGAGATATTACTGGCTCTGTTCTTCTGCAGTGCATCTGCACACACACACACACCCGCCCCCGCTAACGATGCTGCCATTGCCCTCTGCTGCGGGCAATGACAGTGACTTTTTTGACCTTTGGCCCCACCTGCTTCCAGGGGCAGCTGCGAGGGGCGCAGGGTCAGACATTCAGGAGCACAGGCTTACGGAGACGTACGGCGGCAGGACCAGCCGGTGTCTTCTTAAGTGTGCACAGGACCAATAGAGAACCAAGAGAGCAACGACCAGATGAAGGAGACGGAGACGGGGACGGGACTCAGCTCCCGGCTCCGTGGACGACAACGAGTGTGTCAACCGTGGGCGCAGATGCAGCGAGTTAGGGAACCAATCAGGGAGCAGGGGAGGGGGGGCGGGGCGGTTGGGGGGCTGCCGAACACAAACATAACCCGGCCTGACTGGATGTGCATGTGTATCTGTTTATCTTGAGGCGGGAATCCCGCACTTCTTTGTTTGCTTGAAGCAGCCAGGCCTCCTCCTCCTCCTCCGATAACCGATAACGCCACACAGATGTCGGGTCCTGTGGCCGGGCGGGCGGGTGGAGATAAGAGGTGGGAGGGTGAGGAGGTGCTGAGGAACAAAAGGGCCAGGGGGCGGAGCACAGCTGTGTGCGGCCAAACTGGAGCCTCTCCTTAATCAACATCTCAACCCCCCCCCCCCCCGCCCCCCCTCTGGGTTTGTTTGTGCCGCCTAAACGGCCGCCCGCTAACTTCCGGAACATTCCTCCCGTTTGCCGCAGGCGACCGAGATCCGCCAGAGCGCTAGACGAGGAGGAGGAGGAAGGAGGAAGGGACTTTGGAAAACCCCCGGCTCAGCGGGACTCCTCATCATCCTCATCATCGTCATCATCTCCGCCCGACACAAAGGGTCCAGCCCCGCGGGGGGGTCCCCTTCCGGAACCCAACTAGCCCACCGCTTTACCCTCCATCCGGACTCTCTCATACACTAACACACACACACACACACACACACAACTCACTTTGCCCACAACAAATAACAACAAACACACCATGCCTTTGGAGTGCTAAACTAGTGTGTGGTGGTGTGTGTGTGTGTGTGTGGGTGTTGTGTGTGTGTGTGTGTGTTGGTGTGCTGTGTGTGTATGTGTGTGTGCTGTGTGTGTGTGTGTGTGTGACATAGAGGCGTCAGAGTGAAGGAATCCATATATCATACGTCATTACCCTCAGCCACCTCCTATTTTATAAGTATAATATATTCTATACCCAGACTTTGCTAATCATTACATGTGTGTTTTCATGGCGTGTTAGATGACCTTAAACGACCGCTGAAGTGATCCATTTTTGAAATGTCTTTGGAGGACTCAAGGGGGCGCCATTACCTGGGCAGGAAGATGGCGTTGTGCAGGAAAGTTCTCGAAGGCTTTGAGGAAGATCCGGGATGTCCGTCTCCCGGTCCTTCTCCTCCTGCTGTCTGGGTACACCCGCAGCACGGGCCCTTGTCGGCGCCGGACAGGTCCGACTTGGTGGCTTGGAGTTCTCCTCCAGGTCCATGAGGCCCGTGGCCGAGATGCGGACGGGGATCTTCAGCTCTGTTGGGGGGGACGGATAACAGGATAAACATTCTTGTTTTTTGTTTTCCTTACAGCGCTCCCGTTGTGTTTTGTTTGCTTCCCCCGTGTGACTATGGCCGACCTAGATAAACTATCATGGCTCGGATCTGACCTCGTACATATCTCAATATCACATTGACAGGATCAAATGAAACATGTATTATTCACGGAGAAACCCCCTCGTCATATCAAATAACAACCTGCAGCTCGGTGGTGAATAACACGCACGCGGTCTTAGAATTAAAAAGAAGACGTTCATTCAGAGCTCTTGTATTGACGTGAATAACCTGATGGAAGTCAGCGCCTCGTGCAGAGAAAATAGTGCGATTATTTAAAGGACTCCTATTATACCACCACGTCATTGTGCAGATGTATGGTGGATAGATCAGCCTTCCAGTTGCTACAGTCCACTGGGTAGGCTGATCTATCCAGCATACTTCTAGGGGGACACTCCCACTTGTGAAGTCAAGTGGGGCCATTCCAACCGGTTTTTAAAAACCGATTCGAATGGCTAATCACGCTCACACCTGGTGGTACAATATGTCTCCTTTAATTAAGTAGCCGTGCAAAACAACGCAGGCCCGTAGCCAGTAATGGCTGTATGGGTGCCAGCAGACCAGAGCATTTTGAGTGACCTAATTAACACGGTGAGGTCTTTAGATTAGTTCAGCGCGTGATCTGTATGATCTGAAACCTGAGCCATGAACGCACTCGTTACACAGCAATAGCTCAAAAAAGGCCCACTTGTTGTGTTTAGTCCTCTCCCCCCACGCCACAACTAATACGTTAGATAAGATAAGATCAAACTTTATGAATCCAGAAGGAAATTCTTGTGCCAGAGGTTACAAACAATAGAATAATAAATGTCAAGTGTTTACGCCTAATAAAAACTACAACTCCCTTCGTTTTTAGACAAAGCCACTGGGTAAATGGAGCCAGGGACTGTCCCCAGGTCACCAGCCCCAGGTGACTCTGCGTAGTGGTGTCCGTGTTGTGGACGGTGCTCAATGATTCAGTGGGTGAGAGCGAGTGAGAGCGCAGACCTTTGGAACAGTAGTTGTGCTGATAGAGTTCCCGGTCCTCGGACTGCTGCTGCCAGCGCACCAGGTAGAAGGTCAGGTTGCCGTTGGGCGAGAGGGGCGGCGCCCAGCGCACCACCAACTTGGTGGACGAGTTGGCGAAGGCGCGCGCGTCCTTCGGCATCGACGGCTCTGGAAAAGGAAAAAAAAAAACATCAAATCAAATAATATGCAAAGTGATGTAAATCAGTTTGGCCCCCGATGACGTCCCTCATCATTTGGCTGTTTCGCTCTCCTCTGTGTCCTCGTTGATCTAATCCATCCTTACGAGCAGGACTGCAGAACTGCTTGATTTAAGGCTCTGCGTCTGTGATTTGAGTGTTAGCTGTGCTAAAAGTGGCCAACCAGTCACCAAAGTCGATCACACCTCCATAATGGGACAGATGAGGTGAGGTTGCGCAGTAAAAAAAAAACAAAAAAAAGAAGAGGAACAAAGACCACCCAGGGGGCTTACGTGAGGGGCTGGTGCGGATGTAGACCACTTCGCTCTTGGCGCCCACGACGTGCTTGTCCTCCACCTGCAGGGTGATGGCCCGCACGAACACGGCGTACTGCGTCCAGGGCTTCAGGTGCTTGAGCTGGACCCGCGGGTCGGCCGCCTCGTCCGGGGGCAGGTCCACGTCCACCATGCTCCAGCTGTTGGTGCCGCAGCCGTCCTGCCCGTCGAACTCCGTGATGTTCTGGAATGGTCTGGGGGGGGGCGGCAAAATTAAAAAATGAAATTGAAAATAAATAAAAGCATTTGAAGTGCGGCAATTTGGTTTCGCCTTGAGCAAAAGAAGACGCATTCCCAAGGTTCATATTGCAGAATAAAAGTGTGATTCAGGTTACAACGTTCCCTTTCATCTGGAAAATATAAAAAATAACTTTTCCACTTTAATCTTGTTAAGAAAGAGAGATGAGTTATTTTTCAGTTCAAATTTCTCCCCTGCTGCATTATTTAATTTTTTGATATAAACTCATCCTCTGCATATAAGCCATCCTAGGAGTGGCTAGGATGTGGACTGCCATAGGGTCGCGTCCCTACGTCAGTGACAACATGACAAAGTAAACACTATTTTCCCGTTTTTCCAATCTCCCGCGGACCTTGTGACCGTGGGCACTTACGACTCCTTGTAGTACACTATGAAGCTGATAAGGTTTTTGTAGTCCGGCGGGCGATAGCGCTCCCACGTCAGTTTGATCGTGTTGCTGGTTGTGCTGTTGGACTTGAACTCCAAGATACGGCTCGCACCTGTCAATGCATGTGACACACACGTGCGCGCGCACACACACACACACAGACACACACACAGACACACACACACACACACACACACACACACACACACACACACACACACACACACACACACAATGAGCAACATAAACAACCTAACACTGCTAGAAATCACATGTTTGCATAGGTAATGAAGATAAAACATAGGTACAAAATCAGCTATTTACTAATAGGGCCTCTAATGTAAATTAAGATAATATAAGATACAAGAAGCTTCAAATCAAACTACCTAGTAGGGCTGAACGATATACAAAAAACTAAAACATATTGCGATTATATTGACAGATATTACGTTTCGCGATATGATTCACGATGAGTGGGAGAGTAATCACTTTTGCATCACAATTTTCATTTTCACTGAAAAACCTTATCATGATACATTCAAATGTGTACTGTGTGTGTACTTCTCCCCAGCACTACAGTACATCATTTCTAATGGTGTGATAAAAGCACATTTACACATTTTACGTTTATCAAAAAATTGCTGATCCTGCGATTTGGATATTTGCACTTGGCCATATCGCGATTTTGCGATCGTATTTCCATTCATTGTTCAGTCCTACTGCCTGGTAATGGGATTGATATAAAAAATATAGGGATGCACCCGATACCGATACCAGTATTTCGTATCGGTCCGATACTGTGCTCATGTACTCGTACTCGTACTCGTTAAACTACTCCGATACTCCCGCACCGATACCACTTTGGCAACGCACGTTAACCTTGTAATATTCTGAGCCCAAGGAATATTGAAATAAAGAGATGAGACCGAGTTGGCGTTTATGGATGTTTAATAGCAACAGAGAGATCGCATGAGATCAGAAACCGCGAATTAACGGAGCCCCCCATCAGAACCGCAAATTAACTGAAGCCCCCCCCCCCCCCCCCCCCCCATCAGAACCGCGAATTAACGGAGAACCCCCCCCCCCCCCCATCAGAACCGCGAATTAACAGAGAAACCCCCCCCCCCCCCATCAGAACCGCGAATTAACGGAGAACCCCCCAACAGAACCGCGAATTAACGGAGCCCCCACCAGAGACGCTGACTCGGAGCCCAGCGTCTCACGGGAGCGTCATCATTGCGCATCCTTGCGCAACATCTGTGATGTCCACCAATGTCCTAAACAACAACACGTCCTTGGTACCGAATATCCGACTGACGTATGTTGGATGGTTCTGAATAGGTTACATTTAATTGAAATTATTAATTATTAAATTATTAATTGAAGTTATATTTGTTTAATTTGTTCACATCAGAAAGTGAGGAACATCTGATTGAAAATAAAACATGTTTTCAAAGTCATTAGAACTGTAATGGTTTTATTAAGTACTCGGTATCGGTATTCGTATCGGCAAGTACCCAAATGTAAGTACTTGTACTTGTACTCGGTCTGAAAAAAAGTGGTATCGGTGCATCCCTAAAAAAATACCAAAAAAAAACAACAACAATAAAACAAAAGCACACTCACAGCTGCCCGTTCGCCGTTGTTCCGGAAGTCGCCCTCCTTGGGCTTCTCGGCCACGCCGGTCCGCTCCCACATCTTGTGAATCTCCAACATGCAGAGCTTGGGGTTGAGCTGGAAGAAGAGGCGCCCCCGCCCGGATGGTCAGGTTGTGCTGGCTCCAGTCCCCACAGGAACTGCAGGTTCTGGTTGTTGATGGCCGAGAACGCGTACATCCTGATGGAGGAGGGGGGGGATAAAATAAATTAGATGATGAATCGATGGCTGGAGTTTTAGGCGAACGTGACACACATGACACCAGGTAATGAAATGACAGACATATCATAACCACCAGAGTGGTCCATTTAACACACTCCATTACTGTAGACTACATTTTTATATTGCCTTGTTGTTGATATGCCTATTGCTTATATGTCTTGTGTTTTATTAGCTTATTTGGTCATATAACTCATTAAAAAAAGCTGCTCTTTTTGCTGTAAAGATTGTAAATAGTGTGGATATTCTCATTCTTTCCCTTCAATATTAGTGATATTTGTATTGTTCTGTTGGACATTCCGCTGAGCATCGCCACTTTTTCATTTCACTGCACATCCTGTATGTGTATGTGACAATTAAACTCTTGATTGAAATTTAACTTCTTGAATCTTGAATCCATTTTAGACAGATGACAGATCGGAAGATGTCGGCTTGGGATTGCGGGGTCGATGCTTTGTCACGAACGGCATTAAGTAGAGCTTAGCCCACCTATCTCTCCTTCCACCTGGTGGCGTTGCGAGGTGTTTAACAGCATCAGTGGGAGAGGCTGGGTGGAAGGGTGTTGGGGTTCGTGTGACGAATTGAGTCCGAGCGTGCTATTTGCCGATGCAGGGGGAGTGTATGTGTGTGTCTGTGTGTGTGTGTGTGTGTGTGTGTGTGTGTGGAGTGGCTAATTCAAGAAGAGACAGGAACATCACCTCGCCACCTCCACACACACATACACGGTACCGAAACCCTAGCCAGACTGCAGGCTTTCCCATGACCTCCGCTCCCAGCCCGTGGTCCGACCCCATATCGGGTGGTCCACGCACTGGGTAGGAAGGGGGCTCGGCTAGCGCAGACCAGAGAGGTGTGATCTCACCCTGAGGGCCACTAGACGGTCCTAGGGACCCTTACTGACAGTTCACCATCATCCCTTCTGCCACACTTACTCTCACACTCACCAGGAGAGATAACATGCAGGCAGTGTGTGTCTGTGTGTAGAGTGGGAGATTCCAAGAGAGAGATTCCATGGCTTTTTTTTCTTATCCAAATTACAACAATTGATAATTGACTTTAAGATATGATACTATTTCAATGTAATGAAATTAAATGTATGCCAAGAAATGTATGTACTATGTGCATGGTAATGTGTGAAGCTAAGAAGTCTCTCTTTCTCTCTCTCTCACTCTCTCTCTCATGCACACACACATGCACACTCACACACACTCTCTCTCTCTCTCTCTCTCTCTGCAGTGTGGAGGGCCCTTACTGGTCCATGAGCTCCTCCCCGTTGATGTAGCGCAGGCTCTTGAGGAAGGACAGGGAGCCCAGCGTGTGGGAGTAGCGGACCCTGACGTAGCCCGTCACCGTCTGGATCAGCCCCATGAAGCTCTCCAGCTCAGACGCTATGTTATCTGGGGAGCGCACGTCAACACACACACACACACACAGAGACACACACACACACGGTTTATTTATAACTCCTGACTCTCAACTCGGGAACACTCGCTCTAGATAGAACACCAGACACACACACACACGCACACGCACACACACACACGCGTACGTACAGACAGACAGACAGACAGACAGACAGACAGACAGACAGACAGACAGACACACACACACACACACGCGCATACACACACACACACGTGCGCGCAGGCACACGAAACCAGCGCTCTGGGATTTGAGCCGCCCGTATTAATAGTGAGGTTGTATAAGCATTGTCATAGCGACAGATAAGCTAGTAAGCTAGGCTGTCACGGGTGCATTACAGTACATAACGTATCGCTGTGATGTGACAATTGAGTTAAGGGTGCAGCAGGTTGTAGTGCCCATTCTGTGACCCTGCCCCGTCCCCCCCCCGCCCTCTCTCGCATAAAACTGTAGTATGACGCAACTGCAAATAACAGCCCATTAAACACCACTAATAATATGCTCATCTATAGCCAAGCATAGCGACACTCGTGTCTCACAGGCAGGCAAGATCACGCTAGCTTCCGTGCACCTGCTAATACCTCACGACCTCATCATTACTCACACGCTTTCATCTACAAATGTACGACGGGGCGGTTGTGTGCGTGTGCGTGTGCGTGTGTGTGTGTGTGTGTGTATGTGTGTGCGGCGGCGCGACTCACTCCCTCGCCGGATGTTGATCAGCAGGTTGCCCTTGATGACGGTGCAGCCCATCAACGCCTGCGCCGCGTCCACCGAGTCGATGACGGAGGACGGGCACGTTTTGTCGCAGAGGCCGTGGCACGCGCTGCAAAGCATGCTGGGTAGAGGGGAGGAAGGGGGGGGGTGGTAATTGTCAGTGAACGAGGGCTTGATCCGGTCTCATCATAATGCAACACATGCACTCTCTCTCTGGTCAAAATATGAATACGTTCACAGCAGGCGGTTGTAACGTGGGATCCCTCTTCCTCGGGGGAGGGAGGGAGCTGGATTCCCTCTCCTCTTCCTCCTTCTCTTTCCTCCTCCTTCCTCCTCTTCCCCCCTCCTCCTCTCCCTCCTCCCCCTCCCCCCTCCTCCCTCCTCCCCGCCGTGAGTTTCTCGTGTCAACAGTGACTCACGACTGCGCTGACCTCTGAGGACAAAAACACACGTTGTGTGGCCAAGGAATTATACAGTGGCAAGACTCGACATGGAAAGTTTGCAAAGTGACGAATCCCAACACGGCGGATAGGTTTGCCTCTCCGAGTCTCACAAACAGAGGCATCTTTCATCCCGCCCAGCTCAGGGGTGAATGTCAAGCGTTGGGGGGGGGGGGGAGAGGAGGAGAGGTGTGGGGAAAGTCGTGGTGGTTTAAGATATTGTTGTGATAAATCCCTCCTGGAATCCTCTGAGCTATGTTAATCTGAGCAAATCCAACCAATGGCAGGTCTTGGACACGGGGCGCAAGGGGGAGGGGGAGTGGGGAGGAGGGGGGGGGGTTAGGGTTCAGCAGGTTCGTCCCGATCCCGCGATCATGACAGCCTGACCTGTCTCTTCGCCCGCGGGGCACATCGAGCTTAAGCAGGTCTCTCTCGCCAACTAAAGAATCTCAGGCAGTTCAAGTTCAGTCCCAGACTGCCAGCCAGCCAGCCAGCCAGCCAGCCAGCCATCCAGGCAGCCAGCCAGACACTTCTTTAAGGTGTCATGCGAAAAGTTGAAAAGCAGTCTGCGCCACGCCCCCCTTTAGGAACATCTCAGCGGAGGTGGCGGTGCTGAACACTCTCTCTGCCTGGAATAGACCCACAAAGTGTACAACAACAGGGGAGGGGGGGGAACATTCACCTGACTGGATCCATAACTAGACATGATCGATACTAGATCGATGGGCCGGGGGAAAACATATCAATGCGCTTTTTATTGTATTTTCACAGCTTAAATCCACGGGCAGGGCGACAGGGGATTTATCATCGGGATTAGTGATCGATTAGTGATCCGTCGGTCGGTTGGTTGGTTGGTTGGTTGGTTGGTTTCTACCAGACAATCCCTTCCTTCCTTCCATGCTGGACACGTCTGCCCTTCGGAGCAGCCGCCC
>PIJE02000445.1:195473-310294 GCA_002895965.2 Coryphaenoides rupestris | reverse complement strand
AATAAACGCGACAGGTTGGGGAAACTGTGGACCACATATGGCGTGTGTGTGTGTGTGCTGCTTTCTGTGCACTCTTGCTTGGTGTTGTCTGCACCGTGCCTGTGTGTGTCTGTGCCTGACTGTTTCTTGTTGTGTATATGTGTATGTTTTCTTGTGTGTGTGTGTCTGTGTCTGTGCTTGATGTGCGCGTGCGGTCTGTGCCTGTGTGTGTGTGGTTGTGTGCGCGTGCGGCTGCGTGTGCGCGCGCAGACTACTGTTCTTTCCCATTTCCACTCACCCAATGTGCTTCTCTGCAAAAAATTCGACGATTTCTTCCCCCCCCCCTCCCAGCAGCAGCAGCGCACGCACACAAACAATAGGGCGTAGCGAGTGAGACGGTGTCGGGTGTGTATGTGACTCCAGGTCAAACTTGGGGGGTGCAAGCAGCACTGAGCACTGCCTGTTGGAGCACCCAAAACAAGCCACCCCCACCCCCTGTGTGCCAGAGTCAAGTCGAATCAGTGGCATGGAGACGCGTGTTACAGCAGTTACACAACCACCGCCCCTCCTCCCCTCCTCCTCCTCCTCCTCCTCTTCCTCGAGCCCAGCAGCAGTCGGGTCAGACACTCCCACAGACACTGCAGCCACCCAGTCTGCACCCGCTGCTCGCCAGAGCGCTGCGACACCGCCGGCCAGAGGCACCCGCTAGCCGCGTACCACACACACAATAGTCTCTGTGGAGAGACTCACTAAAGACTCTCAGACTGTGTGTGTGTGTGTGTGTGCGTGTGTGTTGTAGTAAGATGGTGAAAAGTGATTGCGTTTTATGCAGCGTGATTCACGCAAAAGCATCTGCAAGCGAGGAGGCTAGCATCACAGGAAGGATGCAAATGACGGTTCACGGTCATGTGACCGACCCACAATCCAACCCACAAGCCCCCGCCCCCTCATCTCTCTCCCACGCCATGAGGGAGATAGAAACAGAGAGAGAGAGACACACCACTCACACAGAAAGAGAACGAGACATGCATGGAAATAGAAAGAGAGACAGATAAGAGACAGACAGAGAGATGTGGCACAGAACATTATCAACACTGTCTGGGTTGGTGCAGGGCCGTGGGGGCGGATGGTGTGTGTGTGTGTGTGTGTGTGTGTGTGTGTGTGTGTGTGTGTGTGTGTGTGTGTGTGTGTGTGTGTGTGTGTGTGTGTGTGTGTGTGTGTGTGTGTGTACGAGCGGTACATCAGAAGTATTATTATTATTATTATTATTATTTCACCAGACAGACACATGCACCCAGCGTCCCTGCCTCTCTAGACTACTACTGTGTTGACACACATAGCCAGCCAGCCAGCCAGCCAGCCAGCCAGCCAGCCAGACACAGACATGCGTGCACACGTACACACACAACCAGCATGCCGCATCTCGCTCAAGACAATTAAAAAATAATGAATAATGGATTTGATGCATCTTGTTTTTGGGATGACAACAATGACACGGGACGATGCGGGGGAACAAAAGCATTAAAAAAAGGAAAGCAGAATTTAGAAGAAGAAGAAGAAAAAAAATTAAAGTATTCCATTCTTTCTTCACCTCCAGATGACAAGGAATTGTGACAGACAGTTGGGATATCATTCATTATTCACAGTGGGCCGAGGAGGCTGGTGGGAGGGGGGGGGGGGGTGGAGTGGGGCGGGCGGCTGGTGCCGGGGGGTGAAGCTGGGAGATTTCCAGCGGACCAATCGCGGGCGGGCGGGGGCGGTTCTAACCTCGGTGAGTGACATGTTATTGAGTCTGGAGCAAAGATGGTAAACAAGTCCTCTCTGGTGCGGGCGGGAGAGAGAGAGAGAGAGAGAGAGAGAGAGAGAGAGAGGAGGAGAGGAGGGAGGGAGGGAGGGGAGCCGTAACCATAGTGATTAAGCTTTTTCCCGGACTTGGAGAAAGCATACCTTCAGGGAATACCTGAAGGGACGCGGGCTCCGGGAACAAGGTGCCATGGACTGAACCCGGGGGGAGTTCTCTGTGAGTAATCACGTCTAACAATAAAACAGTACCGGGCCGGCAGACCAAAATACCCGTCTCAATAACAATAGATAAAAAAAGGTCTACATATAAAAGTACTGCCTATTCGTGGGCTTCTATCAAAGCTTAAACCAATAATACAAAATGAAAACAAAGTAAGTAATATATAAATAGAGATTTTTATTTTGAAAAGGTTATGCCACAGAGAGGACTTAAACAGCCATATTATATTCCAGGCATTCATGAGTTACCTCATGAATGTACAGGTACAGATGTAATAATTGCTAGTGATTCACAGTGGACTCAATAACAGTGGTTGTAGAGTACTGGGGGGGGGGGGGGGCAGGAGAAGGGGAGGCTATCCGGACCAGTACAGTAGCTGACAGCAGGCCCTCCAGGACCGGATCAGTGGGGGTGGGGGGCACCACTAGCCCCAACACCACCCCCACTCCCCCAGCCCGGGGCCCGGGGCTCCATCAGGCCACATCCTCATCCGGCGGCAGCAGCAGCAGCAACCCGATCCCCCCACCCCCCCCCCCTCCCCCCACCCTGTGTGTGTGTGTTGTGTGTGATCACTCCCACACACACACGGCACTTGTTTTCAACAACATCAGGGCCCCCCAGACAGCCACGATAATAGAGGAGGAGGAGGAAGAGGAGGAGAATGCTTCCTCCCGCTCACAGAGCCAACGGGGAAGTCCAATACTGTCGCAGTCACCCCGCTCTCGACCGTCACCGTATCGAACACTGTCCTACCCGACCAACTGTCACCACCACCACCACCACACACCACCACACACACACACACACACACACACACACACACACACACACAACCACACAACACACAACCACACCCTCCACCTGCATTCCAACAATGAGGAGGAGAGGTCTGATCTAATGTCCTGCGTTTCATCTTTTCCAGGGATGAGCTATTGTTTGTGACCATCAAAGAGAGAGAGAGGGGGGGGGGGGTCAGGGGGTCGTTTTAGGATAGACGGGTCGGGCCGTCCAACGGCGACAACACGATGAAGTGCGGTGCGTCACGGTGCGCTCCTGTGCACGGTGGCAGACCGCTGGCGGCTAAATCTCGGCTCCGCTCTGCTCAGTCAAAGGTGTGCGTATGCATCCGCCCACACACAAACACGTGTGTGTGTGTGTGTGTGTGTGTGTGTGTGCGCGCACGTGTGTGAACCCGTTGCCCCCACACCACCACCAATGGCTGTGTTCCTGGGTCTCTTCCACTCCCATGCCCACTAAAGACCAGCGCTGTGTTTTTCACACAAACTATGTGCTGGTCTGTGTGTTCAGGCATGCGTGGCATTTCCCCCCCTCACCCGTGTTCAGTCACAACAACACACACACACACACACACACACACACACACACACACACACACACACACACACACACACACACACACACACACACACACACACACACACACACACACACACACACACACACACACACACACACACACACACACACACACTTCCCTTTAGCCCTCGGGCCCAAGCTGACTGCAGCTGCTGCTTGTATTGTTGTTGTGGTGTTTTTGAGCGTCTGTTAACACACACACACACACACACACACACACACACACACACACACACACACACACACACACACACACACACACACACACACACACACACACACACACACACACACACACACACACACACACAGGTATGCAGTACCGCCCTTGGTGTTAAAATACCGGATGTCGTCTTTACTGCCGTGCACATCACAGTTAAAGAGACAACAGTGGGAATGAGCATTGAGTCTATAAACCTGTTGGGAGACACAATGTTCACACACAGTGTTGGTGAACCACCGCAATACAACTGCACTGTATGCATCACGGCTATTGGTTGGGGTCACCGCTTGGTACAATTCAGAATTCGCCTGAGTTACCTATCGCGCGTAAACGTAAAATCATACTTAGATTGATTTCAATCCCGTTCGAGCATTTCTCCTGCGTCGGAAAATCAAGATAGGAGGGAGCTGTGGGATACACGACAGGATTAAAAACCACAGATGTTTGCAGAGGCTCGTCTTTCATATTTGCGATGCGTTCAAATTGTTTGTTGATTTATTCCTAAAAATACGACGGGGGAGGACATGCGATGTCTAGGTTTCTCTGTTCTGTTCATCCCCCGGATGAAGACCACCTTGGTGGTGCTATTTTTAGCCCAAAAGACAGACATTCTTAGCAGCTTTTCCTCATTAATTCAAAAAGCCCCCCAGAGCTTCAAGGATTCGCTCAGCGTGGCTGTGTGTCTGTGTGGCTGTCGTCACTCGGCCTGTCGGTGAGAAACTGCTCGCGCTTGCTAGCATGGAACGTTCCCTTCCCTCCTGTTAGCTAGCGGCTGCACGGCGGCAGCGGTGTCAGTGGGTCTCACTGCAGGCCCGGCGCCAGGAGGGGTCTTAAGGGGGCTTAGACCCCCCCGTCAGTTGTATTTTTTGCCCCCTCTACAGCAAAAACAACTAAATATGGTCAAATATCATCATGCCAACAGCAGCACCGTTCTCAAGTCATCGTCACTTCACTGCGGCAGCAGCGATACCGTGGATGAAAAGATGTCCTTCATTACATGTTAGCTTAGCATTTAACACAACATGTACTGTATGCCGACCAGATGCAGACACGGAGGGACGGGCATCATAGTTTAGTTACCAGTGATATGATACTGTAGTGCTTTATACAACACAGGGGTTTAAAGTACCGTACCGAGAACGCCGTAGGCATTATATTAGGCCTACATTGCTAGACCTGTTCTTGTGTACGTGTTCATTAGTATAGGTCTAATTATATTCATAATTATATTCATAATCCACATGTCCTGAGGAAGGTTTGTGTCTGTGAACTTAAATTCTACCATTTCAGGGCTTTTCCACAAACCACAAAACAACCGTTTACACACACACACACACACACACACACACACACACACACACACACACACACACACACACACACACACACACACACACACACACACACACGTTTACACACACACACACACACACACACACACACACAGATTTTTACAGAGAATATTGTTCATAAATCCCAAAAAGATGTTGTGCTCTGCCAGTGCTATTTTCGTGTTGTGTTTTGTTGAGACTTTCAAGGGGCTATTGCATGGTTATATCAATGAATTTGATTTTATGAAAGAAAATTGCCCCCTTACTCACACATTTGAACTGTCACTTCATCCTGGCGCCGGGCCGGGCCCATTGGAAACACAACCTGCTTAGTTTAGTTCCAATTAAGACTTTGAACGAAAGTCAAGAGCACGTAAAGAAAAACAAAACACAAAACACACCTGGATCTGGCACATCTGGATGACGGATCGCCAGAAAGGGAAAAGGAAAATCGTAACTGGAGTATATCACCTAATTACCAGCCTGTTATTATTAATAGCCTAGCTAGAGGTGTTTGATATAGGAGGAGGAGGAGGAGCACAAAGACTTGTTTAGTGAGGCAAGAGAGGCACTGCGATGGCACTGGCGGTTAAAAAAAAGAACGATTTTACAATTTATTTCAAGTGCGTTAATCTTGACAAATGTACACAGATGGATGTTTTCAATTACATAGGACAAGCCAATACTGCGATAAAGCAGCGAAAAACATGTTAGGATGCCACCAAATGTAAAAAGTTAGTGTTACCACACAGCGCCACACCAGCAGAGAAGGTCCATCTTGAGCCCTGCTGGCACAAGGAGCTGGGAAACTGTGGGACTGAACAGGTTCCAACGCAGCTGGGGTGATAAAGAGGTAAACATTATATAAGAGCGTATGATATGCTGCAAGGAGTGGTCACAGCCACGCAAGGACTGTGGGACCGGGGCCAGGTGGGTTCAAAGGGGCCAAGAGGCAGAAGGCCAGGGTCTGGCCCCTTGCGTCGGGGCCCTAGCACGGGTTTACTGCAGCGATGGGCCGAACGAGCCAGCTGATGTGGATGGAGAAAGACAGCTGATGGACCTTAGCGAGTCCCCAGCCCACCACACTTCCTATTGGCTGCCGATGACATCATGTGTCTATTTCGCCATGTTTCACGTCTGCCTTTCAGAGTAAGAGGAGACCGAGTTCTCCTCTCACTACAAACTGTTGGATCCCTCTCTCTCTCCCTCCCTCCCTCTCTCTCTCCTCTCTCTCTCCCTCCACCCTCCATTCTTTCTCCGCCTTGTAGGGAGCTCAACATCTCACGTGGCCCCTCGTGTACACGGGGAGAAGGAAAAAGAAGGGAGAAAAAAAGTACAATAAGAAGTTACAGAGAGACATACTGTTTCTGGTATTTGAAATACTACAAAAATGCATGACGAGTCCCTCTCTCTCTCTTTGTCTCAGCCCCTTGCGTGTTTCTTGGTGCTCTTTTCCTCCCGCTTGGATTCCTCGTGCCCGAACGGAGCCAGGGCTCGGCTGCATACGTGCTGCTTGGCTTGTTGCGTTGGCGTGGAGGACTAGTACTAGTCCACTCGCAGCGTGACTCTCGCCCATGTGGGGGAAAGGCTGAAGAAGAGGCGAGCTTGACTTACAACCACCACCACCACCGCCACACTCGCTGTGAATGGCCGGTTGATATGGCACCCCACTCAGAAGAACTGTGCACATTCTACAGTTCACGTGCAAGTGCTGCATGATATCCCTTTATCACCGAGTCCCGGCTCTACGCAACTTTAGCTTTTGCCTATGTGTCACTTTTCACAAAGTGATTGTGAAATACGTAAGTAGGTCTGACTTTCAGAGCGGCCAAAGAACGCCTTACTGCATGACCAGCTGGACTTCAGCATCGCCTGGTGAACTCTGTTCAAACGGTGCTCATAAAACCCAAGGCCAAGCATGACGACAACACAACGAGAGCAGACGACGGAAGACAGAAAGAACAAAACAACAAAGAATGAAGGAAAGACAATAGAGGGAGGGAGAGATAGAAAAAAGTGAAGGTAGCCTAGATTGTGTCCTTGTTACATGGATGAGTAATGCTAGTAGTGCACACACACGCACAAACATGCATGATTTAAACAGGCAATCACCAATGGTCTTTGTAACTGATTAATTCCTTTCCGTTTACTAGACAGGCTAGTCAAAGGTGCCGCGTTGCATGTGGAACAGATTTCTGCTAACTCAGATAAACAACAAACACAGGGAAGAGACGGTGAACGTGGATTGGTTGTGACTCTTCTAAAGAAACGACACAAACACACTATTGTAGATGTGCATGTGAATACACTTATGTTTGACGTGTTGCTTCCAGTATTTACAGTAATCCTACTGCAAGCCATTACAATGATATGTTGCTTGTTTTGCTTGTTTACGGCGGGGGGGGGGGGGGGCGGATAATATAACATAGGAGCGACCATAACGTTTACCAGAACACCAGACTCTAAAGTTCTACTTTGTAGAAAATAAATAACATACTTGTCTGCCTCATATTATTAGGCTATTATTATATATTATACATAATAATAATAATACAAATAATTATCCCTTATATTATTATGATTATTATTTAGGCAATATTGTACATAATCTAAATGGTGAAGACTTGCTAAAATAAAGGAATAATAATTTAGACCGATCAAACGTTTGCGAACATAACCGTTACAGAAGGCAGAATATAAAGTCACATACAGCCAGGGGGAAATTCAGCACTTCCCTTTTCCCCCTATAATGCAAATACATCTCCCAACACACAGGCCCTCCCTCCCATCACGCTCGGAGATGTTGTGAAGTGTCCTGCAGACCGACCACCACCAGGCCGTCCTCTAACCCTCCGCCTCCTCCGTGCCGTCTACCCAGACTAGGCTTGCCTTGAACCCAGCCGTGCAGCCTCCAGCCCTCCATCACCGGCGACAGCCCGACAGATTAGCCCTAAATCGGATTAAAGCGGAGTCAGAGGGGGTGCACGTAGGAGAGGTGAAATGTCACCGGTGCACTGTGTGGGGAGTCGGGGGGGGGGGGGGGGCGGGGAGGAGTAGGAGGAGTAGGTGGTGGCGGTGCAGCTAGGTAGGTGTAGATGGGGGTGGGGTGGAGGCAGATGGCATGGGGGGTGGGGGGACATGCGACCTCTCTCTCTTCCCTCGTCTCTCTCTCTCTCTCTCTCTCTCCCCGACATTGCCTCGCACAACACACAAACACATGCACACACGCACACACAACACACACACACACACACACACACACAATCTCCCCAAGTGTAAATGATTCACATATAGTGTGTCTTCAGTTAGTTATTTAGCCTTCAATTATTTAGCCTTACAGGCTAATAAATCATATTTGCATGCAAAAAATGACTGACACGTGACTGCAATGGCTAAGGATAATAAAGTTGGTGCGAAAAGCAAACAGACTCAAGGGCTCCCAGCAAACTTCCCAGCAGCAGCAGAAAAAAAAAACCAGACAAAAGACGGGGGGAAAAAAACCGAAGTGAGCCGAGCATCCAGAGGAAACGCGGTGCCCCCACCATGTCAAACACAAGACTTCCAGAAATGACAGAAGCAAAATGCCCACCCCCTCCCCTGAACCAACAATGGGCTCCATTGTGGAATGTTGTGGCACGCTCGCGCTCGGGGAACACATAGAGACACAGTTTGAAAAACGCCGGACCATAACCCCCCCCGCTACCCCCTTCCCCCCCCCTATACTCCCGCAACAGCCCCCCTAACCCCCCACAGCCCCCCCACTGAGGAGGGACGCGGGCGCTGGGAGTGTGTGGAGCGGTGGAGGGGTTGGGGCGGCCCGCGGGGGTTACTGGTCAACAACGGCGACGACTCGCTCAGGAACCCTTGCTCTAGAAAATATGCCCTTTGCCCCCACCCCCCCACCCCCCTCCCTCCATCCCCGCCCCCTCCTCTTTCTTCCGTCCGAGACCTCACACACAACAATATCCCATAGACCCAGCCCCCACCCACACACACACACACACACACACACACACACCCGCCACTCCACCCCGGGATGCAGTACTGCTGGCCCTCCAACAGGGGGCCTCAGTCTGAGGCGCGAGACATGAGTGGCAGACATGTTACGGGGCACCAGGTCCTACACCACCTTCCTATAATAGTGTCTCGGTGGCTTCTCCAAAAGTGCTCAATTGATTCACGATTGAACATTCAACATCAATAAAGAAAACACAAAAACACATCACATTGATTTGCGTAGAAAAAAGAAAATCTCAAATATACTTCACTTTATATACCGTATTTTCCGGACTATAAGGCGCACCGGATTATAGGCGCACTGTCAATGAAACGGGCTATTTTCATACATAAGGCGCACCGGATTATAAGGCGGCACCGCATTTATAAAGGCGGCACGGGCAAGGAACGGGGCGAGGGGCAGAACAGGGAAGGCCGCACGGAGGAGCCCGGCAAGGGAGCCACGAGGCCCGGGGGCCCGAAAAGCCCGACCAGCCGAAGGGCGGGCCGCGGGCAAAGGAGCCCAGCAGGAGCGCGGGAGTGCGTGGCCGGGCGCGGGCGGGGGGGGCGCGCGCGCGCAAGGAAATGGAAGGAAGGCAAAGAGGCGGGAGGACAGCAGCAGCAGCAGCAGGGAGCGGGCGGGCAGCCGCCGCTGGAAGAGAATATAGGAGAGGAGGACGGACGGGCCCCGGAAAACCGCGGGAGGCGAGGCGGGCCGGCAGGAGCCAAAGGACGGAAAAAGACAGGGGTCCAGGTGAGCGGCTGACGGGGGGGGGGTGAGGGGACGGGGGTGGAGGAGAAGGGGCGGAGAAAGGGAAGCGGGGGACCGGGGGAACAGTGGCCCCACCAAGAGCCACACCGCACGGGGGGTGGGGGCCGGGAAAATGGCGGGGGGGCCCCCCCCAAAGGGTCGGCCCCCCCCGGGACGCTAAGAGCGGGAGGGCCCCACCAAGGGCCAAACAAAAAGACGCCGGGGAGGATGAGTAGGCGAGGGAAGGGCCGGGGGGGGGCAAGGGGGGGACGGCAAGGCGTACGCGGGTAAGACAAGCGGGGTGCCAGGGGAAGAAGAGCGGAACGGGGGCGCCGCACTGCCGGGGGCGGAGGGGGCCAAGGGGGGAGAGGTGACGGTGAAGAAGAAACACGGAGAGACGCGGGAAGGGGAGGGGGGGGGGGGTACCGATGCACTGGGGAGATCAGGGTTGAGGTAGCCTAGGCAACAGGGAGGGGAGGGAGCCAAGGGAGTCAACGGATGAATCGCCGCGCAGCGGCGCGGCAACGCCACTGCAGAAAAGAAAAAGGAAGGAGTGGAACGGCCGTACAAAAGGCGGCAAACAGGGGCCGAAAAGAACGGAAAAGGGAAAGGAAAACGAATAGAACCACGGAGGCCAGGGAAAGGGCCGCAAAGAAGAGCGGAGGCGAGAACGTAACGGGGGCAGCTGGGGCGGCCGGGCCGGCTGGGGCCGCACGCGCGCGGGCCAGGCCGGGCCGAGGGGCCGACGGTCCAGGCACCGCGCATGCCGCGTGACACGCGGAGGAGAAGGCCAAAGTAAAGCGAAAACACAAAACAGCAGAAAAGCGAACGTGAGGCAAACGAAGGCACCAAGAACGCGCAACATGGTGAAGTGGGAACACAAAAGGACAAAACAGGCGCTAAGGACAGCAACACAAAACAGCAGAAAGCGGAACGGGAGGCAACGAAGGCACAAGAAACGGACGCAAACAGGGGGCAGGTAGAACACAGGAAAAATACAAAACAAACGCTCACGTTGGCGGGGCAGGCCGCGGCCACAAAGCCAGCAAAGGCCGCAGCGGCAGGGGCGGCAGGGAAACAGGGGGGCGGAGGACGGCAGCAAGCAGCCCGGAGCCCCGCGCGCAAGGAGCCGAGGCAGGCGCGGGGCGGGCACGGAGCGGGGCAGGAGGAGGCCAGGCCGGCGGAAAAGCGCGGACGGACACGGGAGACGAGAGACGGGAGCCCAGGCAGCCACGCAGCCAGGGCAGAGCAGGGGCGGACGCGCCCGGCGGGGCCGCCCGGTGGGGGGAGGGGGGCGCCTGCGGCAGCCAAGGCGCCCACGCAGCGCGCAAGGGAGCGGGAACGACCGCGGGGACACCAAAGTAGCCAGAACGGGGGAGGGCGGGGCGAGGAAGCCACCCGGAAAGGACGGCAAGCGCCGAAGGAATGAGGGCGGCCACGGGGGCGGGCACCGGAGCGGGGAGAGGGGGCGCGCGGGAGGCGAGAGCAAGAGGGAGGGAGAGGTGGGAAAAGCCATCCTGGCGCGGGACGGAAACGGCGCGCAGCCACGCACGCAGCGGCGCCGCGGCCAGCCGGGCCCGGGGGGAGCCGGGAGAGGACGCCTGGTGCCGAAACGGGGCCGGGGGCAAAAAGGCGGCCGCGGAAAAAGGACCAGGGGGGAGGGGCGGGCCAGGAGCAGGGCAACCGAGAACGACAGGGAAGGATGACGGCGCGGTCCCTGGGGGCGAGAGAGACCGGACGGGGCCGGGGCCGACAGGACGGGGCAACGGGAGGGCAAAAGGGAGGGGGGACCGCGGCCAGGGGGGGGAGGGGGCGGGCCGGAGCGTCGTGGCAGGACGGGGGCGGGCAGGAGCGGGCGGGAAAGGACCAGCGGGGCGGGGGAAGCCGGGGCAGGGGCAGGCGAGAGGGCGAGGGCGGGGCGCGGATGGAGAGAGTGACGCCGGGGCAGAAAACGGAAAGCACCAAGAAGGACCGCCGCGAAAGGCGGCGAGCGGCAGGGCACGGGGCGACCGCGGGGCCGGGAGGCGAAGAGAGACGGGAGAGACGGTCGACAGGCGGGGGCTGCGGGTCAAGAACCCACGGTGCATGGGGCCGCGAACGGGGCAGCTCGCGGGACCCCGCGGAAACGCGGGGGGGGCGCGGGACGGGGCGCAGAGCAGCGGCGGGGCCGCCACGGCCGGACCAGTGAGGCAGGAAGGGGAAGCTGCGGCAGCGGCGCGAGGCCCAGGGGCGGACGGCGTGACGGGATAGCCGGCAAGGGGAAAGCCGCGGTCGGAAGAGGCGCGGGACAGGGGCCATGGGGGGCCGGAGGACACCACCTACCAGAAGATGACCGCGAGGGGGAAGCACCAGGACGGAGGACGCCGCAAAGGCGAGTAGGACGCGCGGGAAGCCGAAGGCGCCGACAAGGCCAGGAAGCGGCGCAGGGGACAGAGGTGGGGAGCGCGGGCCACATAAAAGCGGGTGCGAGGGGGAAGACAGAAGCGCAACGGGACGAGAAGGGCGCACGGCGAGGGGGAGAAAAGGACAGAGGGGAAGGGCGACCGGAGGAGGCCGGAAATACGGAGAGAGGAGAGAGCACTGCGGGCGCACCGACAGGCAAAGGGGAGGCAGCAGGACAACAACGGAGGCAGCCCCAGGGTTTGGGCCAAAACAGAATGACTGACTTCTGCCTTGGCACTCATGATGACCCACAAGATTCGGCCGCAATGGACATTACCAAGGGAACCGAAAAAACCCAAAAACAACAAACACAACACACGAGAGTAGAACGCGGAGGAGGAGGAGGGAGGAGGAGGGCAGGGGGGGCCATGGTTGCGGCGACAAATATGCCCCCGGAGTTGTGCCCAAAGTGGCACGACGGCTGGGAAGCGAGCCCAGCGGGTGGAAGCAGCCAAAATTGGCTCCCAGAAACGGAACAAAGGCTGGCCTGCGGGCCCCGTGCCGCAGCAGCCCAGGAAGCGACGCCACAACATGGCGCCCGTGGCGAGCCGCACCTGCCGGGCGAGCGCCAGGACAACACAACACAACACAAAGGGGAAACTGGTTGTTCGGTGATTGGGGGGGGCGGGTTGGGGGGGGGGGGGGGGGCACCGGGGGCGGCAGCGCAAGAGGATCACAGCACAGGGGAAAGGGGGAGAGCCGGGGGGAAACAGGTGACCCGGACCAGGAGCGGAGGGGCACGCACCGCGGGCGAGGGCGGACAGGGAGCCGGGACGGGGCGGGGGAGCGGGGAGCAAGGGGCACGTCCAGGAAGGGTCGCGGGGAGCGGGAGGGGAGAGCGAGGCGACCGGCGGGCGACGGCACACGCACACGCAAAACACACGCGGGGGGGGGCCCGCGCGGACAGGGGGGGGAAACAAGAACGGGGACCCGGCCCAAGCGAGCAGACGCCAAGCACACACACACACACACGGACACAACACACGACGAAAGGAAACGGAGGGAACAAGGGCGGAAACAGGGGGGGACCAGAGAGCCGCCAACGACCACGTGCAAAAACAAAGCGAGCACACACGGACGCAGAAGGCGGTGGCCGGAGGGGCCCAAGGGGTGCCGTGGACAAGGCGGGGAAAGGGCAGGGCGGGGGGGGGGAGCGGGGGGCGCACGGGAGGGGAGGAACAGCGAACGAAGTACGAAAAAACAGCCCCGCCGCCCGGGCCCTCGCGAGAAGCCCCACGTCCCCCCCCGCGGCGCCGGGGCGGGGGGACGCGGGCGGCAGGGGCGGCGGGGGGGGCGGCCACGACGCGACAGCGGTAACCCCCGCGGGCGGGACGTGAAGGGACGGGGCGCGGAGAAAGAAGAGGCGGGGGGGGTGGGGGGGGAGGACAAGGGGGCCGGGGGGGGGGGGGGGGGGAGGGAGGAGGGGCGAGGGACGGAGCACAGGAACGCGCGGGGCCGCGCTCCCGCGGGGGAGACCGGCGGGAGAAAACGAGAGGGGCGAGGGGACGGTGAGCGCAGCACAACAGAAGGCAGGGAAAGAAGCGTGACTGCACGGTGGGGTGGGGCGGGCGGCCGGCGCGGGCGGGCTCCCGCGCGCGGGTGGGGGAAGGCCCCGCCCCAGCCGGCGAACACAGGCACGCACACACACACACACACACACACACACGCACACACACACACACACACCACACACAGAGGCAGGCAGGAAGCGGGCCCGCACACCGGACACCGCGAATAGGGCGCCGACACGGCGGCGACCGGAGGGAACCGGGAAAGAGGGGAGAGCTGGAAGGCCGCACCAGCCGCAAGCAGGAAAGCAGCCCGGGAAGGAGGGACAAGGAAAAAAAATGGCAAGGCACCACAAACACACCACAGGAGGAAGGGAAGGGGAGGGGGAGGCCGAGGCCGTGACAGCGCACCAAAGCGGAGGGGCTGGCGGGGGGGGGACCGCTGCGGGCGCACGTGGGCCCAACAGCGGTTAGGGGGGGGGGGGAGGGGGGGGTTTGGGGGGGGGAAAACACGGGGCGGAGGAGGGGCGAGGAGGCGGGGCAGATCAGAGCGCGGCGCGGGGCCCCAGGGGGGGGGGGGGGGGGGGGCGGCGGGACAACAACGGGGAAGGCGACAACCGCCCACCCGAGGGAAGGCCGCCGCCAGGCGGCGAGACGGGGCCCGGGCGGACGGCGGGGGGGGGGCGGAAACAGGGCGACGGGCGGGGGTGGGCGGGGGGCGCGAGAAGGCAGCAAGGGAGGAGACGAGGGAAGGAACACCACCGAGACCGGGAGGGGGCGGGGGGCGGGCGCGCAAAAGAGGGCCCACCGGGGGAGGAACAGGCCGGGACTGGCGCGCACCGCACAACACACACACACACACACACACACACCAGAGAGAGAAAGAGACCGACAGAGAGAGAGAGCGAAGAGAGAGAGAGAGAGAGAGAGAGAGGCCAGCCGCCCGGGTTGAGGTGGACACTATTCAATTCAATTCGAAGTTTTATTTGTATAGCCTTAATCACAAGACAGTCTCAAAGGGCTTACAGGCCAGATTATTATCGGCCACACCCGAGGACGTGCCCGTGTCCCTGTGGCCGCAGTGACAGCGTGTACCCCTGTCTGCCACGCACTCCTGTGTCAGCTCGTATTGACCTACAGCACTCACCACTCACTGGGACTGACTGGCTGGCTTGCTGACCTGTGTGACTGAGTGGCTGATATGGCATCTGCTACAGTGCATGTTGTCAGTTGTTGTTTTTGGGGGTTTTTTGGGGGGCGACTTGGATCATCACGGTAACACAGAGGTCACATGCTACCTGTGATCTGGCTCACCTGGGACCTATTTTTTTAGCGAACGTGAAACATTATTGATCGACAAATAAAGTGAGTGACAACACAATGTCAGACCTCCATTTGAGATGATTTTCCTTGTTTTGATCAATTCACAACGGTCACATTTAATGTGAGTAGCATAAAAGCCTCAAGAGAAAATTGTATGTTAGCTTTTTTCTATTAAAAAGATTATTCTTTTCTTTTTTATTATTATTTCTGGCTGTGTCCAAATATCCATGAGGCGTGAGTTAGCCTCAGAATGCAATGTTGCCGTACATACAGCAGCCATAATAATAATAGATGGATGCTAGCAGGGCCCCGTCCAGAGCATCCCTTGCATGGGCGTGACGATGTCAAATTAAGGCTCGACTAAAGAAAACAGCAACAGGCCAAATCTTGAAATATTCAAACTATTCAAAATGTCAATATACAAATGCTCTAAATATGCTGAAGTCTTTCAGTCTTGAAGTCTTTGAACAACAACAGAAAACCCACACCCACAAATTAGCATTTTCTGTTTGAGAATACAAAACAAAGCCAAACAAAAAAGAAAATTAGCAGTACGCCTGAGATTAAATAAACCCAATGACATTTGTCTGGACGGCCCTGTGGGCTTTGCCTTTTAAAAACACCACAGAAGAAGAATTAACAAAGAAACCCAGTGCTCTTAGACTCCAGTCCACCACTCAAATGGACACACGCTGGTCAAATGCGTGTGGAATGGGAACGGATGGATCTCTGTTGTTGCCCCCGGCTTGTGTAGTTCGCTCTACGCTACTACGCCACAGATGCGTCACGAGGAGACCTCATAAACCAGACGCTGGTTGGCTGCGAGGGGAGCGGCGAGCGGCCCTACGCTGCGCCTCTGTTCCACACACTGCTGCTGGGCGCACGCGGGGACGGGAGGGGGCGGGACAGGGACGTACGAGAACAGACACAAACACACTAAAGCCCGCAAAAAGGGGCAGAGTGTGTGTGTGTGTGTGTGTGTGTTGTGTGGTGTGTGTGTGTGTGTGTGTGTGGTGTGTGGGGGTGTGTGTGTGGGGTGTGTGTGGGGGGTGTGGTGGGGTGGGTGGGTGGGCCGACCCCTAGGCTCCTCCCAGGCCCCAACAGTCAAACTACAGGCACACACGCACACATGCGCGCACGCACACACACATATAATTACCACAAGTGCCTCTGTGGCAGTCTCTCTCTCCCAGACGTACACATCACATAACCTGACCGTCCCCCTCGCTCCGCCCTCATTCATAAAATGGCCGCTTCACAACTCCAGCTGCTGGCATGGAATTTATAGATATGGGGGGGGGGGGGGGGGTGAGGAACGGGTGAGGAGCAGGATGGGGACCAGAAGGAGGGAGTCGTTTGTTCGAGATTGTTTTTTGTTTCTTTTTTTTCTTTTTTCTTTTTACAATCCTCCATTCCCGCGATCTCTTCTCTTGTCACGTGTCCTCGGCGCTGGACACGGTCAAGATTGGTCCTCGCCGATTCTCTGCCAACCCCCGCACGGCGCCCACCGCCCTCCCACCCCACCTTTGCCTGTAATCCCCCCACACACACACACACACACAGACACACACACCCTGGCCCCACCCCCCTATCCTCCTCCTCCTACCCCCTCGCCTTCCCTCCAAAACAAACCTGATACCCTCATGGCCTGGGAGGGAAACTAAAGCGATGTGTGGGTTTATGGGAAGGATGAGGGGGAGGAGGAGGAGGAGGAGGGGGAGGAGGAGCTGGTACCTCCTCCCGGAGAGGCCGGGCGAGAGGGGGAACGGGGACATTCTCATGTTCCATCCCTGGAGCACGGGCTCTGCTGTGTTTCTGCTGTTTCACCACATCACACACGCACACACACACACACACACACACACACACAGGGACAAACACACATATATATACACACACACACACACACACACACACACACACACACACACACACACACACACACACACACACACACACACACACACACACACACAGGCACAAACCAACACAGTCACGTACACCGCTATAATTTTCATGCCCTCTTTCTCACAGTCTTTCTTGCCCCGTTTCTCTCCCAAAAATAGCAGCACAATTTTGTTTTTGTTTGTTCTTGTAATATATATGTGACATATTTGTGCGGGGCAACCAAAAAAATAAAAAAGAAGCCGACTAAAAGCGACCGGGTGAGCGTAAAAGGGGAACGTAAAGTGGGAGCTTCTGAGCAGCGGCAGGAGCATGGCGGTGCTGCTAATAAACTGATCAGTCTGAGAAGGAGCAGACAACACACACACACACACACACACACACACACACACACACACACACACACACACACACACACACACACACACACACACACACACACACACACACACACACACACACACACACACACACACACACACACACAGCCTCGCTTCCACAGAGGACCGCCAACAAAGCCATCAGATCTGCTCAGACAAAGCCACAGGGCGCAGTAATAGGCGTCATTGTTTGTGCAATAGTGTGTGTGTGTGTGTGTGTGTATGTGCCTCTGTGCGCCTCTGTGTGGGTGTGTGTGTGTGTGTGTCTCGGCTGAGGTAAACGGGTGCACGGGCACTACTGCATCTGACCCCAGCCCCCCTCCCTTCCCCCCGCGCACACACACACACACACTGCAGTGTGGCTGCAGCAGCATCTTTGGCTGCGAGCAGACAACAAATTAAAACTCACTCAAGCAAGAGCCTTGATCCACACACACACACACACACACACAATCCACACACTACCCAACCCCCCCCCCCCCCCTCATCCTGCAGCCCCGAGCTGAGCGGGACAGGGAGACGTTGAGAGGGACCGGGGGAGGGGCGGGGAGGGTGGGAGGGGGAGGTTGGGGTGATGTGGGTGGGGCAGAGGCAGGGGCTGAGCCGTGTGTGTGTGTGTGTGTGTGTGTGTGTGTGTGTGTGTGTGTGTGTGTGTGTGTGTGTGTGTGTGTGTGTGTGTGTGTGTGTGTGTGTGTCTCAAGACCCTCACGTGCGTCCCTCTCACATGCCCCAAAAGAGGGGCGCATGTGCGTTTAACAAGCGCTCAAAACATTCCAAGCACATGCAGAGGCAAATGTTTTTCGCGACACCTCCGTTTCCCGCTTCTGCGCCATTTTGTTGTTTAAAAGCACCCGTCCTACACTTTTTGTGTACAACTTTTGTGGTGTCCACGTATAAAGTCAGGAAACATTAAAAGGTAAAAAGGTGCACCACCATCTCACCTGCCTGCACTCACACACCTGGCCGCAACACCTGCATGTGTGTGTCTCTCTCCACCCACACCCTACCCCCCCCCCCACCGTATTCAAAGACGGAGGTCCGTGACGATCAGTGAGTGACGAGGTCAACACGCGACAAAGACGACTAAACTACAAACGTTTGACACCACAGCCCTCGCGGTCCTACGCGGTGCAGGTGGTTTAACCACAGGGGGTCTCCTTGGCGACGCTCGTCACCGTATCGAGGGCAGCGTTTTAGGTTTAAAAAAAAAACTAAACATTACAAAAAAATAAAAAAATAAAGACTGGGGGTGGGCGGCATAACGAACAAACAAACACGCAGGCTGTGCTGCTGCATAGTGCGGTTACCGCCGCCCGGCTATTTATATGCGTTGCTGCTCTGGAGGAGGAAGCCGATGCTATTGGATCCAGATGTGAGGGAGGGAGGGGAGGGGAGGGGAGGGGAGGGAGGGCCGGGGAGGCAGCAGCGCGAGTGGAAGGTGGCAGCAGCGTGGCCCCAACCGATGGCACTTCACCCCGCTACGGGGCAGCCAATTACTCCGGCGCCACGGCAACAGACAGCAGACAGGTCTGGTGCCTGCATGGAGCCTGGTAGGGAGACCTGCTGCAGGGAGCTGGGTGCGGGCCAGCCGCCTCCTGCTCAAAAAGAGGAACTCAAAGGTTTTCTGACTGCAGGATGTTACTGCATGTAGACAGAGCCAGCCTCTGTATAAAAACCCTTTGTTTGCGCCAAAAAAAAAATACATAAACACAGGGTGCACCTAATCAAAAAGCGCTGTGTTTAAAAAAAATGTGAACTTTCCGTGCCCTGGGATCTTCAAACGGGCTCTGCTTGGGTTACATGATGTGTGTGTGTGGGCGCCGGTGGGGCTGGAAGCAGATGCGCCCGGCCTCCTACAGTGTCCCGGCTCCAGGGAGACGAGATCCCGCCGCCGCCAACTGTGCTCCGCTCACAGTTTCCAGGTACAGTCAGCGGCAGCGCTAACTAGCGTCCTCTAACTAGGACGCATGCCACTTGCATGACAAGGAGCGCTTGTGAGGCGAGGCTTAACCGCCCGTGTTTTGAACCGCCCATGACGGATTTCTTCCAGGCCGGGCCGGGTCATTCCACACGGCACTGCTGGGATCCCATTTGGTCCACTGGAGGATCCTATGACACGTCATGGATCCCCAAGGTACACCGAGGGGAAGCAGATGGGTGCTAGTAGGTCCTCCACATCATAGACTGTCTAATGCGACCTATTCGTCGCCATTTGCTTTGTATTTGTGCCTTGGGTTCAAACCTTCGGATCTAGGCTCGCAACGGGGGGAGGATTTTCCATTCAACTCGCCTTTCCTAGCGATGTGTTTACTCGTTGGTTAGAGGCCCTGTGAGCAACAGGCCCGGGAGCCATGCGTGGCGAACAGCGGGGCAGATGTGTCCGCAAAACTGAGTCACATCTGCCCTGCAATGAATCCACCAGGGAATGCTCCTTCTCTCCCTTGATCGTATCCACCATGATCCAATACATGATGATCATAGGACTAGTATGCATGCACATGTGTGCACTGCATGCATGCACGCACGCACACACGCACAGACACACACAACATGGCAACCGAGGGGCAGGGCGGCACACAGACACACACACACACACAGACACACACACAGAACTGCGGGTGCTGTGTGTGTTGTGGGAGGTGCACGCTGAACAGAAGCCACGGTGGGACGGCCACATGAAGGGACTGAGGGGGGCCCACTCACCCACCCACTCACTCACCCACCCACCCAACCAACCAATCCACCAACCCCCTCCCTCCGGTCTGGCGATACAGCCCAGTGGTGTCCGGCACAAAGACGTCAGCCCAGAGGCAGCCACCCTGACGTCAGCCCATGTGTGCTGCTGCCTGGGAGCGACCAGGCACCTGAATGCCATCATGGTTACTCTCTGTCCAACTGGAGTAGGAGGATGAAAAGGAGGGGGGGTGGGGTGTGTGTATGGGGGGGGGGTGCTCGCAGATTGGGGATTAGCCTCATAACGTCATCATGGCCAGACACCCGGTGGCCCACCAAAACAGAAACACACCAGAGCAGCCGAAGCGTCTTTGATTAGCTCCGCTCTCAGCCCCGAATGAAAAACGCTGGTATCTGAGGAGCGAGCCCCCACCGTCGGGAGTAATGGCATAATCATACGTCTGCTCCTCTCTCAAATAACTCCCGGGGCATTCCTGGTGCCCGCAGCCCAGCAAGTGTTCAATAAAATAGCAGTGTCTGGTTGACCGCCGGCATCTGGCTTGTTGATACGAACCGAGGCGAGGGGGGGGTGGGCGGGGGGGTGGCGGTAATGAAAGCTAGAGCTTTCCCCCAGCCGGTGTTACCTGGGATTAAATAAACAGGTTACTTGGAATGCACTTTTTTTTTTCTTTCCGGAAGGCAGCATGCCCCGTAATGTTGGTCGTCTGCATTGTGGCGCTGCGCCGTCTGTGTGTTGGGTGGGAGTTCGGTGCAGTGAGCAGAAGGGCACAGTGTTGGATTACAGCAGCTAATAAATAACATCCTGTTTCCACCGAGCAAACTCTGGGTCGCCGTCGACGACGCGGCCGCTTGAAGAGTAACCAGGAGGAGGAGGAGCACTCCCCTGTTCCCCGGAAAGACGGGTGGAAAAACACACACACACACACACTTGTTTTGATCCAGCCAATTAACGGAATGCTAATTCAAATAAAGAACCACCCACACACACACACACACACACACACACACACACACCGACTCCCGAGCACATTCCTGCTATCACATGTGCCGCCACACTGACCTGTTGGGGCCATTAACTGCCCCCCCCCCCTACCACCCACAACAACTCTAACCACCTGCCACAAGTGGGCGGGGGGGGGAGAGAGAGCAGAGAAAGAGTGAGAAAGAGAAAGAGAGAAGAGAAGAGAGAAAGAGAGAGAAAGAGAGAGAGAGAGAGAGAGGGGGAACATTCCACAGACCTGTGTGCAACGTGACCGAGAACACACGACCAGCCCAGGCAGGGAGGGGAGGGGAGGGGGCCCGGCCCTCCTGCTTCACCCCGGCCCCCACCCACACCAGCGACACATTAGCAAGTGTGAAAAGCGCAAGACACTTTGCCAGGAAAACAGAATAACGCTAATTGTGTAGGCCTTTGCAGTGTTCCCCCATGCAAGGCCTATATACACACCCCCTCAACCCCTCTACCCCCCACCGCCCTCCCCCCCCCCCACCCATGCACCCACAGCAGCCTGGGTTGAGCGGGTCAGGACCAGGAGAAGGAGCGCGGCCTCTGCCCTCCTCGGGGCCCGCGGGCGGCCACCATGCTATCAAAATAGTTTTGATCTCAGGGACTACGGTGTGCGATGGGAAGTGCAGGGGGCCTAATGGGCTTAAGTCTGAGCCCAGACAGCCCACTGCTCTCCTAAGCCCTTGGCCAGCTGTCTGTCTGTCTGCCCGCCTCGACATGGACATGGAGAACCGGCCTGTGTGCACGAGCACAGGCACGTGCACACGCACACGCACACATGCACGCACGCACACAAACTTTTCAACCCAGGGCCACCAAAACACACGTGTAAATGATTTGGATCTTGTGGGTTTTTTTGGGGGAAAAGCTTCTTTGTCTTGGTAAACAAAAGCCAATGGCGGAGCACGACTGTGTGTGCGCGCATGTGTGCATGCACAAGTTTGTGCGTGTGTGTGTTTGTGTGTGTGGTGCGTGCGCGTTTGTGCACGCGCACCTCAGCAAGGCATTTCCCTCCACACTCATCTTATTAAGCGCTAGCAGCTAGCAGCGCATTAGCTCAACGCAATGGAGACTGTCATCTCTCTCTCATCGCCTAGCGCACTTCCCTGCCCTGCTCGGCCTACATTTCCGCCACAGCCAAAGCGCTAACCAGGTTGTGTCAGGAGACGAATGACTGCATTAATTGTCTGCGATGGCTCGGGGATCTGCGCTGTCACAAAGGGGGGAGGGGGGGGTGTATCAGAAAGGGTCGTCGTTTTGCGCGTGTGTTCAGGGGTGGATGTGCATTGGTGGATGTGTGTGTTCACAGACAAACGTCCCGACTGCACCCCATGGGTAGAATTGTCCCAGTGCAGCTTCCATCTCATGCGCTCAACGAAGGTCATGGTGGAACATGGCCTTGTGGCACCCAACCCCAATTTGTAGGAGAGACTCTGGCCATGACTGAGCTGTATTCCCCCCTCTCGCTCTCTTTCCCTCTCTCTCATTAGAGGTGAGGCTCTGGCTGACTCTCCCCTCCAGCTCTCTCACCTGGCCATAGCCCTCACTCAGGGCCCAGACGAAGCCAGTTCTTTCAGTCCTTCCTTCCTTCCTTCCCAAGATATACTTGGCTCACAATAAGCAACCCTTTCAATACATGTTAGTGTCAAAGGTTGAAACAGGTGCACGGTAACATTTTCCATATCCTTGGCAGTGGCAGGGCAGTGAAAGCATGGACAAGACCATGCGGATGAGGGTCTGATTCTGCTCTTCATCTCCAGCAGCATCATGGCGCCTTTCTCTGGAAGAAGGGCCAACTAATCCAGGTTAAGAGTTAAACATGGGAAATGGTTCCAAGGTATCCATCCTACTTATGTTCTGATCACAAGAACAGAAAAGCTTCTAGGGCCAACGGTGTCGACTTCAAAAAGAATTAAAGAAAAGAAAAGTCTGAAAATTTGCAGAAATCTGAAGAATTCAACGTACCCGTCACCCAGGTTTATTCCAACCCATCAGTGGAAGCTTTGGTAGAAAGAGATAAAAGTCAAAAGTTTGAGGCCACAAAAAGTTACCTCAAGGCTTTCCACCGGATTACGCCTGCGGTGCGGAATACCAAAATAAATTTAAGCATGCAGCCCGATGTCTAGCTCACGGCGAGATTGATATCGGCAGATTTCTGTCTTTTTAGGGATCGTTGAACAAATCAGGATGTCTTCTAAAAAATCTCCCCAAGTCTCTGATGGGGAGGCGATGGGCCCACAGCACCCATCAGTACTTACTCAGAGATTAGAGTTTTCTGCGGTCACGGTGGAGGACGAGGGGCTGCAGGAAAAAAAAAACTGTTCAAAAAGTCTTGAACTAACTTTGTGCAGAATCCGATCCAGAAATGGAACTAACGGAAAGCCAGGAAATCCAAACTTGCAATCTAATGAAACACCGGATGCTTTATCGTGTAAACATGGGGAATATGATGTTTGCACCCCTGAAGTCTATTGGATAAAACGGCCCTCGTTGAGCATGATTGGAAAAATGTTGGGAAGACTCAGGGAAGTCATTGATTAATAAAACCTGATTAAATGTCAAACATATGTATTCATAAAAGGGATGAAGCACAAAGAACATGAAAAAAAAAGGTAAGGGGAAAGAAATCACAAAGCAACACACCACCATCCAACCTACAATGTTCACATTTTTGCAGAAGTGAGTAAAAACACCAGGGCTGCCAGTGAGTATTTAACATCAGCTACTGACCATAAAGCGCTTAGGGAGGAATAAAAAGTGGATTGTTCTCAAAATACTTGTTATATTTAGGGGTTTTCTGAGGCTAATCTGTGAATTCTGAATTTTGGCGCGTTTGTACGGACGTGACGTTTGTAGACGAACCCTAAACCCTGAGCGCCATGCATTCTTTATTTAAGCTGTTCTCAAAATACTTGTTATATTTAAGGGTTTTCTGAGGCTAATCTGTGAATTCCGAATTAGCGCATTTGTACGGACGTGACGTTTGTAGACGAACCCTAAACCCTGAGCGTCATGCATTCTTTATTTAAGCTGTTCACGCCACAAACACCTGAGTTAACCTTGCCTACGCAACGCGCTGGCGATAAACATGTGGCCAAAACCTGTGTGACAGTTATCGTGCTCAAGAACATGATCCCATGCCTCTTGTACCTAAACTGGGACAACAACAAACCACCACAAGGGTTTATGCGTCTTTAGGCATTATTAATAGCACTTTGTTTAGCATATTGTATGTTTTTAGATGTTGGTAATGCACTCAGAATGGCACTTCTGCTCTTATCCCAGCTGTTATGCAGGCCACCTGGCAATTCTAAACTCATTCTATTAACCTTGCATTTATGAATGCTTGAAACCAGCTCTATTCTTATCTTTATGCACCACAGCGATATATTGCGATAAAAGCGTCTGCCAGATGCCCTCATGTAAATGTAATGTAACATGATCATTATTAGTCAGTAAAGAAGAATGCAACTTAAATTATTCCAAATAAATTTGAGATTGAGATTGGTGAAAGATGCAGGCCTGAACAGGCTGGGTGACGTTGGATAGAGGTGTTTACTCATTGTTTTTAAACTACACAGGAGGTGGTGTCCTCTTTGGTCTGTGAAACGTAAAGAAACATAAAGACCCCGGAAACGAATCCCTGTCCAGATTGAGGTTGGGGTTATTGGGGGGGGGGGGAGGGGGGGCACCGGGCATTGGACGTCCACGCGATGGGGTGGCGATGGAGATAACGATGAAAGTGGAAAAGAGAAGGAGGACGTGTGAGTCGGGTGAGGAGGTGGTATAGTACAGTACGGGAAGGGGCGGGGGGGGTGGGCGGGAACCGATCGGCTTTCGGGTGAGCGTGGAGCGAAGAGGAGCCACCCGGGGCTCATCAGATAAGAAGAGTAATGAAGAAACAATAGGCATTCCTGGCATTCTCCCTCCGAGGGTCAGACAGTGGCGGAGTCAGTACACCCCCCCACCCGCACGCACACCACCCACCCAGCCAGCCAGCCCCCCGTGCCATACAAAAGCAATAACAGCGAGGCACTGTCTGCCTGTTGCACAAGCTCAGACTAAGGCGTATGCAGGCGCATTAGGCGCAACAGACAATTACAGGGGCAGACGTGACATCATCCGGTGCATAATACCGACGGTTTGATAATGCGTCACACGGAACTGAATGAATGGCCAAGTCAATAGCCCCAGCTCATCTTCTGGAGGGAAAAAAAAAAATCTGCCCATTGTCTTTCACTGTTGTTCTCCGGCCCTTATCTGCTCGGGGAGGATGGAATCCGCAGTATGCCGCACCGAGACATGCCACCCGTTAGGGAGGACACAGCGAGTGGAGAGGAGTCTCTGAGGTGGGTGCAATTAGGCCCAGTGCACGCAAGCAAGCATAGGAAGGTGAGGAGACTTGAGAGGTAGACGGAGGGGGGTGGGGGGAATCTGATAAGCTTCCACATAAACAACCAACCAGATGCCGTTTCGTTTCCGTACACTGGAGAGGAGATGCTCCCGATCTGGATTGTTCCGTTGTTACAGATAGATTCCATAACACCGTGATAAGCACACGCACACGCGCACACACACAAACGCACACACACACACACACATATACTTTCAAAGACATAGAAGATAAGGCTTTTCAAACAAAAGACCATTAATCCCCCGGTTGTAAAAAAAGGCTCATTGGCACAACGGGGACTGACTCATTGTTGAGTAACAACAAGAAATCAACCATAGAAGTACAGGAAATGGTGTGTGTGTGTGTGTGTGTGTAGAGAGAAGGAGAGAGACACACACAGTGAGGAGTAGATTTCACCACTGAATGAACTGTATCCTCATCACGGCTCATCAAAAGGAAAGCGGGGACAGTGGAGGGAGAAGGACAGCTACCACATGAATATGGCGAGAGAGAGAGAGAGAGAGAAAGAGAGAGAGAGAGAGAGGAGAGAGAGAGAAGATGAGACGAGAGAGAGAGAGAGAGAGAGAGAGAGAGAGAGAGAGAGCGAGAGAGAGAGAGAGAGAGAGGAGGAGAGAGAGGAGAGAGAGAGAGAGAGAGAGAGAGAGAGAGAGAGGGTGATGATAACGGTCCTGAGTGAGTGAAATCCCAGCCGGAGGGGGTGGGGTGGGCGGGGGGCGAGGGGCGGGAACAAATCCCTCCCAGGACGTCCCGGTGTGGAACCAAGATAGGCCAGGACGGCAGGCAATTAAACCTCACTCGAGGATTCACTGGTTGGGGGAGAATCGGGGGGTCTGGAAGCGCTTTAATAAGCTGGAAACTATTTCCAAAGTGGTTGATGGACCCGATGCCGTCTGCAGACAAAGGCCTGCGTTGTGGAAGGCCGACCGCATACTTTTTCTTCACTGATCACTCGCCCTGCCAAGAGAGAGAGAGCGGGGAGCAGGCGACAGACCCGAGAGCAGTCGTCTGTTGTTTCCCTTTAACACACACAGTCACACAGTCACACACAGTCACACACACACAGAGCAGACAGTGGAAAGATCTTCGTCGAGGTCTCCACTGTGGCCTATTGCCAATCTATCGAAACCCTAATTTGGCTTCAGTCGAAAGGGAAGCAATTACATGAAAACGTTAAAGTCAGTAAAACCACCAGAGATTCCAGGAATGGGTGTGTCCGTCAGATAGTTTACACACACACACACACACACACACACACACACACACACAACACACACACACACACACACACACACACACACACACACACACACACACACACACACACACACACACACACACACACACACACACACACAAAATCCATGAGCGACTTAAAGGCTAGAAAAAGAGGAGAGAGAGAGACATAGGGAGCGACATAGAAAGAGACAGAGAGAGAGAGCATAATGGATAGAAAGAATGTCCCAGTCAAACGCCGGCACTCTGCGCTGAATGCCGCAGTGAGGAAGCCTTAGTCACACACAATAAAAAACTGTTTGCATACATTTTACGACATTGACAGGATTTCTTGATTAATCTTTTATTCATCCATCTATTGTAATATTTTCCAATGTCATGCTTTAGGGGCCATCACGTAAACGGTGTAAATGACAGTCACTTCTTGTTTCACTTTCTTGTATATAATACGTGTGTTTCAATGTCATTTCATAAATAGTTTGTTCCATTAGATAGAAAAAAATACCGCTCGCAAACTTTGTGTCAAATGATTTTTCGATAGTTAATTAATTAATATGATGAATCACCACAGGTAATTTGAATAACGTTTAAAATTCAAAAATGCAAAAAAAAAAAACGTTACAAAAAAACTGGAACTGGATATATAAACACACACTATATATATATATATAATATATATATATATACACAGTATATATATATATATATATATGAGGGCTGTATTCCAGGAGTGCAGTCAACACAACGCATGTCGAATGTGAATCACACAACAACCTCAGGCACGCTGCAGCTCTGTGTCCCAGTTCATTAACACACACACACACACACAGAACACATAAGCCCCCCCCCCCCCCCCACACAACACACACACACACCACACACACACACACACACACACACACACACACACACACACACACACACACAACACACACACACACACACACACACACACACACACACACACACACACACACACACACACACACACACACATCACCTTCAGAGAAACCCCATCTTGTGCATGCTTCCCCCTCCCCGCCCCACGTGGTTGCAGGTCTTTTGTGGATAATTGCTCTCCCTCATCATCCTCTCCATCTCCAGCCCCCGCAACTGTCTCAGCACCAGCAGCAGCAGCAGCAGCAGCAGCAGCTGCAACAGCACCTCCATCAGCAGTAGCATCAGCAGCCTGGGTTGCTGGTGTTGGAGGAGGTGGCGGTCGCTGCTGATGAGTGGCGTAAAAAGGTGAGGCTTTTCCCACTTCGCCTGTTTATACATCAGCTACAGTATATACTGTATGCCGGGCCAGTGCTGCTGCTGCTGCTCGAGGAGTCCTGGCTGATAGCGAGGGGCTCCCGGGTTTCTCGGGGGATGTCAATGTGTTACCGTGAGCCCACCGAGGCCAGAAACCGCCACTGGGCATGCCACAAGCGTTGGGGTGTGAATGAGTAGGACCCCTCCTCGGACGCTCGTCAAAAAATGTCCCGATGCCCATTCTTAATGTTCTTTTATTAGTAATATCTATGTGAAATAGTATTTTTTTAATATCATCACACACACACAAAAACACATACACACAAAGGAAAAATCTGGAACAAATAAAATAAATAAAGTATAGAAATTGCTAAATTCTCTACATGGACAAACATATTTTTTTCTATGGGAGGAATTCGTTGCACTGGTTGGGAAACATGGAAGAATGTATTACTGTTGATATAGTGAGCTTTTACACAATGTTGACAGATTTGGAAATATGTTCATGAATTATATAAAATATGTGCTGGCATCCAAATAAGGTGCCTTACATTTAGGCTATGGTTTTTTTCCTGAGTGTAATTCAACTCCAAAGAGAGGCATTATTTTAGGGTTAGTCACACAAAAAAACAGATTTTTTGGCCAAATGTAAACCTCTCATTAATGTTCTCTTCGGTCCATCCTCCTCCCTCTCTCATCATGTTTTGTTCGTCTCTCACCCCTCGCTCTCCCTCTCTTCCGGAATTTAAATAGGGGGGGCACCGTGTTGTCCCTGGCTGTGTCCCCCCTGACTCTCTCTGTGTCTGTGTGTCTGTGTGTCTGTGTGTGTGCGTGTGTGCGTGTGTGTGCGTGTGTGTGCGCATCGACGCGCCTAATGCACGGCAGTCCGTCTCCATGGCAGCGGCCAAGCGTACGTTTCCTAGAGCACGTACGTGCATGCTAAGAAAAAGCCCCCCCTATGATATGTGCACAAGCTAGTGTGTGCCGCAAATGAACCGAAAGAAACATCGGAAAACAAGAAGAAGAAAAAAAACCATCGCTTACGGGACATTGACTATGAGTCTGTACAACACCAAATGAATATTTGTATATATATATATATATATATATATAGCTGAGGAAACAGCACTTTTCAGTTCCCACAGAAATAGGAGGAACTTTATATTCACAGGAGTACGAACAAAGGCCAGACATTCAACAATTCCCCACTGTAGCGTTCAGCGAGCGGTGAGCAGGAAGAGGTCAAACATAAAAGTGGAGCTGAGGCGGTAGCTGGGCGGGGAAACTCAACGCCGAGGTGAACGAGGCTCACGGGGCGGGAACAGAGCAGAGGTGGAGACGTCATGTGACACTCCTTCTGACATCATAACAAAAATAACGGCCACTTGACTTGACCGTGGGTTTCCCATGGTGCACTGCAGTGTGCCTCGGTGCTGCCGGGCCTCTATCTTGTGACGCGCCTCACATTTTTCCGCCATTTTTTTGGACCGTGCATAAAAGCGGAGATATTTTCTACTTGGGGGCACTTGTGCGGCGGAGCAACGCTGCTTGTCGCCAATGACGGTGGAACCAAAATGTCTACCAACAACAAAGTAAAAAGAGAGAAGCAGTTTTACGGCAGTAAAGGGACAATAGTCGATTCAGAAATTAAAAAGCTATCGAGTCTATCTTTACCGTTTAAACAGTTTAAATGGCATAATAGCGCTGGCTTCAGAAGTGCTCTGAGCAGTTCTCACAAAGCACTCTGCCAAGGGCTTTCTTCTTTCTGAATACAGATTGAATTTTTTTATATACAAAAAGATTAAGCTCGCAGAGACGCAAGGAGGAAAGAAAAAAAAATAATAATGTCTACGTCTGCAGTTTGACGCCAACCAAACGCGTGGAACTGGAAGGTCAGCGACATGCTAACTTTAATGAGCAGCACCAGGGAGGACAACACAACGGGTGTGTGTGCACGTGTGTGTGTGTGTGTGTGTGTGTCACAATGCAGGCGCTCTTTAGCTCAGGGACCACAGGCTGGCTCAGGGGCCACAGGCTGGCTGGCTGGCTGGGCCAATCACAGCCCCCGGACCCTGATGTAAACAAAACCCTGCCACTCGCTTGAAAAATGCCATTGTGGAAAAGAATTCAGAGAACCAACACGCACACGGACACACGCACACACCACACACGCAAATAATCTATATATGCAAAGTGAAAGGCGAGGTCGTTAATACACCGAAACAAAGGCTACATTGTGTGGGTCCCTGATGCACACGCATAGAAGAAAACCCACAAGCATTGCATTGCATTAATGTTATGTAGAGGGACCACACACCGCTGGTAAAGCTTTAGATCTGGAGGAGACGCACATCTGGGTGGTATGGGGGCCATTTTGAATCGTAGTTGAGCACAAATACAAACCTCCATAGGCGCCCAATGAGGTCTTTTACAGAGACAGAGAGAGAGAGAGACAGAGAGACACCGACAGAGAGACACCGACAGAGAGACACCGACAGAGGAGCATTAAAGGCCGGGGCTTTCCTGAACATCTGCATCGGTGGTACCACACACCACGGCGAGCGGGGAAGCAATGAAAGCGCGTGACGGGAGGATAACACCATAGCTCGCCCAGGGAGGCGGGTGGAATGCAGAAACAAGCCTTTTACAAGCGAGCACACGCCTGGCATGATGGGACGCCAGGCCCACGCCACCGCCCACACGCCGGGACAGTAAGTAGGACGGCTTAAACGGCAACCACTGTGCGCTCATGTGTGTGTGTGTGTGTGTGCCTGCATGCATGCATGTATGTGTGTCGTGTGTAACAGAAATCCTTTCCGATACTAATGCAATGTATAGCCCAGCAGCCTTTATTTGTTTACCCTCGAGGGATGACGACGACGAAGACAACCACCACCACCAACACCACCACCACCACCACAACAAACGGATCGTGCGAGCCAGCCATTTAATGGGGCAGACGCGCTATGGGGTACGGGCCACGGTAGTCATTGTGGACGGAGCGATCAAGAGAGGGAGAAAGAGAGCGGGCCTCTTTGTTAGCGGAGAGCCAAACCATTCAATTAGGATTCCCGCTCCACGCGGTGAATACATGGCGGGCCGGGCCCTAAGTGGCTGTCAAGTCGCTGAGACGGCAGGAGGAGACGGCTGGCTGGGAGACGGGACCACTGACGCACAAGTCAAGTGCAAACAAGCCTCGCCAGCGAGCCTGCTCCTCTCTCTCCCCCCACCCCCGGTCTCTGTAATTGATGCACTAATGGGAGTGGGTGGACCCGGACTGCAGGACCGACGAGCCCAGACCAGTCACTCGAAAACAAAAGAAAAGAAGGGGTCCGTCAGACACGGGTTCCAAGGAAATGATGACGCACCCGCCGTCAGAAACAGGAGGGGGATGAAGAGGTTTGGTGAATGCACCTACACTCCCTTCCCATTGCCTCAGACAATGCCGTGAGGGGGGCCGGGAGGGGAGCGGCACTATATTTATCCAACACGTCGACCAGTCACTGTCTGACAGAGACTGCTGCCCGCCGATGTACCCCTTCTTCAGGATGACACACTCACCCACCCCCCACCCCCTCCATTCTTTCCCGCTTACCAGTGGAGGGGAGGGGGGGGGCGGTGGATGCGTCAGTGTGCGTGAGTCACCCACTTCCCGATCCCTCCTCACTTCAGGAGGAGGAGGAGGAGGAGGAGGAGGAGGATGACGAGGCAGAAGAACGAAGAGGCCTGCACGAACATTTGACTGAGCCACCTGACTGACTGACTTGTGATCGCTCTTCCGAACAACACAATCATTCTGGGGCGGTATGGGAGTCATGTGTGTGTGTATGTGTAGGGAGGAGGGGGCGGGGTGAGTGGGAGGGGTCAATTAGTCCAGGGGGCGGCGGCCACCGGGATGCTAACAAGGCAACAACTGGTGATTGCTGCTCTGGAGTAGCCCACCGGGGCCGCTGGCCAAGGGGGACGCACGTCTGCCAAGAGAGCCAGGCCAAGAGGGGCGGGGGGGGGAGCAGAGACCAGAGCAGCCCTCCCCTCCCTGGAGCCACCTGCGTCCATTAGGCTGGGTGCTGACAACTGCACCGGCCCCTGGGGATGATGTCTCACACACACACACACACACACACACACACACACACACACACACACACACACACACACACACACACAGACACACACACACACACACACACACACACACACACACACACACACACACACACACACACACACACAGCGAAAGAGAGGAAGGGCAGTGCATGACCAGGGTCATGGTCAATCTTTATTCTTTGACGCAGTGCAGCTAGTGACGGGTCTGTGCACCGATCGCTGACATGAGTGTGTGGGAGAGACATCAGGACATGATGTTGGGTGCTTGGTTGTACCGTAGGAGAATAGAAAGGTTTAAGATAGGGCTGCACAATATGGTGAATTTTTTTAAATATTGCCATTATTTTGACAGATATTGTGATTGTGATATGATTCACTATTATGATTATTATCACTATTAGGATTCACTATCCACTATTAGTGGGGTAATCCGATCAATTTTGCGTCACAATTGTCATTTTTTGGGCCTGTACCAAACAAACAATCATGTTTTCTTAAATCTGGTGGTAAACATTTGTGGGGCCGGGGGGCATCTCTGCAGCACGACAGTACTTCATTGATAATGCGGTTATAAACATTAACATGTACCAATTTTACCCTTGTCAATAAGATGCAGCTCTCAGCAATGTGGATATTGCACTTGGCCATCATGCAGTTTTGAACATATTTAGATTAATTGTTCAGGCCTAGTATTTGCAAATGTGTTTAGCCGCATGTAAGATTTCCTTTGTCGGCTTTTTTTATTTTATTTTAACGACAGCCTTTCATCTGCCTACACAACCCACCCCCCCGGAAAGAGAGCAGATGGTACGCACCGCCGGACCGCCGGCATGTCTGCCATATCTCTTTTGTAAATATTGATCCCGCTAATCGTCGGCTTCAGCCACCATTAATTACACTAAACAAACACATACTCACACATACACACACACACACACACACACACACATACATACACACACACACGCATGCATGTGTGTGTATGTAGTGTGTGTGTGTGTGTGTGTGTGTGTGTGTACCGCCACCGGGGGAAACCAAGACTTGGCGCCAGCTAGCCAATAAAGCGCGCGCCCGGGGTCAGACGTATCATGGTTTTACGTCGCTTCGTTTCGGTCCGGTCTGGTCCGGTCGCATCCCGACGTTCCCAGTGCCCTCGGTGTGAGTGAATCAGGGTCCTCCTGAACCACGGCATCAATCGGGGTCCTTCCAACTCGGGGGCCCATGAAGCGGCCTCTCCAGACAGCCCCTCTCTGGGCAGTTGTGTGCAGACATGCCGGGAGGAAGAGGACCCGGGATCAAAGAAACCACAGCTCCACCCCACCCCGGTTTGTGAGACTTTGTGTGTCATTTCGTGCATTTCATTTCCACCTGTGTGCCAACAGCTTACTACCAGGTAGGTAGGATGGACGTGCTTGTCAGTCTGTCTGTCTACTATCTGTCTGCTGTTATGTCCCGGCTGCAGGTGTGTGTGCGTGTGTGTGTCCCATTATGCGGAGAGGAGTGAGGGGGTGGGGCTGACGAACACTGATCAATAGGGGGACATTCAAGCTCCAAGGACAGATGAGGCAGCGTGGACACACACACACATCACACACACACACACACACGACACACACACACACTCCCTCTCTCCTCTCTCTCTCTCTCTCTCTCTCTCTCTCTCTCTCTCTCTCTAGCTGTTGGAATCTCTGAACAAGCCGTCCCTACCTCAGAACACCATGTTCGGCTGAGCGGAACCCAGCACAGAGGGGTGGGGGGGGGGGGGGGGGAGGCCTGCAGAGCGGCGAGAGGAAGTTATAGTATTCGCACAAATTTATGAATGAGTGCTGAGAGCAGAGGATGAGTCACGGCTTCCGCTCCGCGCGGCCAGAAGGCAGCATGCCGCCCATCACCAGCGGGGCCGGGTAGCTCTAATAGGCGCGCGGGCATGCGCACACACACACGCGCGCACACACACACACACACACACGTAGCTGTGGGAACTGTAGCTCCACACACACCACAGTGGACATGTACAGACTGGGCACCCGTAAAGGAAAATGTGTCAACTCGTAGAGGGATGGAATGTGAGAGAGATCGTTTCGGTGTGTGTGTGTGTGTGTGTGTGTGTGTGTGTGTGTGTGTGTGTGTGTGTGTGTGTGTGTGTGTGTGTGTGTGTGTGTGTGTGTGTGTGTGTGTGTGTGTGTGTGTGTGTGTGTGTCACACAGGATCTATTTTGGTCAATCAATGCTATGAATGGATTCCTGGTTAAAAAAGAAAAAGGCGCCAAACTGTCGGCGCTTCAGAGGACGGTCATGGGGGACACTCACGGGACCGGCTATCAATAGTCAATGAGCCCGGCTGTTCATACGCCGAGAACACACACACACACACTATGACCAAACTGTTGTGAATGAACATGAGGGGATTTGAGGTAAGTACACATAGAGACAGAGAGAAACCAAGAGAGAGACAGAGACACAGACACAGAGGCAGACAGAGAGACAGACAGAGAGACAGAGAGACAGACAGAGAGACAGCGAGACAGAGACAGACCAAGAGATAGACAGCGACAGAGTGAGACACTTGTTGACATCAAAAGTCCAGTCTGTGGCCTTTTACAAGTCTCACCCCAACCGGATCATGACAGCCAAGCAAATAGAATATCCTTCCATTTTACTTCTGGGAGGGGACAAAAAATGTTTTTGTATTCAACCATGGAGGTAATAAAAAAAAGAATCAAATTCCCGCAACCAACTCAACTCATGCCTCATGGCTTCACTGTTCAAAGACGGCAACCAATAAAACCAATTGAGCAGAGAAGGTATTTGTAACCAGGCTGATTTCCACCAGCGTGTGTTTTCGCGAGGGCAGGTTGTGTGTGCTCGACGACGGAGGAGGCGACTCGCGTTTGAAGAACATAATGTGCAGACAGGCGAGCTCCTGGACGATCACAAGAGTGACATTTACGATCGTGGCCGACCCGGCTGGAGGGTGGAGGTGGTGGGTGTAGCAGGCGCCCGGTAGAGGGAACGGTGGAGCAGGAAGAGGAGGAGGAGGAGAAGGAGGGGGGCGTAGATGGAATGCACGAGGAACTTCAATAAAACATAAAACACACACGCATGTGCAAACACACGGCAAGTAACAAGAACAGAAATCTGTTGATCACTGAGCAACATCCTCCACTACAGCGTAATTAGCGATGAACTCAACACCTTCGGAAATTGGAGGTTGCGGTTGCCGTTGGCGATGTATCCAACGGTGGGGAGTGGGGAACAGGTTTTTACTTTCCCACTCCTCACCCACCTCCCTCTTCTATCTTATACACACACACACACACACCACACACTATCAACACCGTGTTGATGGTGTCCCTGACCCCTTGACCACCGTTTAGAAAGACACACACACACACCCCCACCCCCATATGGACGGCACAAAGCGGCGACAACAAGAATCAATAGTCGCAGGAAATAGTGAAGACTTGTGTGAGGAGGGTGAGCTAGCAGCATACCACCGCGGAGGGTTAAACACAATGACCGGGCGTTGACCAGCGAATGACATGCGCTCACCTACGCGCACCTCCAGAATCTATTTAACACACGGACGGCACGCCTGGATGGCCTGATATTTGCCGAATGGTGGTGATAGTGCAGACTTCTGTGATGAGTGAGGTGGGGGTTGCTTGTTTGTGTCTGTCTGTGTCGTCACTTTTTACTTTTACCTATTTTTACCTTTGCACTTTTTATTTTTACCTATGTTTTTACTTATCAGGTACTATATTACTAATTGTTCAGAGTTGTTTTGGTATTTATGTTTATAAGAATACAGTTCAGAAGAAAAAACTGTTCACTTTTTTCACTGCACTTACTAGGTACCATTACAAATTGTTTAGAGTTGTTTAGAATTTGTTTAGAAGAATACTGCAGGAATGTATGGGGAGTAAGCATTCCATTGTACTTGTTACATATGGCAATAAAGAAATCTTGAAACTTGTCTGTGAGTGGGTGAGTGAGTGAGTGAGAGAGAGAGAGATGTTGTGACGTTTTACCAGGTCCGGTTTCGCCCGTGCCACAGGGAGCTGTACTGACCCACTGAGTCCTCCTGAGCCTCTGCGATTGGACCTGATTATTCCGTCTTCAGGGCAACCGGGGTGAGAAGGCACGGAGGGTGGGTGGTGGTGGGTCGCAGCTTTTGGCACCAACACTGGCAGATCGTGTGTGTGTGTGTGTGTGTGTGTGTGTGTGTGTGTGTGTGTGTGTGTGTGTGTGTGTGTGTGTGTGTGTGTGTGTACGCTGGACAAAGCAGAGCTGCAGAAGACTGGAGAGGCGGGGCCCTGGAGTGAAGCAGTCCGTTAGACGGTCCCTCGCCTCGACGACGGAGTTCCGATGAGGTCTAGCAAAGTCAAGAAGAACTTCCAGACTGTGTGGTTTTATCGCCCGGAACCATGCGTCATCAGACAAAGCCCGAGGCCACCCTGGCAGCACCCATGTCATCATCACCACATACAAATGTGTTTTGTTCCATGAGCAAAATCATAGCAGGCTATCTTGCAGACTACCAGAAATATTCACAATATTAGCTGGTAAAGCATTTTTATTTGCATTTCGTCTTTGGTTCCCAGATGCCCCATAATCCATGCAACGCTAACCGCTAACACATTATGCATACACTGTATAGACATAGCGAGGGTTAACTTTTAAATCAATGCAACACCAACAGTCATAGCATGTGAGCTCGCCTTTGGATTCTCTCAGCTTTGACTCCTGCAACGACAAGCCAATGGGAACTGAGCATGTATACAGTTACTCCGAAGGGAGTCCAGCATACCAGAATACTTAATGCATGGTTTCATAGCTTAGGGGGCTATGAATAGTTTCTACCTCGATCGACCCCAGACCCCATAATGCCTATAGAGTGAGATCACTCTAAAACAGAAAACTCCCCTGCCACATTATGGCCGAGGCAATCATTCAGGTGTATGGTACGATTTTGTAACTTTAGAAGTAAATTCCTGAGAAACAGGACTCCTAACCGTTTAGTACGAGTTAGATTATTGAAATAGCCTGGCTGAAACTGCACACTTGCACAGAGATAGCACAGTTCAGTTGGTGGTACATGATATAGGATTGGCTCACACAGTCGTACATCATACAGTCTGATTCCACTTGACCCGACTGGAGTGCAACCACCCCCCCAAACCCTGCCCACCCCACCCCACCCCCCCACTGCGTAAGCTTGGCTCAGGCCAGGCTCATAACAGCGATATCGAGTGGGTCTCTGGCATGCAGGGAGTAAACATATTATCAAATGCTAAACTCTCCCAGGCTAAGATGAGACATGTGCCAACTGCCAAGGCTCCTAAATACTTGAGCTCTGTTGGGTCTCTGGGCCGGCTGCAGGATCGGGATGCGCAAGGTTCAGATTCCCGTCCCTGCAAAGTAGAGTCCTCTTCCTCTGTTACCGAATAGTGTCTCACACACATGCGCGCACACGCACACACACACATACACACACACACAGAACCAGGAAAAAGCAAACCCTAATAAAACACTTCAGTTTAGTTTACCACATATTCCTTACTTCTGACGGTATTTTGCTTACAGAATTACACCGTGTTTTCCCACCAAGTCACAATGAATGATGTGAAGTGGGGATACAGGGTTCATCCTGATTTAGTTCTCAGGAAATAGCAAGCTCTCAAAAAAAGTTAAGTATTTCACAGCGTGTTAAGATGGGAATACCGACAAGGTAAAGCAAGACATAGCTGGCATAATGACAGCTGCATTAGTTCATTAAGGAGTGCTGAGAGCAGAGGATGAACCCTCTTTTCTTATAAATCAATTATTATAATCCGGAGTATTAGACATTGCAACATCTAGAGACTTTGTTTGAGACATGTTCCAAAAAAAACACTGACTAAGTATGCAAGGCATATCGATGAAGAGGCTCGACTTGTACGCGGAGTGGCTCTTCAACGCCTCCTCCGCCCGCTGCAAGTTCATATTCCAACACATAAAGGAGATATGCAAGCCATCTGAACACGGACAAGTGTGAGCGAGCGAACGAGCGCGTCTCCATAATATCCGCGGACCTCGCCCGGCCCTGGGACACCGGCAGAACGAGACACCACCGGCAGCCATGATGCTTCCCCGGCCTGACTCTGCAGCGTCTGCTGTCCGTGTGGCGGGGAGGGCCAACGGAAGACACAACGTCGTCTCTGGGACTCGCAGTGCCCCCGCGAGACTCCTTTCCCGCCCCCGCCCCCCCGAAAGCAGGCCAGAGAGCAACGATTCGCGTCACGGGACCGTCAACAAGCTCAGAGCAAACAGCGCGAGCGATGTCGCAGGAACTGGGCCGAGCCAAACAGGCCGGTTCGCAGCCGCCGGCGCGATGAGAGAACGCCTCCAGCGACGAGCAAACAAGTCGGGAGCTCCCTGGCAGGCGGGGGCCGTCAACAAACCAGCCGACAAGCAGCAACAGCAGCAGCAGCGGTAGTAGCAGGAGAGAGAGTTGGGAAATAGACAGAAAGACAGGCAGCACCACCAAATCAAGAGAACTGAGTGAGAAATGAGGGGGATGGCGCCAAAATCTTCTATCCCGATAATATAACCATGGATCAATATCTCAATAACGATACATCACTCATGAGTCACGTCAAAGCATGTTTTCTGGTATAAACAATAGCTCTTCCACATAAAAATAACCACATGGTAAGGCTTATTTATGAGGGTAAACTCCTGTGTGAATTAAATACATAACAAAACAATTAAATACTTGACAAATGAAAATATGTAGTATGTTCAAATGTTTTAAATAATGGAACAGCTGAACCAGTTTCAATTTCAGAAAATGACAGGTGACTGTAACGGAGCCTTTAAAACCAGGAAAGGATTACCCTTATTATGCCATACATGACGACATCCAAAATATAAGCCAGTATCTCATCTTACAGCACATTAACTATATAATATCCATGTGTGTGAAGGAGGAGAGAGAGATACCGAAAGGGAAGGTAAAGGCTCACGAAGCAGAGCTGTGCAACAACAACAACAACAGGATTCTTCTTCTCTTTTTTGTTTTTTTTGCTACGTACAGGCTCGTGTACGAACAGGCAAAATTTTAAACGCACACAAATAACCCAATTATAATAAGCTCGGAGGCACTGCGAACGGTCCCCGTAAAAGCCATGTAATGCAATTGCATTATGAAAGAAAGAACAACAGCGATTAACCACAGCGAGACGAGCTATTCGCCAGCTTGCGCTTTCACGGCATTCGCAACTGCAAAAAGGAGTTTAGATCTATAAATTAAAACAGGAGACAATTAGTCTCATTTGCCCACTAGTGGGAAGCTTCCTCTGAAAGTATGCATGTTTGTAACCCTCCCACCACCACCACCACCACCAGCCCCCCCAAACTAATTATTGCCAGTAATCGGAGTCTGACGTGCCGCACGCAGACATGCCCGACAGACAGAGAGAAGAGACAGAGACACAGAGAGACAGAGAAGAGAGAGAGAGAGGAAGAGAGAGAGAGAGAAGAGAGAGAGAAGAGAGAGAGAGAGAGAGAGAGAGAGAGAGAGAGAGAGAGAGAGAGAGCACAAAGGGTTGTCTCTCCGGGGTCACATACGCGAGCCAAGTATCGACGTGAAGGCGCAAGATAAAATAAAATGTAAAAAAAAAAATATAACAAAAATTCTTTTCAATCTGCCTCCACATTTGTCTTCCATATGTAAAGCGTCGAGTGTTGTTGAACAAAAACAAAAAAAACCTTCACACAGCCGCCACCACATACAGTATAGTCCCCCCCCCCTGCCCAAGACAATGGCTAAAGCTCCTGGGTGTCACCAGATGAATGCATCCCAGACATAAACAAAAGCAGCCCATGCTATAGCGGGGTCTATAGAAACAGCGGTGGGCCACCAACAGGAAGGAAGCAGGGGGGCTCGATTTCCACTGTTTGTTCAAAGTGTGAGGTGGGGGGGGGGGGGGGGGGGAGAGGAGAGAGGAGGAGAGGAGGAGAGGAGGAGGAGGTGGGCTGTTTGAAAACTGTACACAAGTCCTCCTCAATAGCCGGCCCCTCATGGGAAAGAAAGAAAAAATTCCCACCATCATTTCCTCACACACACACACACACACACACACACACACACACACACACACACACACACCGACGAACAGCTCGGGGAGCCGCCGGAGCTACGTAGGAGGAGTGGCGGCGACGGCCATGTTTTTCTTTGTCGGGCTCCTTCCAAGTTAAGGTCAACAGCATCGACCCTCCCTCCTCCCTCCTCCCTCCCCCCCCCCGTCGCGGAATAAGTATTCTGCATACCTCTGAGTCACACCAGCGCTAGCACATGACGGCTACTGCGATAGGCTACTACCTCGCAAAGAAAGGACGTCAGACGAGTGAGAAAGAAAGAAAGATATGAGGAGAGTCAGTGAGAAAAGGTGGGTGGGGGGGGGGGGGAGTAATTCAGGGGAAAAGGATTGACGAAATTCTTTCTGAAAGCATCACGGTGTGCGTCAAATTTTCAGAGAAACTCACCAGTACACGGAAGTGGTAGCCTACCGTCCGCGTTGCCACCAACAGGAAAAACGATAGCGTATTTATCTGTACATCTGGATGTTTTTTCCCTCCAAAGCAGTATCACTTTCTTATCAAGTCACAAAAGTCTGCTGCTGATAAAATATGTTTTTTATAATAACCAAAGGTTACTTGAGGATATTCACATGGGTATAGTCATATGCATTTGCGTTTAATGTATTTTTTTTATGTATACAAGTGCAGAATGTGCGGAAAAGCCATGTTGAACATGCACCGCCTAACATGCCTGCGCTTAAGACAAACACATGAATTGACAGATAGCTAAAAAGGAAGCCATTCAGTACACACTACAGCTGATAGTGTTCCAAGAGTTGAAAGAGAATAGTCACCTGCGCTATCAATTCAAGTACAACGAGGCCTATCTAATCTCACTGGAGTCCGATAGGCGGTTCTATTGCTAATGAGTCTTCTCATGCATTCCTCCAGGATCCTAGCAGCTTCTTAGCATGTACACCTTCAGCCCTGTAAGCCCAGCGTTAAACTGAACAGATATGAGACAATTCCAAAAGGAATATTAGGAAATATCCCAAAACCCAACCAAAACAGAAATGACATGACCCTCTCCTGAACTCCTCAAAAAGCCTTGCCATGTCGAGGGCTGAGATGACTTTCTCTCTCCACCGAAATGCTCTCTCCATACCCCTTTCCATAAATCGCAAACAGTCCCTAAGGCAAATATTTGACTGACATGGTCCAGACAGGTAGACTAGCTTGCTTCTTGGCAAAGCGACCGAACCACAAGTGAGTATGCCTTACAGTTACTCAGCACTGTATACTCCAGCCATCGCTCACCAATAGCCTGATCTGAGTCCCTATCCTAATAAACAAGCGTGGAAAAACAAAGTTTGCACTGACCAACGAACAATCCACCAGCATGACTCAACAAAAGGTGAAAACACTCAAAAGATGAAATGGCATTTGTTCATTCAAAAGTCAGCAGTTTGCCATGTTTGAGAAGTTTAAAAAAAGAACACAGAGGTCATATCAAAAGACGTCACAACAAGAGAGTCACGCCATCATCCGACACAAAGGATGGCTTAATAGAGATGGCAAATAACCCCAAAGCTGTTCAAATATCAGCCAAACAAACGCTTCTCATTTCCTGTGACACATTAACAAATGTCACAAAAGGTGCGCAACAAAATAAAAATCGAGCCACGGACACGCTGCCCTTCCTTTGTCTAGGTTCAAGCACACAAGGCCAGCTGCAGCTGCAGCAGCAACTTCAACGACAAAAGTCCTCCAACGTACCTTTCTGACACTGGTTGGAGGTCCAGCATCGGTAGTCGAGCTGGTCGTTGAACTTGGTGCGCCGGCACAGTGGGTTGTCCTCCATCATGCCGGGGCACACGTCGCCGCACTCCTTGGACTGCTTATTCCCGCTGATAAAGTTGTTGCCCTTGGCGTCCATGATGAGCGACCAGTCCACAGAGTCCAGGTAGCACAGCTCGGGGTTCTTCTCGATGCGGATGGCGCCGCGCGTGACGTTCCGCAGGTTGTACAGGCCGATGTCCTTCAGGCTGGTCATCTCGAAGATGACCAGCGCGTAGTTGTAGAAGAGGTTGCGGCCGCGGATGACGCTGAGGTTGGGGAACAGCGTGCTGAGGCTGTCCAGGCCGGCCACGCGGAACAGCAGCAGGTAGTCGGTGATTACGGTCAGCTTGGGCAGGCTGAGGGAGTGCAGCAGCTCCTGGTTGAGGCTGCTCGTCTTGTCCGAGATGAGGAGGATCTGGAGGTAGCCCTCCACCACCGTGCAATTCTCAAGCCGCTTCAGCTCGCTGATGTCGTTACGGATGTCGATGCTGGGGCTGCAGACTGAACGGACAAAACATGGGCGGAAAAAAGGGAAAAGAAAGAGAGAGCGGTTGGTTAGGTTTCATTTAATTAAAGAATGATGCACATATGAATGACCAACAATCAAAAAGAGATATTATATATTTCAAGTGTACACGTCTTTTTTTGCTTGCACACCACGATCACACCACGATTATAGTCATGAAATGAAATGCTAAAACCTGCCAAGATATTGGAGTTCATTGCAGGTCAGGTCACCAAGTACCCGAGCAGAAGCGATCCAGACTCAACGTTGGCCTAAATGCCGTTCGCGGCTGTCGTCACTCTAAAGCGGCACAGCGGCGGCTAATTGCGCCCGAGTCGTCTAATGAGATGTGAATGGATTGATGTGAACGGCCTGAACTGGATGATTACAGATGACACAAAGACGAGACAAGCCGGGGCACCTCCGATGTGCTGCTTGTCAATTTGGCCAAACAACAGCGCCCGAAGCATGTTCCGAGAGCACAACACACACAGACACGAGGGCCACGGGCAAACACAAAAAGCAATAAAACTATCAAACCGGTTGTCCTTAACAGTCACTATAGAGAATGCACCGGAGACATGGCGTTGAAGAACAAATTGACTTGTTTTAGAGAAAACCAAGACCTTTGGATGGGTGGGGGAAATCGACGACTGTGGAGGAATATTTTAAAAGCAAGCAGTTTTGTCGCGGTGATTAGGAGACGCGCATCTAAAAGGAGGTGGCCTCGCGCTGGACCCAACATTAAGCCGTGATGGCGACCGCTTGGCTAACCCAGTAATGTTCTTAGAGGGGCTTAGAATGCTCCGACGGCCGGCAGGCAGGCAGTGTCACACGGCCGTCTAATGAGACAAACAACCGTGTTTTCGTAACGCGGTCAAAACACGGCTAATCAAAGCACTGAACCAAAGAGACCGGGGGGGGGGGGGAAACCCTGGACAGGCTGGAAAAAAAAATGACCTAAAGCGTGTCAAAATCATGCGACAAAAGCCCACCCCTCCCCAAATGAAATGAAAAACAAAAGGGCGGTACAAGCTGTGCTAGAACGGAATGTAAACGTACACTTAAAAAGCTTCCGAAAGCAGAAAAAGGATCCACTTCAGCGTTGACAAAAAGGAGCCCGGCGTTTTGGAAGTTATTTGTTCGCTTTTTGCCCCCCCCAAAAAAAAAAAAATAGTAGCCACATTGTCTAGGGGGTGGATGAATGGGCTATATACGGCGCTGCACTTCTCCAAACTTAGAACGGAAATGATTACTCCGGGAGAAAATGGTATTTGCTTTCTCCAAATCGACACCAATGCCCCTGGGCTGCACTTCTGAGCCATCGAGGTGCATGTCCTCTTTGTTTCATTGAGAATTTCCTCCTCTGCTCCTCCAGCAGTCAGTGAAAGGACGGGGGGGACGGGGGGACGGGGGTGAAGGGATAGGAGGGGCCACTCAAATACAAAGACTAATTTGTTTGTTAGTAAAGAGAAACTCTCGGCCCCACATCCTGACGGAGGCATTTATAAAATCAGGGGGTGTCTGGCTATACAGACTGGAGGAGGAGAAGCACGCGAGAGAGTGCAAGAGAGAGCCCAATAGAGAGAGAGAGAGAGAGAGAGAGAGAGAGACCGTGGTGGAGCTAAAACATTACTATCTGAGGGCCCCTTGTCGTTAGCGCAACAACACAGGTGACCAATCGGGAATGGAGCTAGAATTTCAATCTGGCGTGGACCAATTGGATTGTTGGACATCTGTGGCACCAATTCCTTGTACAGTTTAGAGTTGTAAAGCATTGCAATTAGGCTGCTTGTGTTTTATCTGCCTTACCATGAGCAGTAGGCCTACACCCTGCCAATATCACAACATGTGAAAGGAACTTGGTGCATGTCCCTAGTTCTTCTAATTAGGCATGTTAAGTACCAGGAATTCCAATCATTTCCTTGAATAAAAAAGGATTGAACAGGAATTTGCGCCGGGCTAAGCCACCACACATTCTTGCATGTTGCCGTCAGGGCAGTCACGCTTAAAATTCAGTTTAACAACAAAACCGTAATTCATGATTACAATTAATTGCAACAAACGACGCACACATGGGAGGCCCAAATGCGCTTCTGTGACAACGCGCATACACATGTTTGCGTAACAACGGAAGAAAGGGTTTCTGGGTAAAAGTTGCTCGCAAGGGTCTCAAAATTGCTCCGAGCTCTAAACAATTCTAACAGCAGGTGTAAAGGCATCAGGTCGCTCATAGTTGCAAAGATTTGCTTAAAAATAATGAAGAACCAAAGGTAAACAAATAGAAAATTTGAAAAATTCGGCAGTCAATGAATGGAAATGTTTAGACAACGCCTCCTTGAAATACCGCTCAGACCTTCCCACAGGATTTGAATTAACTGTGATGGAGGACACGTCAACTAGGAGGGTCCCATGGCATGTTGTGTCCTTCTGTGCTTTTATCACATCAGCAATTCTATCTCCATTTTGAAAGTGGGACAGGATAAAAATCCTATGTTGGTTCATGTTAAATTCTATTAATGACCTAACCTTCTACAATTATAAAATAGCATCATAGTGTATATATACTATTAATATATACTATTATTAAAATCAGATATGTTTGTCAAATCTAAATATTTGTTCTATTGGACAAATAAAAATAACCCAAATCTTGACAATGTGGAATCATTCAACATTCATTCACTTTTTGTTGTATTATTTGTCTGTTATATTATTTGGTTTATTATTATTACTATTTTTTACAACACTTCATCCGTAGGAGAGCTGGTTACAGCCAAGTCATATCCCCTCACACCTGCCAGCAGAGTTGGCCCCCCTAATCCCTCACATACTGGACGTCATCTGACTGCTGGTCTGGGTGGCACACTCCCTATATAGTGGATATCACTTCAAACACTACAGGCTTAGATATCTCACCCCAAACAGTAACACTATACTGCCCTTCCTGCCCACTCACACACACACACACACACACACACACACACACATACATACACACAGTCACTCCCTCGCCTTTTCTCTCTCTCTCTCTCTCTCTCTCTCTCTCTCTCTCTCTCTCTCTCTCTCCCCCCCCCCCCCTCACCCTCTTTAAAATTGGAAGGAGGGCATGAATGCATGCATGCCTGGCATTGCCAACTTTTTTTCTTTAAATGAACAACGGAAGTACAATAGTTTGATAGTTTCTGGAAGTCGCTCTCTGCCCAAATTCCAAAGCAGTGTTGACTCACTGACATGAATAGGCCTACAAGTTTAGCACGAGAACTATTCTAGATAAAATAACCCATGACTGTTGCATTTAGGTCAACAACACCACCGTACTATCTACAAGTTAACATGTGCTGTATTGTTTTTATTCCATTTCATCTTGTTTGTTGCAAATCATTACATGTGTGTTAATGGAAGGCATTGTTTTGTGGCGCACTTTTACAGTTACCTTTCTGGCGTCTCTGGTCGACATACTGGAGAAAAGGCAAGAGGAGGTGATGAGCATCTATCTTGAAATACGAGATCACATCACACCGTCAAACGAGTTGAGACGATGTGTGGACGCATGTGAAGCAGTTACGGCAGATATTAAGAAAATTGTCTACGAAAGAATGATCGATGAAGAGTTTGATGCAGAACAGGCAAAACGTCCTCTCCAAGAGTTACTTCTTCCCAGCTATGCTCGCTCGATCTATGGATCCACTGTATCAAGAATGAGCCACAAATCCAGTCACAACGGTACTCATTCCAGTCAACACACCTTGGGCTCATGCATAGCACTCAAACGTGCGGATGGTACCGCCACCGGGGGAAACCAAGACTTGGCGCCAGCTAGCCAATAAAGCGCGCGCCCGGGGTCAGACGTATCATGGTTTTACGTCGCTTCGTTTCGGTCCGGTCTGGTCCGGTCGCATCCCGACGTTCCCAGTGCCCTCGGTGTGAGTGAATCAGGGTCCTCCTGAACCACGGCATCAATCGGGGTCCTTCCAACTCGGGGGCCCATGAAGCGGCCTCTCCAGACAGCCCCTCTCTGGGCAGTTGTGTGCAGACATGCCGGGAGGAAGAGGACCCGGGATCAAAGAAACCACAGCTCCACCCCACCCCGGTTTGTGAGACTTTGTGTGTCATTTCGTGCATTTCATTTCCACCTGTGTGCCAACAGCTTACTACCAGGTAGGTAGGATGGACGTGCTTGTCAGTCTGTCTGTCTACTATCTGTCTGCTGTTATGTCCCGGCTGCAGGTGTGTGTGCGTGTGTGTGTCCCATTATGCGGAGAGGAGTGAGGGGTGGGGGCTGAGCGAACACTGATCAATAGGGGCACAATTCAAGCTCCAAGGACAGACTGAGGCAGCGTGCACACACACACACACACACACACACACACACACACACACACACACACACACACACACACACACACACACACACACACACACACACACACACACACTCCCTCTCTCTCTCTCTCTCTCTCTCTCTCTCTCTCTCTCGCTCTCTCACTATCGCTCAGTAGGCCTCTTCCTTCCTGCTACAACCCAGCACAGAGCCGTGGGGGGGGGGGGAGGCCTGCAGAGCGGCGAGAGGAAGTTATAGTATTCGCACAAATTTATGAATGAGTGCTGAGAGCAGAGGATGAGTCACGGCTTCCGCTCCGCGCGGCCAGAAGGCAGCATGCCGCCCATCACCAGCGGGGCCGGGTAGCTCTAATAGGCGCGCGGGCATGCGCACACACACACGCGCGCACACACACACACACACACACGTAGCTGTGGGAACTGTAGCTCCACACACACCACAGTGGACATGTACAGACTGGGCACCCGTAAAGGAAAATGTGTCAACTCGTAGAGGGATGGAATGTGAGAGAGTGTGTGTGGTGTGTGTGGTGTGTGGTGTGTGTGTGTGTGTGTGTGTGTGTGTGGTGTGTGTGTGTGTGTGTGTGTGTGTGTGTGTGTCACACAGGATCTATTTTGGTCAATCAATGCTATGAATGGATTCCTGGTTAAAAAAGAAAAAGGCGCCAAACTGTCGGCGCTTCAGAGGACGGTCATGGGGGACACTCACGGGACCGGCTATCAATAGTCAATGAGCCCGGCTGTTCATACGCCGAGAACACACACACACACACTATGACCAAACTGTTGTGAATGAACATGAGGGGATTTGAGGTAAGTACACATAGAGACAGAGAGAAACCAAGAGAGAGACAGAGACACAGACACAGAGGCAGACAGAGAGACAGACAGAGAGACAGAGAGACAGACAGAGAGACAGCGAGACAGAGACAGACCAAGAGATAGACAGCGACAGAGTGAGACACTTGTTGACATCAAAAGTCCAGTCTGTGGCCTTTTACAAGTCTCACCCCAACCGGATCATGACAGCCAAGCAAATAGAATATCCTTCCATTTTACTTCTGGGAGGGGACAAAAAATGTTTTTGTATTCAACCATGGAGGTAATAAAAAAAAGAATCAAATTCCCGCAACCAACTCAACTCATGCCTCATGGCTTCACTGTTCAAAGACGGCAACCAATAAAACCAATTGAGCAGAGAAGGTATTTGTAACCAGGCTGATTTCCACCAGCGTGTGTTTTCGCGAGGGCAGGTTGTGTGTGCTCGACGACGGAGGAGGCGACTCGCGTTTGAAGAACATAATGTGCAGACAGGCGAGCTCCTGGACGATCACAAGAGTGACATTTACGATCGTGGCCGACCCGGCTGGAGGGTGGAGGTGGTGGGTGTAGCAGGCGCCCGGTAGAGGGAACGGTGGAGCAGGAAGAGGAGGAGGAGGAGAAGGAGGGGGGCGTAGATGGAATGCACGAGGAACTTCAATAAAACATAAAACACACACGCATGTGCAAACACACGGCAAGTAACAAGAACAGAAATCTGTTGATCACTGAGCAACATCCTCCACTACAGCGTAATTAGCGATGAACTCAACACCTTCGGAAATTGGAGGTTGCGGTTGCCGTTGGCGATGTATCCAACGGTGGGGAGTGGGGAACAGGTTTTTACTTTCCCACTCCTCACCCACCTCCCTCTTCTATCTTATACACACACACACACACACACACACACACACCACACACTATCAACACCGTGTTGATGGTGTCCCTGACCCCTTGACCACCGTTTAGAAAGACACACACACACACCCCCACCCCCATATGGACGGCACAAAGCGGCGACAACAAGAATCAATAGTCGCAGGAAATAGTGAAGACTTGTGTGAGGAGGGTGAGCTAGCAGCATACCACCGCGGAGGGTTAAACACAATGACCGGGCGTTGACCAGCGAATGACATGCGCTCACCTACGCGCACCTCCAGAATCTATTTAACACACGGACGGCACGCCTGGATGGCCTGATATTTGCCGAATGGTGGTGATAGTGCAGACTTCTGTGATGAGTGAGGTGGGGGTTGCTTGTTTGTGTCTGTCTGTGTCGTCACTTTTTACTTTTACCTATTTTTACCTTTGCACTTTTTATTTTTACCTATGTTTTTACTTATCAGGTACTATATTACTAATTGTTCAGAGTTGTTTTGGTATTTATGTTTATAAGAATACAGTTCAGAAGAAAACTTTTTACTGTACTTACTAGGTACCATTACTAATTGTTTAGAGTTGTTTAGAATTTGTTTAGAAGAATACTGCAGGAGTGAATGGGGAGTAAGCATTCCATTGTACTTGTTACATATGGCAATAAAGAAATCTTGAAACTTGTCTGTGAGTGGGTGAGTGAGTGAGTGAGAGAGAGAGAGATGTTGTGACGTTTTACCAGGTCCGGTTTCGCCCGTGCCACAGGGAGCTGTACTGACCCACTGAGTCCTCCTGAGCCTCTGCGATTGGACCTGATTATTCCGTCTTCAGGGCAACCGGGGTGAGAAGGCACGGAGGGTGGGTGGTGGTGGGTCGCAGCTTTTGGCACCAACACTGGCAGATCGTGTGTGTGTGTGTGTGTGTGTGTGTGTGTGTGTGTGTCGTGTGTGTGTGTGTGTGTGTGTGTGTGTGTGTGTGTGTGTGTGTGTGTGTGTGTGTGTGTGTGTGTGTGTGTGTACGCATGGCTTATAGTGCGAGCCAGAAGACATGAGAGAGGCGGGGCCCTGGAGATGGAAAAGACGGTCCCTCGCCTCGACGACGGAGTTCCGATGAGGTCTAGCAAAGTCAAGAAGAACTTCCAGACTGTGTGGTTTTATCGCCCGGAACCATGCGTCATCAGACAAAGCCCGAGGCCACCCTGGCAGCACCCATGTCATCATCACCACATACAAATGTGTTTTGTTCCATGAGCAAAATCATAGCAGGCTATCTTGCAGACTACCAGAAATATTCACAATATTAGCTGGTAAAGCATTTTTATTTGCATTTCGTCTTTGGTTCCCAGATGCCCCATAATCCATGCAACGCTAACCGCTAACACATTATGCATACACTGTATAGACATAGCGAGGGTTAACTTTTAAATCAATGCAACACCAACAGTCATAGCATGTGAGCTCGCCTTTGGATTCTCTCAGCTTTGACTCCTGCAACGACAAGCCAATGGGAACTGAGCATGTATACAGTTACTCCGAAGGGAGTCCAGCATACCAGAATACTTAATGCATGGTTTCATAGCTTAGGGGGCTATGAATAGTTTCTACCTCGATCGACCCCAGACCCCATAATGCCTATAGAGTGAGATCACTCTAAAACAGAAAACTCCCCTGCCACATTATGGCCGAGGCAATCATTCAGGTGTATGGTACGATTTTGTAACTTTAGAAGTAAATTCCTGAGAAACAGGACTCCTAACCGTTTAGTACGAGTTAGATTATTGAAATAGCCTGGCTGAAACTGCACACTTGCACAGAGATAGCACAGTTCAGTTGGTGGTACATGATATAGGATTGGCTCACACAGTCGTACATCATACAGTCTGATTCCACTTGACCCGACTGGAGTGCAACCACCCCCCCAAACCCTGCCCACCCCACCCCACCCCCCCACTGCGTAAGCTTGGCTCAGGCCAGGCTCATAACAGCGATATCGAGTGGGTCTCTGGCATGCAGGGAGTAAACATATTATCAAATGCTAAACTCTCCCAGGCTAAGATGAGACATGTGCCAACTGCCAAGGCTCCTAAATACTTGAGCTCTGTTGGGTCTCTGGGCCGGCTGCAGGATCGGGATGCGCAAGGTTCAGATTCCCGTCCCTGCAAAGTAGAGTCCTCTTCCTCTGTTACCGAATAGTGTCTCACACACACATGCGCGCACATGCACACACACACACACACACACACACACACACACACACAGAACCAGGAAAAAGCAAACCCTAATAAAACACTTCAGTTTACCACATATTCCTTACTTCTGACGGTATTTTGCTTACAGAATTACACCGTGTTTTCCCACCAAGTCACAATGAATGATGTGAAGTGGGGATACAGGGTTCATCCTGATTTAGTTCTCAGGAAATAGCAAGCTCTCAAAAAAAGTTAAGTATTTCACAGCGTGTTAAGATGGGAATACCGACAAGGTAAAGCAAGACATAGCTGGCATAATGACAGCTGCATTAGTTCATTAATGAGTGCTGAGAGCAGAGGATGAACCCTCTTTTCTTATAAATCAATTATTATAATCCGGAGTATTAGACATTGCAACATCTAGAGACTTTGTTTGAGACATGTTCCAAAAAAAACACTGACTAAGTATGCAAGGCATATCGATGAAGAGGCTCGACTTGTACGCGGAGTGGCTCTTCAACGCCTCCTCCGCCCGCTGCAAGTTCATATTCCCAACACATAAAGGAGATATGCAAGCCATCTGAACACGGACAAGTGTGAGCGAGCGAACGAGCGCGTCTCCATAATATCCGCGGACCTCGCCCGGCCCTGGGACACCATGAGAGGTGCGGCAGAACGAGACACCACCGGCAGCCATGATGCTTCCCCGGCCTGACTCTGCAGCGTCTGCTGTCCGTGTGGCGGGGAGGGCCAACGGAAGACACAACGTCGTCTCTGGGACTCGCAGTGCCCCCGCGAGACTCCTTTCCCGCCCCCGCCCCCCCGAAAGCAGGCCAGAGAGCAACGATTCGCGTCACGGGACCGTCAACAAGCTCAGAGCAAACAGCGCGGAGCGATGTCGCAGGAACTGGGCCGAGCCAAACAGGCCGGTTTCGCAGCCGCGCGGCGCGATGAGAGAACGCCTCCAGCGACGAGCAAACAAGTCGGGAGCTCCCTGGCAGGCGGGGGCCGTCAACAAACCAGCCGACAAGCAGCAACAGCAGCAGCAGCGGATAGTAGCAGGAGAGAGAGTTGGGAAATAGACAGAAAGACAGGCAGCACCACCAATCAAGAGAACTGAGTGAGAAATGAGGGGGATGGCGCCAAAATCTTCTATCCCGATAATATAACCATGGATCAATATCTCAATAACGATAACATCACTCATGAGTCACGTCAAAGCATGTTTTCTGGTATAAACAATAGCTCTTCTACATAAAAATAACCACAATGGTAAAGCTTATTTATGAGGGTAAACTCCTGTGTGAATTAAAATACATAACAAAACAATTAAATACTTGACAAATGAAAATATGTAGTATGTTCAAATGTTTTAAATAATGGAAACAGCTGAACCAGTTTCAATTTCAGAAAATGACAGGTGACTGTAACGGAGCCTTTAAAACCAGGAAAAGATGACCCTTATTATGCCATACATGACGACATCCAAAATATAAGCCAGTATCTCATCTTACAGCACATTAACTATATAATATCCATGTGTGGTGAAGGAGGAGAGAGAGATACCGAAAGGGAAGGTAAAGGCTCACGAAGCAGAGCTGTGCAACAACAACAACAACAGGATTCTTCTTCTCTTTTTTGTTTTTTTTGCTACGTACAGGCTCGTGTACGAACAGGCAAAATTTTAAACGCACACAAATAACCCAATTATAATAAGCTCGGAGGCACTGCGAACGGTCCCCGTAAAAGCCATGTAATGCAATTGCATTATGAAAGAAAGAACAACAGCGATTAACCACAGCGAGACGAGCTATTCGCCAGCTTGCGCTTTCACGGCATTCGCAACTGCAAAAAGGAGTTTAGATCTATAAATTAAAACAGGAGACAATTAGTCTCATTTGCCCACTAGTGGGAAGCTTCCTCTGAAAGTATGCATGTTTGTAACCCTCCCACCACCACCACCACCACCAGCCCCCCCAAACTAATTATTGCCAGTAATCGGAGTCTGACGTGCCGCACGCAGACATGCCCGACGGCAGCTGGCCACCGAGCGCCTATGCTTGACATTTCTCTTGACATTTTGCCTCTCCTGTTCGCTCCACCTCCCCCCCCCCAAAAAAAAAGGTCCTCGCTTAGGGCCTTCAACACACCACACACACACACACACCCACACACACACACACACACACACACACACACACACACACACACACACACACACACACACACAACACACACACACACACACACACACACACACACACACCGGAACCGCATCACACATCGCCAGCTACAAGGAGACAACGCTTCAATATACCCGCATCATCACCTGAGGTAAATGTGTCATCCCTTGCCCAGGCCTTCCAAGATAGTATCGCTCTTAACAGACTTCCAGTGCCAGAGCCAACAGTGTTTAATGGTGATCCTATGCAATTCCTTGAATGGAAAGCCTCATTTATGTCACTCATTGACACAAGAGCCATCTCCCCAGCTGATAAGCTTTATTATCTGAGGAAGTATGTAGGTGGCCCTGCTCGTAAAACGCTGGAGGGTACCTTCTATAGAACTGATGACGAGGCTTACAAAGATGCTTGGAACAAACTGGACCAAAGATATGGTCAGCCCTTTATCATACAGAGAGCCTTTAGAGACAGGCTTGCAGACTGGCCGAAAATACAACCAAAGGACGCGGTGGCACTCAGAGACCTTTCAGACTTCTTAAATGCCTGTCAAGATGCTATGTCACATGTGAAGAGTCTCCAAATACTGAATGACTGCGAAGAGAATAGGAAGCTAGTCCAAAAGCTACCGGACTGGGCAGCTTCACGCTGGAATAGAAAGGCCACAGAAATCTTGAACAGAACTCAAGAGTTCCCAAGCTTCCAGGACTTCGCCACCTTTATGTCGATGGAAGCAGAGATTGCTTGCAATCCGATCACTTCATTCCACGCTCTCCGTTCATCAGAAACTAGCACGGAAAAACGAAATGTCAGGGACACCAAGAGGAACAGGGCTAGTGTTCTTAACACTCAAACAGCGACAGACCAAGACAACCAAGGGTCAGCCACAGGGAGAGCAAGGCCCCCATGCACGTTTTGTCAAGACAATCAGCATAGGCTACACGGCTGTCCTAAATTCATGGACAAGACTCTGGAGGAGCGACGAAAATATGTAAAAGAGCACAAGCTCTGCTATGGGTGCACCAAACCTGGCCATAGTGCAAAGGATTGCCGCCATCGTCATTCCTGTGACACCTGTAAAGGTAAACATCCCACTTGTCTCCATGACGGCAATTATGTAAAAAGAGAGAAGCCTACACCTCTGGGAAATGCTTACCAAAGAAATGGGGAGACAGAAACCGCAGCAGCCGCAATGTCGCACAGCTGTGCCACATCTGGCGAAGGACAATCTACAAATACGTCGATGATTGTGCCTGTGTGGGTGTCATCAAAGAACAACGCAGGAACAGAAAAACTTGTCTATGCCCTGCTCGACACACAAAGTGACACCACATTCATCGATCAAGAAGTGAGCAACACTCTACAAGCAGACGCGTGTCCCGTTAAACTAAAGTTAACCACTATGATTGGACGTGACACAATCATAAAGAGTGAAAGAGTGTCAGGGCTTCGGGTTAGAGGTTACAGTTCCTCCAAGCAGAAGCGCGGTGTGATCGAGACGACGTTAAGAGCTAAAGGATAAACCACGTAGAGTGATGGAGAGAGCGGGGGGGAGTAATTCAGGGGAAAAGGATTGACGAAATTCTTTCTGAAAGCATCACGGTGTGCGTCAAATTTTCAGAGAAACTCACCAGTACACGGAAGTGGTAGCCTACCGTCCGCGTTGCCACCAACAGGAAAAACGATAGCGTATTTATCTGTACATCTGGATGTTTTTTCCCTCCAAAGCAGTATCACTTTCTTATCAAGTCACAAAAGTCTGCTGCTGATAAAATATGTTTTTTATAATAACCAAAGGTTACTTGAGGATATTCACATGGGTATAGTCATATGCATTTGCGTTTAATGTATTTTTTTTATGTATACAAGTGCAGAATGTGCGGAAAAGCCATGTTGAACATGCACCGCCTAACATGCCTGCGCTTAAGACAAACACATGAATTGACAGATAGCTAAAAAGGAAGCCATTCAGTACACACTACAGCTGATAGTGTTCCAAGAGTTGAAAGAGAATAGTCACCTGCGCTATCAATTCAAGTACAACGAGGCCTATCTAATCTCACTGGAGTCCGATAGGCGGTTCTATTGCTAATGAGTCTTCTCATGCATTCCTCCAGGATCCTAGCAGCTTCTTAGCATGTACACCTTCAGCCCTGTAAGCCCAGCGTTAAACTGAACAGATATGAGACAATTCCAAAAGGAATATTAGGAAATATCCCAAAACCCAACCAAAACAGAAATGACATGACCCTCTCCTGAACTCCTCAAAAAGCCTTGCCATGTCGAGGGCTGAGATGACTTTCTCTCTCCACCGAAATGCTCTCTCCATACCCCTTTCCATAAATCGCAAACAGTCCCTAAGGCAAATATTTGACTGACATGGTCCAGACAGGTAGACTAGCTTGCTTCTTGGCAAAGCGACCGAACCACAAGTGAGTATGCCTTACAGTTACTCAGCACTGTATACTCCAGCCATCGCTCACCAATAGCCTGATCTGAGTCCCTATCCTAATAAACAAGCGTGGAAAAACAAAGTTTGCACTGACCAACGAACAATCCACCAGCATGACTCAACAAAAGGTGAAAACACTCAAAAGATGAAATGGCATTTGTTCATTCAAAAGTCAGCAGTTTGCCATGTTTGAGAAGTTTAAAAAAAGAACACAGAGGTCATATCAAAAGACGTCACAACAAGAGAGTCACGCCATCATCCGACACAAAGGATGGCTTAATAGAGATGGCAAATAACCCCAAAGCTGTTCAAATATCAGCCAAACAAACGCTTCTCATTTCCTGTGACACATTAACAAATGTCACAAAAGGTGCGCAACAAAATAAAAATCGAGCCACGGACACGCTGCCCTTCCTTTGTCTAGGTTCAAGCACACAAGGCCAGCTGCAGCTGCAGCAGCAACTTCAACGACAAAAGTCCTCCAACGTACCTTTCTGACACTGGTTGGAGGTCCAGCATCGGTAGTCGAGCTGGTCGTTGAACTTGGTGCGCCGGCACAGTGGGTTGTCCTCCATCATGCCGGGGCACACGTCGCCGCACTCCTTGGACTGCTTATTCCCGCTGATAAAGTTGTTGCCCTTGGCGTCCATGATGAGCGACCAGTCCACAGAGTCCAGGTAGCACAGCTCGGGGTTCTTCTCGATGCGGATGGCGCCGCGCGTGACGTTCCGCAGGTTGTACAGGCCGATGTCCTTCAGGCTGGTCATCTCGAAGATGACCAGCGCGTAGTTGTAGAAGAGGTTGCGGCCGCGGATGACGCTGAGGTTGGGGAACAGCGTGCTGAGGCTGTCCAGGCCGGCCACGCGGAACAGCAGCAGGTAGTCGTGATTACGGTCAGCTTGGGCAGGCTGAGGGAGTGCAGCAGCTCCTGGTTGAGGCTGCTCGTCTTGTCCGAGATGAGGAGGATCTGGAGGTAGCCCTCCACCACCGTGCAATTCTCAAGCCGCTTCAGCTCGCTGATGTCGTTACGGATGTCGATGCTGGGGCTGCAGACTGAACGGACAAAACATGGGCGGAAAAAAGGGAAAAGAAAGAGAGAGCGGTTGGTTAGGTTTCATTTAATTAAAGAATGATGCACATATGAATGACCAACAATCAAAAAGAGATATTATATATTTCAAGTGTACACGTCTTTTTTTGCTTGCACACCACGATCACACCACGATTATAGTCATGAAATGAAATGCTAAAACCTGCCAAGATATTGGAGTTCATTGCAGGTCAGGTCACCAAGTACCCGAGCAGAAGCGATCCAGACTCAACGTTGGCCTAAATGCCGTTCGCGGCTGTCGTCACTCTAAAGCGGCACAGCGGCGGCTAATTGCGCCCGAGTCGTCTAATGAGATGTGAATGGATTGATGTGAACGGCCTGAACTGGATGATTACAGATGACACAAAGACGAGACAAGCCGGGGCACCTCCGATGTGCTGCTTGTCAATTTGGCCAAACAACAGCGCCCGAAGCATGTTCCGAGAGCACAACACACACAGACACGAGGGCCACGGGCAAACACAAAAAGCAATAAAACTATCAAACCGGTTGTCCTTAACAGTCACTATAGAGAATGCACCGGAGACATGGCGTTGAAGAACAAATTGACTTGTTTTAGAGAAAACCAAGACCTTTGGATGGGTGGGGGAAATCGACGACTGTGGAGGAATATTTTAAAAGCAAGCAGTTTTGTCGCGGTGATTAGGAGACGCGCATCTAAAAGGAGGTGGCCTCGCGCTGGACCCAACATTAAGCCGTGATGGCGACCGCTTGGCTAACCCAGTAATGTTCTTAGAGGGGCTTAGAATGCTCCGACGGCCGGCAGGCAGGCAGTGTCACACGGCCGTCTAATGAGACAAACAACCGTGTTTTCGTAACGCGGTCAAAACACGGCTAATCAAAGCACTGAACCAAAGAGACCGGGGGGGGGGGGGAAACCCTGGACAGGCTGGAAAAAAAAATGACCTAAAGCGTGTCAAAATATGCCGACAAAAGCCCACCCCTCCCCAAATGAAATGAAAAACAAAAAGGGCGTACAAGCTGTGCTAGAACGGAATGTAACGTACACTTAAAAACTTCCGAAAGCAAAAAAGGATCCACTTCAGCGTTGACAAAAAGGAGCCCGGCGTTTTGGAAGTTATTGTTCGCTTTTTGCCCCCCCCAAAAAAAAAAATAGTAGCCACAATTGTCTAGGGGGTGGAGAATGGGCTATATACGGCGCTGCACTTCTCCAAAACTTAGAACGGAAATGATTACTCCGGAGAAAATGGTATTTGCTTTCTCCAAATCGACACCAATGCCCCTGGGCTGCACTTCTGAGCCATCGAGTGCATGTCCTCTTTGTTTCATTGAGAATTTCCTCCTCTGCTCCTCAGCAGTCAGTGAAAGGACGGGGGGAACGGGGGGACGGGGGTGGAAGGGATAGGAGGGGCCACTCAAATACAAAGACTAATTTGTTTGTTAGTAAAGAGAAACTCTCGGCCCCACATCCTGACGGAGGCATTTATAAAATCAGGGGGTGTCTGGCTATACAGGACTGGAGGGAGGAGAAGCACGCGAGAGAGTGCAAGAGAGAGCCCAATAGAGAGAGAGAGAGAGAGAGAGAGAGAGAGAGACCGTGGTGGAGCTAAAACATTACTATCTGAGGGCCCCTTGTCGTTAGCGCAACAACACAGGTGACCAATTCGGGAATGGAGCTAGAATTTCAATCTGGCGTGGACCAATTGGATTGTTGGACATCTGTGGCACCAATTCCTTGTACAGTTTAGAGTTGTAAAGCATTGCAATTTAGGCTGCTTTGTGTTTTATCTGCCTTACCATGAGCAAGTAGGGCTTACACCCTGCCAATATCACAACATGTGAAAGGAACTTGGTGCATGTCCTAGTTCTTCTAATTAGGCATGTTAAGTACCAGGAATTCCAATCATTTCCTTGAAATAAAAAAGGATTGAACAGGAATTTGCGCCGGGCTAAGCCACCACACATTCTTGCATGTTGCCGTCAGGGCAGTCACGCTTAAAATTCAGTTTAAACAACAAAACCGTAATTCATGATTACAATTAATTGCAACAAACGACGCACACATGGGAGGCCAAATGCGCTTCTGTGACAACGCGCATACACATGTTTGCGTAACAACGGAAGAAAGGTGTTCTGGGTAATAAGTTGCTCGCAAGGGTCTCAAAATTGCTCCGAGCTCTAAAACAATTCTAACAGCAGGTGTAAAGGCATCAGGTCGCTCATAGTTGCAAAGATTTGCTTAAAAATAATGAAGAACCAAAGGTAAACAAATAGAAAATTTGAAAATTCGGCAGTCAATGAATGGAATGTTTAGACAACGCCTCCTTGAAATACCGCTCAGACCTTCCCACAGGATTTGAATTAACTGTGATGGAGGACACGTCAACTAGGAGGTCCCATGGCATGTTGTGTCCTTCTGTGCTTTTATCACATCAGCAATTCTATCTCCATTTTGAAAGTGGGGCAGGATAAAAATCCTATGTTGGTTCATGTTAAATTCTATTAATGACCTAACCTTCTACAATTATAAAATAGCATCATATGTATATATACTATTAATATATACTATTATTAAAATCAGATATGTTTGTCAAATCTAAATATTTGTTCTATTGGACAAATAAAAATAACCCAAATCTTGACAATGTGGAATCATTCAACATTCATTCACTTTTTGTTGTATTATTTGTCTGTTATATTATTTGGTTTATTATTATTACTATTTTTTACAACACTTCATCCGTAGGAGAGCTGGTTACAGCCAAGTCATATCCCCTCACACCTGCCAGCAGAGTTGGCCCCCTAATCCCTCACATACTGGACGTCATCTGACTGCTGGTCTGGGTGGCACACTCCCTATATAGTGGATATCACTTCAAACACTACAGGCTTAGATATCTCACCCCAAACAGTAACACTATACTGCCCTTCCTGCCCACTCTCACACACACACACACACACACACACACACACACACACATACACAGTCACTCCCTCGCCTTTTCTCTCTCTCTCTCTCGCTCTCTCTCTCTCTTTCTCTTTCTCTCCCCCCCCCCCTCACCCTCTTTAAAATTGGAAGGAGGGCATGAATGCATGCATGCCTGGCATTGCCAACTTTTTTTCTTTAAATGAACAACGGAAGTACAATAGTTTGATAGTTTCTGGAAGTCGCTCTCTGCCCAAATTCCAAAGCAGTGTTGACTCACTGACATGAATAGGCCTACAAGTTTAGCACGAGAACTATTCTAGATAAAATAACCCATGACTGTTGCATTTAGGTCAACAACACCACCGTACTATCTACAAGTTAACATGTGCTGTATTGTTTTTATTCCATTTCATCTTGTTTGTTGCAAATCATTACATGTGTGTTAATGGAAGGCATTGTTTTGTGGCGCACTTTTACAGTTACCTTTCTGGCGGATGCAGGAGATTTAATTCAAAACTTTCCAATACTGTTTGAAACACTGACAACCTCTAAAAGCTTGAGAAACTTTCCGACAACACACTTGAATTCAATTGAAACAGAAAAACTGAAAGATGACGAAATCCCTAATTCAATCAAGTGCTGACTGGAACCCAGAAAAATCTAAAAGTAGCACATGCAATGCAGTCGGCTCTACACAGAAAATACAAATGAATCAATTACAAATTTGTGGAAATAAACCGGTGTCAGCAGGTATTTTGCTTTTTCTTCAATGCTGTGTAAAGTTTTGATAAGTGTGATGTTATCCTGATCATATGTTATTATCAGTGTTTGAAGTTTTCCTCATTTAACTTTCAAGCAGTTACTATTACATACAGTTATTATTCAAAATCATACATAATGATATGAAAATTATAGGCTAATAATACAGTTGTCCCAAGTTCCGTTTTGTTAAATGGTATGGAAATAGAACAGGCTCAAAGTTAAACAGACTCAATGCAACTGTTGATACAGCGCTATGTGTTCTATAGTTGTATATATTACACAATCATTACACAATTCATTGTACGCAAAGAGACGGCATGGATGTCCACTAAATAGCGACCTGGTTTCTAAATGCTAGCATTTGCCTGTGCCCTTCAGGCAATATCCTTTGTACAAATTTGGTTAATCATCTGTGTATGCCGTTAATGATAATGGGCTGGGTAGCAATATAATTCTTCCTTTTATTTGCATCTATCCAACTTGAGTGGTATATTATATGTAGCCTACATTTCAGCCGAGCCACTGACAATTTTTCATGCAGGGAAACGTCTACATTGGTGATGAAAATATATAGGCCTACCTCAAATGAGATGTATATATATGCTGAAAGAGCACGTATATATGTGCTCATTTATATAATAATCATTGTTCAAAGATCGGGAAAAATTTACATTTGTATTCAGAATTGTAGGACACCCTGAAAGACATTAAGCAGACAGCACATGATGTATATGCGGCCGACCCAAGACTGCATATGAGCAAATCCGACGGCCGTCTCCTTGAAATAAAGGGCTTAATTAAGCATTATAAGCCTCAGCTGGCAGCCCCGAGGAGCCATAGGACAGCATGGGCCCGCGCGTTCACAAAATAGCCCAGTGACACACTTTCCCATCGCCATACAGGGGCATGGCACGGACTCACCACAGCCATGCTGGGGAGGGGGGGGGGGGGCGCGCACACACACACACACACACACACACGTCGAGGTCCAGGCATAAGGGGTTGAAACTTGCATCTTCGTGCACAAAACCACACCCAATTTGATCTCCTCTTATTCGGTACAGTTCAAAATGAACCCTGGTCAAGGTAGATTACCACACCGAACCCTTCACCCTTTCATTAATACACACGCACTGGAGCACAAATAATGAGTGAGTCCTTGATGACCTCAATTAGCCCTCAACTACCGCCCCCCACCCATTCGGAGAGCAACATATAGATACACACACAAACAATACAGACATGACGCAAAAGAATACGCAAGAGAAAGCGATAAGAGCGCAAGAGTGGTCGTAAACCAGGGTTGCCTTGTCACAAGAACAACACCTAAACAAAAAACACTTAAAAGTTAAGGCGGAGCAATGTTCTATAGGACGACACGAACAATGGAACGGATGTATCGCTCCTGCATGGTCCCGCAGGAGTGATCACCGTCCAAAAGAGCTGCAGACAAACTCCACTGGTCCATTGGGACAAGGTGCCTCTGCCCGCGCGTACATCGCCAGCACAGATGCCGCCGCCGCTGCTGCTGCCCACACATCTATTTAAGGAGGGCTGCGTGAACGTAATCGAGGAGGCTGATGATCCCAAGGAAGAAGAAGAAGAAGAAGAAGTCCAAGCCATCCACACCGTAGAGAAACTGGCCATGTGAAATGCAAAAGCCAATAAAACGCTTCACAAACTCACTACTCTTCCACTTAAACAAAACCATGTCTGTTTCCCCACTGAGTGTATTTTTGCACATTCTATTTCTAAAACACCAACTCTCCAAGTCTCTCTCTCCCCCTCTCTCGCTCCTTCTCCCTCGCTTTCTATCTGTCCCACTCTCTCTCCCTCCCCCTTTTTCTCCGGGAGTCCTGAAGACTTGTTTGCTGTGTACTTGAAAGCCACAGCTTGGAAAGTTTACTGTGGTGCGAGTTAAAAGGGGAGTTTAATTACATTTTACTGGTGGAAAGATTAAGTGTTCCTTAATGGAGCCCTCATTGTGTCCTCAATATCTGATGCTCCGACCAGACCCGGGAGATAAAGAGTCAGAGTGGCCACCCCGTCTTCGAAACCTACGGGCTGCCTCTTGATACGGCGTATGCAAAGATGGAGCTGGGTGGGGTGCGGGTGGAGTAAGGTTTTAAGTTCTCAGCATTTGCCATGAGAGAGATATTACCAAAGAGATTGGCCGCAGGATATGACAAGTGCCATTCATAAAAGATGCTCTGGTGAGTCACTATTGTATACAGCCAGGGCGCTCTCTCTCTCTCTCAGACCAAAGACACTTGACGCTTAATAGTAACACCTACACACATACATTCATTTCGGTGTCTGGCTCAGCGGGATACAGAGACACACAGAGACATATGGACTCCAGTCAGCTTCATGGAGCTCACTTTTCCCTTTTTTTTTTCTCCACCCCCCCCCTCCTCTCCTCTTCCCGTTTATTTTTCTCAGGCTTGTTCTTATGCTCGTCGGGTTTACTCTCACGCCTCATTCCTGTGTCAAAGTATATCAACAAGAAACACTGTATGACATACGCTCCATAGCAAATCCCCCAGCTTAAAGGGCATGCCACTTAATACCATAGCCCTGTCAAGAACGACTGGTGTTTTGTTGACTCGCATGAGAAAGGATTGAGGTGAACACAAAGTAGGGGACATAAAATAAAGATAGCCATTGTATTCTTAATTGACATTGTGCAAACACCGCCCATTGCCTCAGGGACGTTGTTTTGAACTGAGAACTAGTTTTTTTAACAATGCTCAAATGGGGAACAAAATGTGGGCCTCGTAGGCCTATAGTCCACTTATAATGTTTAGTTTGAATTTTATATGTAACACAACTTAGCTCCGACAAAAAGCACATTATTGTTAACAGTCAGGAAAACAAACATGACAACGTATGACAAGGAAAAACGTAAACAAACCCAGCCAGTCTGTCTCCCTCTCTCCTAAATATGAATTTAACCAAGTCTTAGCAACGATGCAAATGAATTGCAATGCAAATATAGAGCAACAGAGCTTATGGGCCTCGACGCTGCACTGAGCTAGAGATAGAGATAGAAACGTGGATTACGTCCATCAGATATAACACATCATGTATGTATGTATATGTATGTATATTAAGCCTATAAGGACATATATCGGCGTGGACATTATAGCCCAGTCACGTAGGAAGTCACCTGCTTAAAAATCAACGGGAAATGTCCCATTAAGATGCACGCAAATACGATAAATGAATGGTTGGTTTTGGCGTGGGCCTAGCTTGCGTCGCCTGATTATTATTTTATTTACTGCGTATTTTGAAGAGGGGGGGGGGGAAACGACATGCGAGTTCACGATTGAATAATAGGCTTGAAAGTACGTCTATCGATTTAAAAATCGGTGTTTCCCGTTGGGGGGGGGGGGGTTTTCTTTTTTTTTTTTCTTTCTTTGGGGTGGGATTCACCATCTTTTAGACACGGTGAAATGCAAAATGGCCACATGGTCGTAGTAACCTTCAGCACCGCTCCGGCACGACGAGGACTCCACCTCGTCTACAGGAACACTTGGAAATAATGATATTGTTTATTTTGGTGTGGTATTTATTCATACAGCAGCGGCGGAGAGCCAAAATAATCGATTTCAATTCACCCCTACGACACAGCCAATGGATGCTATATATCACATTATATCACATTTTTTATAGCCAATAGCCAGATATAGCCAAGTGATAATGTCCACACTTCCCCCCTGCCCCCCCCATAGCCAGCTACAGTTGAGCTAGTAGGATTACCATTTGTTGTGCTTTAGAGTCAGAAAAAGGCAGCATACACACACACACCACACACACACATTTGAACACAATGATAACCCTAATCCATGATTGGCATACACATGCTTAAGATCAAGAAGATTACGGTTTACCAAGCAAACACACCGCACACACACCAACAACAACCGCTGTAATGTGTGGGGGGAAAAAAGTGAGTCATGGGTTGAACATGGCAGCATTTAACCCCCCCCCCGCCCCCCCCTCCATACATTACATTATTTACACCCGCCACAACCGTATGTATTTGAATATACTCACTCTCTCCACGGCTTAGCGTTCAAGACAGACCCAGCAGCATCAGAGCCCAGAACCAGGTCCGCCCGGGAGATCTCATCCCTGCTTCTCTCACGTATTCAACCCCCCCCCCCAAAAAAATGCTCCAAAAAAGAAAACTCCAAAAAAAAAAATAAATCACACCCGAGTGATTTTGAACGTCGTCGCGAAGTCTTGATGCAAACATTCAGTCCATAGGCGTGTATAGATAGGATAGAGGATCACTGGCCTTCACAAATAATAATAATAAAATAACAGAGAGCACAGCGCCTGCTTCAGATCCCCTGTGTCGGCATCCAATATATATATATATAGTATAGTGCTATAATTCCTTGAGACGCGAACAAAATCGATGAAAAAAAACTGTTTGTATTTTTTGCCAGGCACACAACGACGACAACAACAACAACAACAACAACACCACCACACCAACACATCGACGTCTGCCGGCGGTCGGGGCACACAACAGAAAGAAGCCACAGAATTTCACTCGATCCAAGGTGGTAATAATAATCAATAATAACGATGATGATGAGAGATGATGATGATGATGGCATTGATAAATAATCCACATCCTCGGTCTCCATCTCCGTTGAAAACGCGGCAGAATGCGGCGGCCCTGGCGGTTACAAAAAGGGGCGACGTTTGTGAATATATACCCCCCCCCCCCCTCCACTCCGCCTTCCCCCCCCCCCCCCTAATACGTTAGTATAGATGGGGGAAACCCGTTGAAATGCGCAGTTTGGGGTGATGGTGGCCAGGATATATGTTTACAAAAAAACACCAAAATGAATGAAAACCTTTTTTTAGGCTAATAATCCATCATGGAGGCGGGCGCCGTGGCCTGCCTTATCCTTATCCTTATCCCGGTCCCGATCCTGATCCTGATCCTGATCCTTGCAGTCAATGTAGTCCGCCGAAAAAAGCTGATTGTGCCACGCAAGAGAATGGATCTCGCAATAGATTGGTGTGTTTTTTCTCCAGGCTGCTGCAGTAGTAGTAGTAGTAGTAGTAGTAGTAGTAGTAATAGTAAAGGTTCCCCCCAGATCTCTCAGAAGAGTCAGCCGTTCAGAGTGGGTTATTGTTTTTTATTCATTAAAAAAAACAAACCCTTAGCATGGAGTAGTATACGCAGAAATGCAGCGACTTGCCGACATGCAGGCTTGTCGGTCTGTCGGTGGAATCACTGCTGTAAACAAGAGTCGGCTTTTCTCTCACACTCTCTCACACACACACACACACACACACACACACCGCGCTGAGGATAAGGTGGTTAACGGCGTGCAGGAAAACACGGACTGGATTCCCGCCACGGATCGCCACGCTGGAGAAACCCCGCTTGGTAATCAGAACCTACTACTGTGTTAATATAGCCGCACCATTGTTTTTTTTGTTTTTTTTATTAAGTCGTTTATTAAGCCAATACTATATAGGCGTGTGTGTGTGTGTGTGTGTGTGTGTGTGTGTGTGCTACAAGCATAGGGCCCACTGGAACATTATGTAGATACGTTATAATAGCCTGTTGGCTCACGTTAAAATAAGCCTTGACTCTCGACGAATACTTCAACCAAATACAATTGCACACAGCATAGCCCTATCTACAGTGGACTTGTCCAGTCACCCAATTCGCATGAGTAAATATGAAGCAAGTCAATAAAAAAAACCAACTCAAAATCATTGTCCGTCAAAGAGCCAACCCTAAAATAAGTGTCCTAAAGTGTGTCCTATGAGGTGGATTAAAAGGAGGGATAGTTACAGAAGTGTGTCTTATTCACCATCTTTTAGACACGGTGAAATGCAAAATGGCCACATGGTCGTAGTAACCTTCAGCACCGCTCCGGCACGACGAGACTCCACCTCGTCTACAGGAACACTTGGAAATATGATATTGTTTATTTGGTGTGGTATTTATTCATACAGCAGCGGCGAAGAGCCAAAATAATCGATTTCAGTTCACCCCTACGACACACCAATGATGCTATATATATATTTATACACACACATTTTTTTCAATAGCCAATATAGCCAAGTGATAATGTCACACTCCCCCCCCCCCCCCCCCCACCAATAGACTACAGTTGAGCTAGTAGGATACCATTTGTTGTGTTTAGAGTCTAAAAAAGGCAGCATCACACACACACACACACACTTGAACACAATGATAATCCATATTGGAAACACACATCTTAAGATCAAGAAATTACGTTTACCAAGCAACACACACCACACACACACGTGTAATGTGTGGGGGGGAAAAAAGTGAGTCATGGGTTGAACATGGCAGCATTTAAACCCCCCGCCCCCCCTCCATACATTACATTATTTAACACCCGCCACAACCGTATGTATTTGAATATACTCACTCTCTCCACGGCTTAGCGTCAAGACAGACCCCAGCAGCATCAGAGCCCAGAACCAGGTCCGCCCGGGAGATCTCATCCCTGCTTCTCTCACGTATTCAACCCCCCCCCCAAAAAAAATGCTCCAAAAAAGAAAACTCCAAAAAAAAAAATAATCACACCCGAGTGATTTTGACGTCGTCGCGAAGTCTTGATGCAAACATTCAGTCCATAGGCGTGTATAGATAGGATAGAGGATCACTGGCCTTCACAAATAATAATAATAAAATAACAGAGAGAGTACAGCGCCTGCTTCAGATCCCTGTGTCGGCATCCAATATATATATATATATATATGCTATAATTCCTTGAGACGCGAACAAAATCGATGAAAAAACTGTTTGTTATTTTTGCCAGGCACACAACGACGACAACAACAACAACAACAACAACACCACCAACACCAACACATCGACGTCTGCCGGCGGCGGGGCACACAACAGAAAGAAGCCACAGATTTCACTCGATCCAAGGTGGTAATAATAATCATAATAACGATGATGATGATGATGATGATGATGATGATAATAATAATCCACATCCTCGGTCTCCATCTCCGTTGAAACGCGGCAGAATGCGGCGGCCCTGGCGGTTACAAAAAAGGGGCGACGTTTGTGAATATATACCCCCCCCCCCCACTCCGCCTTCCCCCCCCCCCCCCTAATACGTTAGTATAATGGGGGAAAACCCGTTGAAATGCGCAGTTGGGGTGATGGTGGCCAGGATATATGTTTACAAAAAAACACCAAAATGAATGAAAACCTTTTTTTAGGCTAATAATCCATCATGGAGCGGGCGCCGTGGCCTGCCTTATCCTTATCCTTATCCCGGTCCCGATCCTGATCCTGATCCTGATCCTTGCAGTCAATGTAGTCCGCCGAAAAAAAGCTGATTGTGCCACGCAAGAGAATGGATCTCGCAATAGATGGTGTGTTTTTTCTCCAGGCTGCTGCAGTAGTAGTAGTAGTAGTAGTAGTAGTAGTAGTAATAGTAAAGGTTCCCCCCAGATCTCTCAGAAGAGTCAGCCGTTCAGAGTGGGTTATTGTTTTTTATTCATTAAAAAAAACAAACCCTTAGCATGGAGTAGTATACGCAGAAATGCAGCGACTTGCCGACATGCAGGCTTGTCGGTCTGTCGGTGGAATCACTGCTGTAAACAAGAGTCGGCTTTTCTCTCACACTCTCTCACACACACACACACACACACACACCGCGCTGAGGATAAGGTGGCTTAACGGCGTGCAGGAAAACACGGACTGGATTCCCGCCACGGATCGCCACGCTGGAGAAACCCGCTTCGGTAATCAGAACCTACTACTTGTTTAATATAGCCGCCACCATTCCGTTTTTTTTTGTTTTTTTTATTAAGTCGTTTAAGATGCTACATTTATTAAGGCCAATACTATATAGGCGTGTGTGTGTGTGTGTGTGTGTGTGTGTGGTGTTGCTGCGTACAAGCATAGGCCCACTGGAACATTATGTAGATACGTTATAATAGCCTGTTGGCTCACGTTAAAATAAGCCTTGACTCTCGACGAATACTTCAACCAAATACAATTGCACACAGCATAGCCCTAATCTCCAGTGGACTTGTCCAGTCACCCAATTCGCATGGAGTAAATATGAAGCAAGTCAATAAAAAAAACCAACTCAAAATCATTGTCCGTCAAAGAGCCAACCCTAAAATAAGTGTCTAAAGTGTGTCCTATGAGGTGGATTAAAAGGAGGGATAGTTACAGAAGTGAGTCTTATTTTGCACTGCGGTGTTTTCGTGCTCCAGACGACGTGAATAGGTATCAGGTAAAACCCGACACGGAGTTGGTTTCACGCAAGCTGAACTATGATTGCCTTTATCCTTCATTCATCCTTTACGTCAAGCGGCAACAACAACAACGACAACAACAACAACAACCCCCAGGGGCGTCGGAATGGGGAAGGGGGGGGGGGGGGGGGTACTGACTACCCAGGGCCCAAAGTGGAGGGGGGGCCCACTAAAAAGCCTGACATTAAAAGTTAGTTTTTATTTGGATTTCTTTTCTTCTTCAGTAATTAGTGACATAACTACAGTAAATTAATTGGTAGATAGACTGACATTTTTTTTTTATCAAAAAGAATAAAACAAAATATACTGGAGGGCCCCTGTCACCCTCTGACATAATAAATAACGTACTGAAACAAACATGAAGAAAATAATGTTCTCTTAAGTATGATACTCCATGCAAACATCATTTAACACATAGTAAAAGTATCACAATATTATATGGTCCTATATATAATCGATGGTCTAAATTATGTTAAAATTAGTTTTTGGTAAAATAACGACCTTTTTTTCGCTCGGCCGCTGGTGGGGGCCTATATGGTTTCTTTTCACGGGGCCCAAAATCCCTGACGCCGTAGGTACTAGGTAGGCCTATAGTAGAGAAGGCTGCGTATTTGTGTGTGGATGTGTGTGTGTGGTGTGTGTGTGTGTTTCAGTCACGATGCAGCAGGCCCAGAGATATAGACATAAGGCATGTAAACAACACAAAAGCATGAAGCAAATGCGGGAATTTTGCACAGGGGGTTAGAGAGAACATCATGGCATCATCATACAGTCAAACTAAGAAAACTAAAGCAATCATTAGACACACTTTGTTGATGTTAAACATCTGATCATTATTTAATATGACTCGAATGCTATATTATCTACCATTCGACTTAGGCCTGTATGCTATTTGTCTCTTAGAAGGCAACTGTCTTCATCGTTGTATCTGCACCAATATCAATATTAATAATACATTTAAATATTATGCCGCAGCCACTTACAAATTCTTTACTTCGGTTTTCATTTTAGGTAGTTGTCCTTTAGTTTATATTTATATTATGGCGTTATCGTCCCCTGCCGCGTGATAGGATAATTTGTATTTCAGAGCTGCCCCCTGCTGCCCAAAGTGTATCATTACAGCTACCGGGCTCCATGCTTTTGAAGAAAGTGCTGTAGTGCTGCAGCCTAGTACAAGAGGACAATGGGGATATTATTGTTTGATTTGCAGATTTAGGAACGTACAAGATATTTGAACAAATAACCACCAAGATGGAACTATATAGCCTATTGTCTTGGATGATTTGTTGAGATGTAAATGCATGATTCATTAATCTGATGGCAATGTTCTAATCAGATGTTTAAAAAAAAATGGGTTATCCTTAATTTTGTTGTTGTTAAGTACCAATAAACAATGATTTTCGATTGTGGAATTGTTACAACAATGTATTTTCTTTATAGTCAGTGGTGGCAGGTTCCACTTTTCCCCAAGCAAGTATGTTAATGTGATTCAGGCAGAAGAATTGAATGACCAAAAAAATGAAAAAATGAAAGATGAAGATTTCGGATAGGAAATGACTGCACATACCACCACTCCATTCCACTCTATTCCTTTCAGGCCCTGAGTGACACGAGAGCAGGCTTAGTGGAACGCCTGGACATGGGGGAGGCGGAGGGAGAGGGGAGAAAGAGAAAAAAAGCCAGAGTATTGTTATCCAGAGTTGTCTTTTATCTATTCACTAACCTCTTTGAACTGGCAACCCCTGTACCATATCATTGCATGTTCAAACTGCAAACCCTATAGAGTTCCCCTTTGAAGGGAAACACATGGTATCAAAGGTTCTTCAACCTGGCAACACATCGATGCTCTTGAACACAACACCACTGCTGGGGTGGAAGAGTTGCCATAGCGATGCTGTCACAGGTCCAGTTATGTAGTGCTTTGATGTCACATACATATAATATAAAAACTAATATATTAATAAATAACACATTTATATACACACCAATATTGACAACATTATATCATAGCATATATATTACAATATGTTGTGTAATGCCGTGTAACAAAGTGTCTTTTGAACATATACAACACATCGTCTACAAAATCAATTGCTACCACCCTTTACAGTTTACAGTGTGGGTCAGGTAGCCATTTCCCCGCTCACTTGCCCTCCGTAACGTACATTGTTTCCTGTTTTGCATTAACTTCCTCCTGGTTTATATAGGCTCATTATAGCCCTGTGAATACCTCAGCTTTCACTCCTGTGCCGGAATGTCTCCAATACACATTTTCTTTCTTGGCTGCCAATGTGAAGTCCAATAGATCTTGGAGCTGCAATATAGAGCTACCAGGGGAGCATACTGTAGCTATTGGAACTGTATATTAATACAAATCTGGGCATTATGTGTACTTCCAAATGCCAATATGAATGATGCCATACATCTTAATGGGATGATTATTTAGCAGTTGTTATAGGCCAATTATAGGTCACGTTTTAAAAATGTTTTTGTTGTTTTCAACGGAGCATCGAAGTTGAAGAGCTCTACAAATGTAATTTATTTTTACACTTTGACATTTTTTGTCCATTGAGTTTAACAGACACAAAAAGAGAGAACAAAGAGTTTGAATGCACATTTATTCACACAGTCCTCTATTCCAATGAATAGAGTTTTTTAGTTGTTGCCAAACCCAGCGCAAGACACTACAAACACCATTAGACATAACAATGGATGGTTCTGGAAACAAGGCTTTGTCCCTGTTCTCCTACACTTTCCCCTCACTCACGGGAGTGTGGGGAAGGAAGGGGACAACTTGTAAACTCTGCGAGGAGTCAACTGTAAATTATTCAATAGACATAAGACATGTTCTTTAAAAAAAAATCTTGCTTTTTTTTAAGCTAATTTCCTGGTATGACTTGACAGGGAGAAATAAATTGCACACAGGCCTCCTTTTTTTCAGAAACCAAAAACAAAACCAAAGTTCAGAAAAAACCTACACCAAAACTTCCCCCCCCCCCAAGTCGAGCTACCTGTCTCTTAGGCCCTACCTCCCGACAACCAATGTCTTTGCTCTGTTGGTATGAAAGTAGTAGTGGTCGCAGTCGTAGTAAGTTTACAACTGTGTATCAAGCATACATTTTGGTTTCTCTGGGTGTTTATCATCATGTGCTTCCGTCTCTGCTTGCTCCTTTTCCCCAAACACCCTCAGCACGTCCCACGAGAGCGGCAGGAGACGCCGGGTGAAGCACAGCTGCACCAGGAAGGATACCGCAGGGATGCAGACCAGAGAGGTCAGAAAAGCCAGAGTCCTGTGGGGGAAGTACTGCCTCACGACCCCGTCCTCCTCCCTCCAGCCGGGGTAGTAGATAACGCAGGGCAGCCCCAGTTGCGACTCCCCACCCAGCAGGCGTAACAGCAGCGATGCCACGTAGCCACTGATGGCTCCGTAGACGTTAGCGTGGCGGCAGTAAAGCACGCAGATTAGCTGACCGAGGACCACACAGTATAGCAGATCCGAGGATAGAACATAGAGAGAGTACACGCTGACTTGCAGAAAGGTTAGTCCTGTTCCGGCCATGCCTACGACCAACACACAAATGCGGATCACCCACAGAAGCTCCATTTCTGATGCCTACAGAGAGAGAACAAGAGGGCTGGTTACCATTGCAGTCAGGAAAACTGAACAATGCATCAGAATGCATGCACACATACCCCTTTCCGTAAAGTGCTTTTGTAGATGTTCTGGGTGAACATCGATGCAGATGAGAGGAGTATCGAATCCATGGAAGACATGCCCGCTGCAGCCAGAGCGCTGATTCCCAACACGGACACCCAGGAAGGGGTGAGGTACTGTAGGGCCAGGGGCAGGATCTTTCCCACGTCGCCACGTTCATATGGTGGGAGCAAGCCATACTCTGTCTGGTTCCAGTCTGACAAACAAATGGACAGACGAACAGATGGAGAATGAGATTGATTCAGGAAGACTCACTCAGGGAGTGGGGAGGGTAAGGGGGAGGATTGAGGTGGGCAACAGAACAGATTCACCAATGTGGTGTAAGTGTGTGGAGCAGCAACCTGTGGAGGCAGCCACCGCTCCAATGAGAATTGACGGTAGCCCCAGCAGAGAAGATGTGAAGCCGGCTACATAGCAGGTGAGCTGGGCCTGGGTAGACGACGCTGCAGAGAGGATGCGCTGGTGCAGGCTCTGGAAGGCCAGGCTGCCCAATGCCTACAACATATACCAACATACAATGTGTCCATAGGCGAATATGATCCGTTCTTATCTTCTAGAACAGATCATTCACGATTAGCTGATCAAAGATGTTAGGGGGGGGTTCTTGCCACACTATATAGAGCACTGACCTCAAAATTGGCCTTCCAGCACACACGCATCTACACCATTAGGTGGCCCCAGCGCGTTGCCAAGGTTGGGCCTTCAGTTGAGCGCAAAGGCTGGTAGCAACGGCTGGTATTATTGAACTATTCAAAGTATCCAATATCTGGATGGGTTGATACGTCAACAGTGTTGGTAATGTATTTTACAGTTAACTTGACTAAAAGAGCAGTGGGTGGTTTGTGGTCGTGCTAGTACTAGCTTACTATGTGGTCCCTGTTATGTGATCCCCAACTGGGGTTGCTTAGTGATGCTTAGTGACAACCCAAACACTCAGTCAGTAATGGATATCAGTCTTCATGTCTAGTCTGGGAGACTGAAAATTAGGGATAAGTGATATGGAACAATGTGTTGTCAAGCCAAAGCAAGTCTTTAAATGCCACAGCAGCTCAGATCCAACAGCTTGCAAATTCCATAACCTCACCACCGCCAGCTCCAGCGCCTTAGTCTCCGTGGCCAGCTTCTGAACCCCAGGTGGGGACCCCGCTACGCTGGGGACCACCCGTCCATCGCCCCTTATTCCCCTGATCCTGGGATACCCCTGGCTTCGCCGCCATGACCCCCACATCGACTGGACTACCGGGGACATAAGGGGGTGGAGCTCAGCGTGCCACCAAGCCGCTGCTTCTCTGAAGCGGCACCTTCGAGCTACTCCAGGGGACGACCATCCACTCCAAGTTAGATCTCCGAAACGCTTACCACCTTATCCGGATCAGGGAGGGCGACGAGTGGAAGACTGCCTTCAACGCCCCCACGGGACATTATGAATACCTGGTGATGCCCTTTGGTCTCACCAACGCTCAAACACACGAACGGAAATTTGTTTTCACAGCCGACGACATGCAGATATATTCACAGATAACCACATGACATCCATCCTCATCAATCAACACCAAAGTCCGGATCTAAACATTTATTTTTGTTTGTTTTTTTAAGCGAGGCCGTTATTAATTAACTTAAATGAACTATAATAAGAATAGAAGAATACGAATAATAGAAGAAAAATTATCTCGCCAAGTAACTAGTATCGCTTGCAATGAGTGATAACTGTCCCAGTTATCGCCTTACCTCAAGCTAGGTGAACGCCATAAAACCTCTGATGTACAGGTGTCAGGCACACCCACACACACACGCACACACACACATACACACATACACACACTGACCAATATCAGCATGTCATCAGTCCATCGGCCGCATCCTCCAGCTTCAGGACCCCTAACCATGGAGTGTTGTTGGACAGGTTGAAGAAGGCAGTCTGGGAGATGTCCATGGATGCAGGATTCAGGAGCACAAATGTGACACTAACCCACTAAAAAAAAAAAAAAGTTACTCTTAAAAATGAATAATACAGACTACTTGACTATTTTTATATTGTCATTCATTATATTTTGTGGCTCAGGAGACCTTTTGATTCCAAGCTACAGTGTTCACAAAAGCACATTCCTTGTTTGCGAAAACTAAGGCAATCAATATGTTTCTGATTCTGAATTCTCATTCTGATTCTGGTGAATACAAAGATATGTAATTGAGGAGCAGTGCAGGGGTTATAGACGCCAATTGGCAGGCTAAGGATATTGAATGGATCGAACCCAGAACATTTTTGGCTGTGAGTCACTCTACTTTAATTCTTTACCATGCCAATGGCTATGAAGCAGAGCTGGATCACATCAGTGTAGGCCACAGAGTAGAGGCCGCCCATCAAAGTGTAAATGATGGCCACCACCGCTGAGACACTAATAGAAATGGTGGAGGAAATTCCCAGGATGACACTGATAGTTCCCCCTGAAAAAGACCACAGAATCAGAGGTCACACGCAAAACACACAACACAAGTATGCCGGTAAGACGAATGTTTCCGTTTTGTAAGGTGGGGGGTCAGTGGTGGTGGAGGGTGGGGGGACACTCACCCAGAGCAGCAAGGACGCAGGCCACACATAAAATATCACTGATCAATGCAGGAACCAGCAACGCTGTGGTGAAGGAGTTGCCATAGGAATGCTGGAATGGGTCCAGCATGGTGACGTAGCGCTTTGATCTCATGGGTTTAGCCAAAAACATTCCGGCTAAAGACCAAAACACAACCAGAAGGATTTTTTTTTATATATGAAAATGGCGTAAAAACCACTTCATGTTGGCAAGTAGGCTCCAGACAGCACATATGTTTCCAACTGACTCCTTACCAAGAAAAAAGTTGAGGATGTAAGAAAATGGCCAAATGGCCCAGACTAGACCGAGCTCAGGGGAATAAACAGCTTCAGCAGTGCCCATAATATAACCTCCTCCAACCCACGTGGCTGCAGATAAACACATACAGAGCACACGGTATACGTTAAAGGCAAAGCTGTAGATTTCCACATGTGACCATTATGCCAAATACACGTAACATGCAGCAGCACAACCAAGCAAATAATAACAGGCTCACCTGTCATCGTAAAAACTCCCACCACAACATTGATGTTGCGGCCTCCAACTATGGCGACCTCGCTCTTGCCGCCCTGGCATTTCTTCTCCTCTCGGCTGGACTTCCGAGAAGCCCAGATCCCAGTCAGCAGAATGATACAGTAGAAGACTACTAATGTCACGACACCAGCGATATTCACCACCATTTCGGACAAATTAACCTCCTGCTAATGTGTCCTGTGTTTCACACACTGTGGAGAACCTGAAAAGGTTGCAGAAAAAGACATTGTGGGAGTGTTTGTGTTTGGTGGCTGGCTGGCTTAATTGGCCTCACCTGGCCCAGTTAGAGTCTGGGAGCCTGGGGCTGCAAGCCTGTGGTGCATTGGCTAGTCAGTGCACCACAGGTTAAGTCAGCCACCAGCATTTACATTACATTTACATTTACATTACATACAACCATTTTCTTGTCTTAAAAAAAAAGTTCCTCTACAATATATTTCACATACGGTAGATACCACATATTTACGACACCTGTTATGCGCAGTTTCGATCGGTCATCTACTGTGGCTGAAGTTCAGGTTCACTTTCAGGTTCAGGTTCTGGATTGTCTGTGGCAAAGCAGCGAGCTTGGGAATCAATGTGACACAAGGCAGCATCACCCGGAATGATTAAAAGTTTATTCAGATACATAGAGCATATATGCACTTTGGGATGGGAGAAAAGACGTCACAACAGACACAAGACAGACACAACAAGTCAACTTCTATCTCCCTATCTCCCAGGCAGCCAGCTTGAGAAGCAAGGACAATAGGGCCTCACGTGGAGCTGTAACAGACAGACGGTTGACCTGGGAAGCAGGGACACTAAGGCCTCACATGGAGATGCACCCGTCCCCACGTCCCAGACAGCCAGCCCAGGAAGCAGGGACAGCGCGGTCCCCACGGTCGACAAACAGCGAGTGCATCTCAGAGGCCTCCCAGGGCCAACAGATAAGAGTGAAGCTAAATAGTCATGTAGGCCTAACGGCAGAGTGGAAAGTTACCGGGGCACAAGATTAATACATCCACAACTCTCAACAACACCTTAATGATCTTGTCTCAATAATGTTTCACAATAAGTGTAACTTTGCCTGATTTAAATAGATTTTAAATTGTTTACATTTTTTTATTGTTTTGATAGTCAAAACCAAGACATCGATGTATTTAACTCATTCACAAAGACCTATATCCGTCTTGGACCTTTGTGCTTTTGTCTTTATGAAAGACCTCACAGGTAGGCTTAACCACAGGTAGTAAATAAATAACTAGACCAACACCCCCAACCACTGTTTCTCAGCCCAAAATAATGTTGGGTTATGCAGGGGAGGGAATTTAAAATATTATTATTATTAGGGATGCACCGATACCGATACCAGTATTCGGTATCGGTCCGATACTGTGCTCATGTACTCGTACTCGTACTCGTTAAACTACTCTGATACAACCGCACCGACACCACTTTGGCAACGCAACGTTAACCTTGTAATATTCTTAGCCAAGGAATATTGAAATAAAGAGATGCAACCGAGTTGTCGTTTATGGATGTTTAATAGAAACTGCGCATGGTACCAAGCATGGGCGTAGAATTTAGTGGGGATGCTGGGGACATGTCCCCACCAATTAACAGAGCACCCCCCCCCATCAGAACCGAGAATTAACGGAGCACCCCCCCCCCCCCCATCAGAACCGCAAATTAACGGAGCACCCCCCCCCCATCAGAACCGCGAATTAACGGAGCACCCCCCCCCCCCCATCAGAACCACGAATTAACGGAGCACCCCCCCCCATCAGAACCGCAAATTAACGGAGCACCCCCCCCATCAGAACCGCGAATTAACGGAGCACGTTAAGAATAGAAGAATACGAATAATAGAAGAATAATTATATCGCCAAGTAACTAGTGTCACTTGCAATGAGTGATAACTGTCCCAGTTATCGCCTTACCTAAAGCTAGGTGAACGCCATAAAACCTCAGATGTACAGGGTCAGGCACACGCACACACACACACACACACACACACACACACACACACACACACACACACACACATACACACATACACACATACACACACTGACCAATATCAGCATGTCATCAGTCCATCGGCCCGCGTTCTCCAGCTTCAGGACCCCTAACCATGGAGTGTTGTTGGACAGGTTGAAGAAGGCAGTCTGGGAGATGTCCATGGATGCAGGATTCAGGAGCACAAATGTGACACTGACCCACAAAAAAAAAAAAAAGTTACTCTTAAAAATGAATAATACAGACTACTTGGTTATTAGGGTGCCTTTGCAATGCAAAGCACACTATTACTCTCCATCATACTTATCTTTTTTTTTATTATTTATTCTTCCGCCGTTTTTTCGGCGCGGAACTAGTCTCACAGCGTTGCCAGCACACACGCAAAAAATACATCAAAACGTGCGCCTTGACCGGGAATCGAGTGCTACTACTTTGTTTGTACATACCATTATTACTTTCCGAAATATTCAACATTTAACAGCATTTTTGCCCCATTGAAATGAATGGGGGTGAGTGTTCAAAATGTGTCCAAAACCACTCATATTCAACCTCTTCCCATTCAGTCATACATTCAGGTAGAAACTCCATTCAAACATTAAAACGTTCAGGAAACTTGGATGAATTCACACATGATTTCACAATCTTCATAACATTCATACTTTTGACACAATTACAGTTCAGACTTAATTGATTTTTCAGCTCCTCAGACAGTTTAACATGGGTGTGTATTGCGCCGGGTTAGAGCGGGTGACGTCACGTTAGAGCGTGGAGCAGACGAAAAAAAAAATCTATTTTTAAAACTGCCATCCCGCCCACAATATTTACTCCACATACGTAATCTATACATCAAAATGTAGCCACACTCGTCACGGTCACATATATGTAACTATGGAAACAAACAGACTTATACTTTTGGATTTATGAGCCTAGAAGTAACATCATTGCAGACTCCAAAGCCCGTATTTTCACGCAGTTTCAAGCTGTCACCCTCCTGCGACAGAAGGTTTCCACCACTGATCACGCCATTTTAAAACTGCCATCCCGCCCACAATATTAACTCCACATACGTAATCTATACATCAAAATGTAGGTACACTCGTGACGGTCACATATATGTAACTATGGAAACAAAGGGACTTATACTTTTTGATTTATGAGCCTCGAAATGACAGGTGCCCCTACCCAATCAGCTCATCAAATTACATGACAACAATGACTAAGCAGTTAGTGTGCTAATGAAACATTACTTCAAAGTACATACGTGTATCTCTCTACTCCTCTCCTACACATCTTTGTGTGTGTGTGTGTGTGTGTTATTGCTTGCTTAGTAGGCACCCTCAAAATTTCCCTGGAATTTTTCTAGTTTTTATATTGTCATTCATTATATTTTGTGGCTCAGGAGACCTTTTGATTCCAAGCTACAGTGTTCACAAAAGCACATTCCTTGTTTGATTTGGCAATCAATATGTTTCTGATTCTGAATTCTCATTCTGATTCTGGTGAATACAAAGATATGTAATTGAGGAGCAGTGCAGGGGTTATAGACGCCACTTGGCAGGCTAAGGATATTGAATGGATCGAACCCAGAACATTTTTGGCTGTGAGTCACTCTACTTTAATTCTTTACCATGCCAATGGCTATGAAGCAGAGCTGGATCACATCAGTGTAGGCCACAGAGTAGAGGCCCCCCATCAAAGTGTAAATGATGGCCACCACCGCTGAGACACTAATAGAAATGGTGGAGGAAATTCCCAGGATGACACTGATAGTTCCCCCTGAAAAAGACCACAGAATCAGAGGTCACACGCAAAACACACAACACAAGTATGCCGGTAAGACGAATGTTTCCGTTTTGTAAGGACACTCACCCAGAGCAGCAAGGACGCAGGCCATACATAAAATATCACTGATCAATGCAGGAACCAGCAACGCTGTGGTGAAGGAGTTGCCATAGGAATGCTGGAATGGGTCCAGCATGGTGACGTAGCGCTTTGATCTCATGGGTTTAGCCAAAAACATTCCGGCTGAAGACCAAAACACAACCAGAAGGATTTTTTTTTATATATGAAAAAGGCGTCAAAACCACTTCATGTTGGCAAGTAGGCTCCAGACAGCACATATGTTTCCAAACTGACTCCTTACCAAGAAAGAAGTTGAGGATGTAAGAAAATGGCCAGATGGCCCAGACTAGACCGAGCTCAGGGGAATAAACAGCTTCAGCAGTGCCCATAATATAACCTCCACCAACCCACGTGGCTGCAGATAAACACATACAGAGCACACGGTATACGTTAAAGGCAAAGCTGTAGATTTCCACATGTGACCATTATGCCAAATACACGTAACGTTGCAGCAGCACAACCAAGCAAATAATAACAGGCTCACCTGTCATCGTAAAAACTCCCACCACAACATTGATGTTGCGGCCTCCAACTATGGCGACCTCGCTCTTGCCGCCCTGGCATTTCTTCTCCTCTCGGCTGGACTTCTGAGAAGCCCAGACCCCAGTCAGCAGAATGATACAGTAGAAGACTACCAATGTCACGACACCAGCGATATTCACCACCATGTTGGACACATTCACCTCCTGTCCAGAGTTTCACACACTGAACAGGTTGCAGAGCAACAACATTAATTATTTTATTTGGGATCAATGTGTCGTAGATCACCTATGTGGTCTAAAGTTAATTTCCTAGTAGATATGCCGCTGCCTCCTGCCCCCTCCAGCCAGGTGTAAAAGGAAAGAAGTGGGCAGATCCTCTGGCTGAGGATCACAAGCATAAATGAAACACCTTTGTCTCATGAGGGGCCTCCCGAGCCTTCCGGTATATATGAAATGTGTCATGCACGTATAAAGCATGCCGCAGAATCGGAAAAGATGAATACATCCATCCATCCATTCTCGTCCGCTTATCCGGGGCCGGGTCGCGGTGGCAGCCGGCGAAGCAGGGCCCCCCAGGCTTCCTTTTCCCCAGCCACACTCTCTAGTTCCTCCTGGGGCGTTCCCAGGCCAGACGAGATATATAATCCCTCCAGCGGTTCTGGGTCTGCCCGGGTTCTCGTCCCAGTTGGACGTGCCCGGAAAACCTCTAAGGGGAGGCGCCCGGGGGGCATCCTAACCAGATGCCCGAACCACCTCAGCTGCCGACCATTCTGGCTACCGCGGGAGTTTACAGCAGTAACCGTGACTGCTGTGTACATTCCCCCTCAAGCCAACACGGACATATCGCTGAAGGAGCTTTATGGGGCTATCAGCGAACAGGAGTCGGCTCACCCGGAGGCTGCATTCATTGTGGCGGGGGACTTCAATAAGGCGAACCTGAAGAAAGTTCTCCCGAAGTTCTACCAACACATCACAACAACACACGGGGCGAACGAATCCTGGATCACTGCTACACCCCCTTCCGGGACGGCTACAAGTCCCTCCTCCGCCCACAGTTCGGCAAATCAGATCACCGCTCGATCCAACTACTCCCCGCCTACAGGCAGAGACTGAAGCAGCAACCAATCGCTGTGAAGGAGGTCCAATGCTGGTCGGACCAATCGGAGTCTATGCTGCAGGATTGCTTCGGTGACGCGGATTGGAATATGTTCCGGGTCGCGTCGGACAATAACATCAGTGAGTACGCGTCCTCAGTCACCGGGTTCATCAAGAAATGCATAGATGATGTTGTTCCTACTAAGTCGGTTCGGATTTATCCCAACCAGAAACCATGGATTAATGGCAATGTTCGCGCCGCACTCCGCACGCGTAACACCGCCTTTGACTCCGGGAATATGGTGGAATATATGAGAGCCCGCTACGACCTCCGCAAGACCATCGGCTCTGCCAAGCGGGAGTATAAGAACAGGGTGGAGGACAAATTCAAGAGCCACGACGTGAGGGGTGTGTGGAAGGGGCTACAGACAATCACAGACTTCAGAGGGAGAACCAGCGGTGTAGAGAACTCCTCTACCTCCCTCCCTGGCGAGCTAAACACCTTCTTCGCCCGGTTCGACGTGAACGGCAGCCCGCCGAAGTCAGCGCTGCCTGAGGAGGCCAGCCTGCTGAACATCTCAGAGGCTGACGTGCGCAGAGCCTTCAAGCGGGTGGACATCCGGAAGGCGGCGGGCCCAGACCACATCCCGGGGCGCATCCTCAGAGCATGCGCAGACCAGCTGGCAGGAGTCTTCGCAGACATCTTCAACCTGTCCCTGTCCCAGGCTGTTGTTCCCGAGGTCTTCAAGATGTCCATCATCGTGCCTGTCCCTAAACACCCCAAGGTAACCTGCCCGAATGACTGGAGACCTGTAGCCCTCACCTCGATTGCCAGCAAATGCTTCGAGAGGCTGGTCAAGGACTTCATTTGTTCCATGTTGCCTGCCACGCTGGACCCATGGCAATTTGCTTACCGTCAAAACAGATCCACCGACGACGCCATTGCCATGGCACTTCACACTGCCCTCTCTCACCTGGAGGGGAAGAACTGTTGTGTGAGAATGCTGTTTGTGGACTTCAACTCAGCGTTCAACACCATAGTTCCTGCCAAGCTCGACACCAAGCTCAGGAGTCTAGGCCTGCACCCGACCATGTGCAGCTGGATACTGGACTTCCTGTCGGGCCGCCGCCAGGTGGTGAGGATGGGCAGCACCACCTCAGAGCCGCTGACCCTCAACACTGGAGCCCCTCAGGGATGCGTGTTGAGCCCTCTCCTCTACTCCCTGTACACCCACGACTGCATGGCTATGCACAGCTCCAACGTCTTCATCAAGTTTGCTGACGACACGACAGTGTTGGGTCTGATCGCCGACGACGACGAGACAGCCTACAGGGAGGAGGTTGGATCACTTGCACAGTGGTGCCAAGAAAACAACCTCGCCCTCAACGTCAAAAAGACCAAGGAGCTGATCGTGGACTACAGGAAGCGGAGAGGAGAGCACGCCCCCATCTCCATCGACGGTGCTGCAGTAGAGAGGGTCAGCAGCTTCAAGTTCCTCGGCGTGCACATCTCCGAGGACCTCACATGGACCACGCACACCACACACGTGGTGAAAAAGGCCCAACAACGCCTGTATTTCCTCAGGCGACTGAGGAAATTCAACATGTGCCCTCGCATCCTCAGAACATTCTACTCCTGTACCATCGAGAGTGTTCTTACAGGATGCATCACCGTCTGGTACGGGAACTGCACCGCACTGGAGCGTAAAACACTACAGAGGGTGGTGCGGACGGCCCAGTACATCGTTGGAGGTGAGCTTCCCTCCCTCCTGGATATATACACCAGGCGGTGCGTGGCCAAGGCCAAACGGATTATTAAACACAATAACCACCCCAGCCACGAACTGTACACACTCCTACCGTCAGGCAGGCGATACCGCAGTATCAAGTGCCACACGAGCAGATTCAGAGACAGCTTCCACAGTCAGGCCATCAGGCTGCTGAACAAGTTCGGCATCAATGTCTAAATGCTAGTGCTAAGTGTTGGTGCTAGTGCTGTGCTGGTGTTACTGCTAGTGCTGGTCCTGGTGCTAGTGTTACTGCTAGTGCTGGTGCTGGTGTTAGTGCTAGTCCTGGTGCCAACTGCTGGTGCTAGTGTTGTGTCGACTGTCTGGGAAGGTATCCCGTGACATTCTGTGAATGTCAGCATACAGCATATAACAATGTATATTTTAGTACATCGATTTATATGTGTATGGATATTTTACTGTATATTCCATTTCATTTTAGATTTCATTTACGGATTTTATATAGAATTCTATTTATAGTTCTATTTTGTAGTTTTTCTCTATTTTGTGTTCTTTATAATTACTGTCGGCTGTCGGGCGTTTTGCACAAAAAGTTTTTAACTCACTGTTTATACTCACGTGTAAATTGTGAAGTTACAATAAAAATACTTGAACTACTTGAACTTGAACTTGACTCCTTTCCACGCGGAGGAGCAGCGGCTCTACTCCGAGCTCCCTCTGGATGTCTGAGCTCCTCACCCTATCTCTAAGGCTGAGCCCAGCCACCCTGCGGAGGAAACTCATTTTGGCCGCTTGTATCCGTGATCTCATTCTTTCGGTCACTACCCAAAGCTCGTGACCATAGGTGAGTTTTGGAACGTAGATGGACCTGTAAATCGAGAGTTTCGCCTTCCGGGTCAGCTCCCTCTTCACCACAACGGACCGGTACAGCGCCCGCATTACTGCAGACGCTGCACCAATCCGTCTGTCCATCTCCCGCTCCATTTTGCCCTCACTCGTGAACAAGACGCTGAGATACTTGAACTCCTTCGCTTGTGGCAGCAACTCATTCCCAACCCGGAGGGAACACTCCACCGTTTTCCGGCAGAGAACCATGGCCTCAGCCTTGGAGGTGCTGACTCTCATCCCGACCGCTTCACACTCGGCTGCAAACCACCCCAGTGCATGCTGGAGGTCACGGTCTGATGTAGCCAACAGAACCACATCATCTGCAAAGAGCAGAGATGCAATTCTGATGTCCCCAAACTGGACACTCTCCTCATCTCGGCTGCACCTTGAGATTCTGTCCATGAAGATCACAAACAGAATCGGTGACAAGGGACAACCTTGGCGGAGTCCAACACCCACTGAGAAGGTGCTTGACTTTGTGCCGAGAATACGGATGCAGCTCGCACTTTTTTTGGTATGTGCCATTCGTACAAGGACCGAATGGCACGTACCAACAACCCTGCGAGGGTAAAGAGCTGGTCCACTGTTCCATGGCCAGGATGGAATCCGCATTGTTCCTCCTGAAGCTGAGGTTCGACAATCGGCCGGAGCCTCCTTTCCAGCACCCTGGAATAAACTTTCGCGGGGAGGCTGAGCAGTGTGATACCCCGATAATTGGAGCACACCCTCCGGTCCCCTTTTTTGAAAATGGGGACCACCACCCCGGTCTGCCATTCCACAGGTACTGTCCCCGACCTCCACGCTACATTGACTAGGCGTGTCAGCCCGACAATGTCCAGAGCCTTCAGCATCTCAGGGCGAATCTCATCCACACCTGGCGCCTTGCCACTGAAGAGCTTTTTAACTACTTCAGTGACCTCTACCAAGGATATGGGTGAGGCTTCCCCCGAGTCTTCAGACTCTGCCTCTTCCACAGAGGACGTACTGGTCGGGTTCAGGACCTCCTCAAAGTGTTCTTTCCACCGCCCGACAATATCCTCAGTCTGGGTCAGCAGTTCTCCTCCCCAAGTCCTGCTTTCCCTTCCTGAGTCACCGGACAGTTTGTCAGAACTTCCTTGAGGCCAACCGAAAGTCCTGCTCCATGGCCTCCCCGAACTCCTCCCACACCTGGGTTTTTGCTTCAGCGATTGCTGAAGCCGCGGTCTTTTTGGCCTCCCGGTACCCATCTGCTGTTTCAGGAGACCCCTGGGCCAACAAGGCCCGAAAGTCCTCCTTCTTCAGCCTGACGGCTTCCTTCACCACTGGTGTCCACCAACGGGTTCTTGGGTTGCCGCCACGACAGGCACCGACAGCCTTTTGACCACAGCTCTGAGCTGCAGCCTCTACAATGGAGGCTCTGGACATGGCCCACTCAGGTTCCATGTCCCCAACCTCCCCCGGGATGCACGAGAAGTTCTTCCGGAGGTGGGAGTTAAAGACCTTATGGACAGGGGCTTCCACCAGACGTTCCCAGTTCACCCTCACTACACGTTTGGGTTTACCAGGTCTGTCTGGCAGCCTCCCGCGCCATCTGATCCAACTCACCACCAGGTGGTGATCAGTTGACAGCTCTGCTCCTCTCTTCACCCGAGTGTCCAAAACATGCGGCCGCAGATCTTCTGATACGATTACAAAGTCGATCAGCGACCTTTGGCCTAAGGTGGTCTGGTACCAGGTACACTTGTGGACCACCCTATGTTCGAACATGGTGTTTGTTATGGCCAGACCATGACGAGCACAGAAGTCCAATAACAAAACACCACTCTGGTTCAGATCGGCAGGCCGTTCATCCCAATCACTCCCCTCCAGGTTTCTCCATCATTGCCCATGTGCGTTGAAGTCCCCCAGTAGAACTATGGAGTCCCCGGATGGAACCCTTTCCAGGATGCCACCCAAGGACTCCAAGAAGGCCGGATACTCTGAGCTGTTGTTTGGTGCGTAGGCACACACAACAGTCAGAGCCTTCCCCCCAGCGACTTGCAGTCGCATGGAGGCAACCCTCTCGTTCACCGGAGAGAACTCCAACACAGCGGGGCTCAGCCGGGGACTTGTGAGTATCCCCACACCCGCCTGGCGCCTCACACCCTGGGCAACTCCGGAAAAGGAGAGGGTCCAGCCCCTGTCCAGGAGTTTGGATCCAGAACCAGTGCTGTGCGTGGAGGTGAGCCCAGCCATATCTAGTTGGTACCGCTCCACCTCCCGCACCAGCTCCGGCTCCTTCCCCGCCAGTGAGGTGACGTATCCACGTCCCTAGAACCAGTCGGCGATGCTGGGGATCCGCACACTCAGGACCCCACTTTTTATACAAATAAACTGGAGCAGTGACAGCAATTGGCTGATAAGCACGGAGGGATAATATTGTTCTCCGAGGCTATAAATAACTGTCTGCGTCCCAAAAACCCATAGGAATTAATAGGAATTCATATTTTGCTCTGTATTCAAGATTTAAACTCGTCAAGTTTAAGAGCCTACGAATCTTACACTAAAATGGTGAAAAAAACGTTTTGTGTACGAATCATTGTCCAAATGAGGCCTATATTAAAAAACTGCAAAAACGGATAGCAGAAAATATAGGTGTGGGAGCATGTGTTTGGTGGCTGGCTGCCACCTTTCGGTTGCCAGACGGCCAATCTACCTCCTGAGCTATTGCCACCCTTGAGAGCTTCGAAATCTTTTTTAAACATGGATAAAATAGTTTGAGGCAGCTGTGCGTGCACATGCACTTGGTGGGAAAAAAAGCACTCATTCATTTAGATGACGCCGCATTGCTGTTGTCGGACTGTTTACCGGCAAATGTACAGTGTGACTATTCTACGGTGGATGAGAGCCTTCAAGACGATTCAGAAGCAGTTCCTGCTGACGGGCCTCACTGCCAGACTCTGCCATGTCAACGAGAGCCTTGGAGTGCTGACATTTCCAGACTGGTTGGCATTCCCTGATTATGATGATACGGCTGAACTGAATGGGGAGACACGTCAATGTCTTCTGGCTGGATTGGTTGAAAGTGTCATGTGATGGGGGCCACAGACTCATCACATCGCGCCACGAGAGAGCGAGGAGCTCTGTGAACTTTGGGAGGCCCCTCCTGCTTCTCAGCACTGCCAACAGGTGCCAGTGCTAGGCTGGATATATTTATACAGAATGAAGGTACACATCCATTTATGGTCCTCCACTACATTCAGTCAGAATGAACATAGGTCAATGGGAGCAGATTTATAGAGACTCCCGTGTTTTTACACCACCTTAGCGTGACCTGAAAATGGTCAGGTTTTGGACACTGAACATGGGCCAATATTGGGAGCATGATGTCCAAGTAGTGTGTCATTCAAGACCACTCCAAATTTCTTTTTCATTTTTCAACACAAGACATTTTTTGTACATAGAGTTTCACAGACACAAAAAGAGAGAACAGAGAATTTGGAATGGACATTTATTCACACAGTCGTCAATTCCAATGAATAGTTTTTTAGTTGTTGGCAAACCCAGCGCAAGACACTACAAACACCATTAGACATAACAACGGATGGTTCTGGAAACAAGGCTTTGTCCCTGTTCTCCTACACTTTCCCCTCACTCACGGATTGTGGGGAAGGAATAGGACAACTTGTAAACTCTGCGAGGAGTCAACTGTAAATTATTCAATAGACATAAGACATGTTCTTTTTTTTTTAAGCTAATTTCTTGGTATGACTTGACAGGGTGAAATAAATTGCACACAGGCCTCCTTTTTTTCAGAAACCAAAAACAAAACCAAAGTTCAGAAAAAACCTACACCAAACCGTTCCCCCCCAAGTCGAGCTACCTGTCTCTTAGGCCCTACCTCCCGACAACCAATGTCTTTGCTCTGTTGGTATGAAAGTAGTCGTTGTCGCAGTCGTAGTAAGTTTACAACTGTGTATCAAGCATACATTTTGGTTTCTCTGGGTGTTCATCATTATGTGCTCCCGTCTCTGCTTGCTCCTTTTCCCCAAACACCCTCAGCACGTCCCACGAGAGCGGCAGGAGATGCCGGGTGAAGCACAGCTGCGCCAGGAAGGATACCGCAGGGATGCAGACCAGAGAGGTCAGAAAAGCCAGAGTCCTGTGGGGGAAGTTCTGCCTCACGACCCCGTCCTCCTCCCTCCAGCCGGGGTAGTAGATAACGCAGGGCAGCCCCAGTTTCGGCTCCCCACCCAGCAGGCGTAACAGCAGCGATGCCAAGTAGCCGCTGATGGCTCCGTAGACGTTAGCGTGGCGGCAGTAAAGCACGCAGATTAGCTGAGGGAGGACCACACAGTAGAGCAGATCCGAGGATAGAATATAGAGAGAGTACACGCTGACTTGCAGAAAGGTTAGTCCTGTTCCGGCCGTGCCTACCACCAACACACAAATGCGGATCACCCACAGAAGCTCCCTTTCTGATGCCTACAGAAAGAGAACAAGAGGGCTGGTTACCATTGCAGTCAGGAAAACTGAATAATGCATCAGAATGCATGCACACATACCCCTTTCCGTAAAGTGCTTTTGTAGATGTTCTGGGTGAACATCGATGCAGAGGAGAGGAGCGCCGAGTCCATGGAAGACATGACCGCCGCAGCCAGAGCGCTGATTCCCAACACGGACACCCAGGAAGGGGTGAGGTACTGTAGGGCCAGGGGCAGGATCTTTCCCACGTCGCCACGTTCATACGGCGGGGGCAAGCCATACTCTGTCTGGTTCCAGTCTGACAAACAAATGGACAGACGAACAGATGGAGAATGAGATTGATTCAGGAAGACTCACTCAGGGAGTGGGGAGGGTAAGGGGGAGGATTGAGGTGGGCAACAGAACAGATTCACCAATGTGGTGTAAGTGTGTGGAGCAGCAACCTGTGGAGGCAGCCACCGCTCCAATGAGAATTGACGGCAGCCCCAGTAGAGAAGATATGAAGCCGGCTCCATAGCAGGTGAGCTGGGCCTGGGTAGACGACGCTGCAGAGAGGATGCGCTGGTGCAGGCTCTGGTAGGCCAGGCTGCCCAATGTCTACAACATATACCAACATACAGTATGTCCATAGGCGAATATAGTCAGCTTTTATCGTCAATACATTTACATTTAGGGTGTTTGGCAGATGCTTTTATCCAAAGCGACTTACAATAAAGTACATTTGTTGAAAGAGGGACAGCAATATATCACTGTGGTGATGGTGGTACCAGTCATCCAGCCTAAGTTGTTGAGCGGAGCGCTGGGCCCCTAATTTTTGGAGGTAGGTAGAGGCAGTTCCGCTTACAGCCTTGTAGGCCAGTACCAGTGTCTTGAATCTAATGCGAGCAATTACCGGGGGCCTGTGGAGGTTGTGGAATAGGAGGGTTACATGGGAGAATTTTGGTAAGTTGAAAACAAGGTGCGCTGCTGTGTTCTGAATGCGTTGCAGGAGAGAGTTGCAGTTGCCGGGGTGAGTAATGACGAGTGGTTGGACCAAGCTTTGTGCTACTTCGTGTGTGAGGAAAGGCCGGATTCTTTGGATGTTGTAGAGAGCAATTCCACAAGGTCGGGCCACAGAGGTGATGTTGGCATTGGAGCACAGCTGGTCGTCCATGACCTTGCGGTCTGTGAAGGGGAGACTTCGATGTCCTCAATGGTGACAAGTAGGTCCATCTGAGGACAGTCTTTCCCCAGCATGAAAAGAAGCTCAGTCTTGTCTAGGTTAAGCTCGGTCATCCATGTGCTGTCAGCCAGGCATTTAGAAATGCGTGTTGCGATTTGGGTGTCAGAGGGGGAGGGAAGAATGTAACAGTTTTTAGATTTCTTGTTATTTAAGCAGCAAGCGAAGTTATTTGTACAGCAGAATATGGTGGCTGCGCAAGTTCTTTCTTTGGTTTTTCTCACTATTAGTAGTGGTGGGACTCGATTAAAAAAATGTATCTAATTAATTAGAGGCTTTGTAATTAATTAATCAAAATTAATCGCATTTTAATCGCATATCAATATTTGACACGAGAAGCAAAATGTTTCAATTCAAATGGATTTTGGTATACGAGTGAATCAATTAATAGACATATACATACGTTTAAGCAGCAACATCCTGTTTATTTTAGTTACACAGACCAACAGATCAGTGCAGCAATTTTAGGAATAATGTACACAATGTACCTAACCTAATGTTACGCTAACCCTCCCCACCCTCCCCTACCCACACAAATATCCACCACGTTCCGTGGTGTTTGGAGTGCAAAAATAAAGTGCGATTAAAATGCGTAAATGTTTTAACGCGTTCTTTTTTCTGTAATTAATTAATCGAAATTAACGCGTTAAAGTCCCAGCCCTAGCTATTAGATTACTTTTATTGTGCCTGACCCCCGTCATGGCGGACGTGACCCAGGGCTCCATTGTTTACACCAGAGATCAGCTGATGAACCTCTGACTGTGTAGTGTGGCCGGCAGGAGGCCCGAAATCCCCAGGGAGCGAGGAGGAAATACCGGGGCTGTAGGGCCGGAAGGAGAAGACTGCTAAGGAAGAGGAGATTCCGACAGTATCTTCCGTCTGTCATCATGGGGAACGTACAATCTCTGGGGAACAAGATGGATGAGTTAACATCACCCACAAAGAGAGAGTGTGTTTCGTGAGGGCTCTGTTATGTGCTTCACGGAGGCATGGCTGCATAACAACGTACCGGAGACTATCGTGAGTTTAGCTGCCTTTCAGCTGGTTCGGGCGGAAAGGAGTTGCAACAAAAGCGGCAAGAAGAAAGGATGGGGAGTCGCTATTTACATGAACAACAGCAACCCTGAACACATTACAGTTAAAGAACGCGTGTGCAGCCCCATTGAACTGCTAGCAGTAAGTCTCCGTCCATATTACTTGGCCAGAGAGTTTCCCCAGGCCATTATGATTGTTGTTTACATTCCTCCCATGGCTAATGCATCGCGGGCTGCTGACGCCATCAACTCCATGACCGCGAGACTACAGACACTGCACCCAAGCGCGTTCATATCGATATCGGGTGATTTTAACCATGTCATCAACCCTGCCCACTTTTAAACAGTTGGACTGCAAAACTAGGGAAAATTAAACACTGGACATACAGCATACAGCAGGCCCCCCAGAGACGCTGACTCGGAGCCCGTCGCGCGCCTCACGGTTGCGTCATTGTGCATCCTTGGCGCAACATCTGTGATGTCCACCAATGTCCTAAACAACAACACGTCCTTGGTACCGAGTATCCGACTGACGTATGTTGGATGGTTCTGAATAGGTTACATTTAATTGAAATGTGTGGCAGTGCCGTTATATTTGTTTAATTTGTTCACAGTCAGAAAGAGAAGAACATCTGATGAAAATTGAAAATAAGATGTTTTCAAAGTCATTAGAACTGTAATGGTTTTATTAAGTACTCGTATCGGTATTCGGTATCGGCAAGTACCCAAATGTAAGTACTTGTACTTGTACTCGGTCTGAAAAAAAGTGGTATCGGTGCATCCCTAGTTGTAAGGGCTTGATTGTTGAGGCGGGGAGTCCAGCCAGGAGAGAGTTGCAGTAGTCAAGACGAGTGATAACGAGCGATTGGACCAGGATCTGCGCTGCTTCACGTGTGAGGAAGGGCCAGATCTTGCGGATGTTGTAGAGAGCAATTCTACAAGATCGGGCCACAGAGGTAATGTTGGCGTTGCAGGACAGCTGGTCATCCAGTACCACGCCAAGGTTCCAAACTACCTCACAGTTCGGCCACAATATGTGCGGCTGCAGAGCAATATGTCGGACACAATAGTGAGCAATACGGGAGCACCTCAGGGGACAGTCCTGTCTCCATTCCACACTCTACACCTCAGATTTCAGATACTGAGAGTACAGGAGAGCACAGAGTACAGGAGTGTGGTGGACAGTTTCGTGGAGTGCTGTGGACTAAATCACCTGGAACTCAACATCGCAAAGACTAAGGAGTTGGTGGTGGATTTCAGGAATCAACCGAATCAACCGACCCCGTCAGCATCAGGGGGACCGAGGTGGACATTGTCGAGGAATACAAGTACCTGGTCGTCCACATAGACAATAAGATGGACTGGACTAAAAACACAGAGGCTCTGTACAAGAAAGGTCAGAGTCGCCTGTATTTTCTACGGAGACTCAAATCTTTCAACGTCTGCAAAACCATGCTGCAGATGTTCTATCACTCGGTGGTGGCCAGCGTCATCTTCTACACTCTTGTGTGCTTGGGCAGCAGGGTGAAGGCAGCCAATGCTAATAGATTCAATAAGCTCATCAGGAAAGCAGGTTCTGTCCTGGGAGTGGAACTGGAGTCTTTGGTGGAGGTCTCGTAGAGGAGGATGCTGAGTAAACTACATCGTATTATGGACAATGGCTCTCATCCCCTGCACGCCACACTGGAGTCATATGCCACCGGAGGTCCTTTCTGCCAGTGGCCATCAAACTATATAACTCCTCCCCCTTCTGTGGGAAGTTGAGACAGTTGAAACATAGGACACTGTTAACACTGAGAACAATATCATACCTGTCAACATCATGTGCAGTATTCTCAATATCATGTGCAATATTCTCATCATCATGTGCAATATTCTTAATATCAACACGACTTATTACCCTTCAATATTACCTTGTAATATTACCTTTCATCATCATGTGCAATTTTCTTAATATCATGTGCAATACTACGTCTCAACATTACCTTGCAATATTACCTTTCATCATCATGTGCAATATTACTCATTTGCATTACTACTTCTCACTAGTACTTCTCAATGCCATTGCCAACTTGTTTTGTTTTATTACCTATATTTTTCCTTACGCTTATTCACTGTAAATTTGTAAATGTATTATTTAATTATTCTATTGTTTATTACTCTATTGTTTATTATTCTATTGCTATGCTTATGTTGGCTTTTTGAGCAACCTCTGGCACAAGAATTTCCTTCGGGATTAATAAAGTTCTATCTTGTCTTATCTCTTATCTCAAAACCTCAGATGTACAAGGTCAGACACACACACACACGCACACACACACACCAATATCAGCATGTCATCAGTCCATCGGCCCGCGTCCTCCAGCTTCAGGTCCCCTAACCATGGAGTGTTGTTGGACAGGTTGAAGAAGGCAGTCTGGGAGATGTCCATGGATGCAGGATTCAGGAGCACGAATGGGACACTGACCCACTAAAAGACAAAAAGTTACTCTTCAAAATGAATAGTACAGACTACTTGACTATTTTTAACATTGTCTATACACCTTACATCTTCTTATTCATGAGTGTTTCCACGATTATTTTTTGTTGTTCAGGAAACCTTTTTATTCCAAGCAAACTACAGTGAATACAGATAAATGTAATTGAGGAGCAGTTCAGGGGTTATGGACGCCTATTGGCAGGCCAGAACCTTTTTGGCTGTGAGTCAAACACTATAATATACTTTAATTCTTTACCATGCCAATGGCTATGAAGCAGAGCTGGATGACATCAGTGTAGGCCACAGAGTAGAGGCCGCCCATCAAAGTGTAAATGATGGCCACCACCGCTGAGACACTAATAGAAATGGTGGAGGAAATTCCCAGGATGACACTGATAGTTCCCCCTGAAAAAGACACAAAAGCCACAGAATCAGAGGTCACACGCAAAACACAAAGAGTGTGTAGAAGACAACCTACACACACAGCACAAGTATGCCGGTAAGATGTATGCTTTCTAAGCGGGAGGGGGGGTTCCTTACCCAGAGCAGCAAGGGTGCAGGCCACCCACAAAATATCACAGATCAGTGCAGGAACCAGCAACGCTGTGGTGAAGGAGTTGCCATAGGAATGCTGGAATGGGTCCAGCATGGTGACGTAGCGCTTTGATCTCATGGGTTTAGCCAAAAACATTCCGGCTGAAGACCAAAACACAACCAGAAGGATTTTTTTTTAATACATGAAAATGGCGTCAAAACCACTTCATGTTGGCAAGTAGGCTCCAGACAGCACATATGTTTCCAACTGACTCCTTACCAAGAAAGAAGTTGAGGATGTAAGAGAATGGCGAAATGGCCCAGACTAGACCGAGCTCAGGGGAATAAACAGCTTCAGCAGTGCCCATAATATAACCTCCTCCAACCCACGTGGCTGCAGATAAACACATACAAAGCACACGGTATACGTTAAATGACTTTACGTGACCATTATGCCAAAGACACAACCAAACAAATAATAACAGGCTCACCTGTCATCGTAAAAACTCCCACCAGAACATTTATGTTGCGGCCTCCAACTATGGCGACCTCGCTCTTGCCGCCCTGGCATTTCTTCTCCTCTCGGCTGGACTTCCGAGAAGCCCAGATCCCAGTCAGCAGAATGATACAGTAGAAGACTACCAATGTCACGACACCAGCGATATTCACCACCATTTTGGACACATTCACCTCCTGTCCAGAGTTTCACACACTGTGGAGAACAAGTAGCAGAGAAATACGTGGGTGTGTGTGTGGGTGTGTGTTTGGTGGCTGGCTGGCGTAATTGATCTCACTTGGCCCAGTTAGAGCGCGCGGGGCTGCAAGCCTGAGGTGCATTGGCTAGTCAGTGCAGCTGAGGTCCACAAACTGGACACTATCCTAATCACCTTGAGTTTCTGTCAATGAATGTCACAAACAGAATCGAAGACAAGAGTCCAACACCCACTGAGTAACCGCTTGTAGGTTACTCATGCTGGGTTGTTGATTTATCTATCTACAACTTCTGTAGACACCTTATCCGACCCCTTGATGATACATTTTGGACCTTTGTGCTTTTGTCTTTATGAAATACCTCACAGGAAGGCTTACCACTGGTCGTAAGTAAACAACCAGACAAACACACCCATCCAAATGTACACATGTGTAGTATGTAAAGGTATTTTGCTTTAACGTTTCACGAGACACACTGAAGCATTTGCATAATTGCATAAAGTTTAAATCCTTGGCTGATCCTTGATCGATATCTAGATAAGATACTCCCATGCCATGAGAAATCGGCCTCTTTATTGAACATAACAAATTAGCATTTTAGAATGTTCAATAAAGAGGCCAATAATGGAGTTAATCTATATAGCACTTTTATCCAAAGTTCTTTACAATGCCTCACATTCACTCATGCACACATTCATACACTGACCGTGGTGTTAACCAGGCACGTGCATGTGTGTGTGCACATGCACGTGCACGTGGTGGACAAACTCCCTACTCATTTAGATGCCATGTCAATGAGAGCCTTGAAGTGCTGACATTTCCAGACTGGTTGGGGAGGCCCTAATTATGATGGTACGGCTGAACTGAATGGGGAGACACGTCAATGTCTTCTGGCTGGATTGGTTGAACGTGTCATGTGATGGGGGCCACAGACTCATTATCACATCGTGCCGTGAAAGAGTGAGGAGCTCTGTGAACTTTGGGAGGCCCCTGCTTCTCAGCACTGCCAACAGGTGCCAGTGCTAGGCTGGTTATATTCATACAGAATGAAGGTACACATCCATTTATGGTCCTCCTCTACATTCAGTCTGAACGAACAAGGGTCAAAAGGAGATGATTTATGGAGACTCACGTGTTTTCACGCCACCTTAGTGCAGGCTGAAAATGGTCAGGATTTGGACACTGTGTACAGGGGGCCAGCGTGGGTGACACTTTTTTAATGTGAGAATATTTTACGAGCTTTTGCAGAGATTGAGCGTGAGATGACTGAGATAGGGCAATGTTCAGGTTAATGCTAGATCGCTGGCAAACAAGACCTTCCTCCTCAACGACCTTTTCACCTTTCATGAATTGGATTTTATGTTTGTGACAGAAACCTGGCTTCAGGCTGGTGAGCTTATTCCATTTTCTGAACTTCTTCCTCCTGGGTGTGGATTCTTCAGCTCCCCTCGGACCACTGGCAAGGGTGGAGGGGTAGCTTCTGTATTTAAATCCACCTTCCACTGTCGTCAGTCTCCATCTGACACTTACTCCAGCTTTGAGCTGCAGCTGTTTGAATTAAGCTTTTCCCTGCCTGTGTTGTGTGTGGTGGTCTACCGTCCACCAATATTCAATAAGGATTTTATACAGGACTTTGTAGAGTTCTTGGCTGCGATCGTGTTGAAATATGATAATTTTTTAATTGTTGGTGATTTTAACATACATGTTTGCTGTGAAACCAGACCCCTGGTTAAAGACTTTCTTAATCTTTTAGAGTCTTTTAACCTTACTCAGTCGGTGACTGGCCCGACTCATGAAAAAGGACACACATTAGACCTGGTACTGTCCTATGGTTTGTCTGTTAGTATCAGTGAAATCTGTGATACACGCATATCTGATCATCTGCCTGTCTTATTTAATGCCACATTCCCCTGCGCTAAGATTACAACTTGCGCTCCTGCCCGCCGCCTGCGTGCGATTAATCCTTCCACTGCCTCACAGTTTTCTGCTGCTTTTAAGAACTCTTTAATTCACACCATGGATGGCTGCTGCAATCTAAGTGCTGAGGAATTTACCATCAAATTAAATTCTACATGTACTGACATTTTGGACTCTGTTGCACCATTTAAGAGAAAAAAATCTAAGCCACGTTCTGAGCCTTGGCTCAATGATAACACCTGTGCTCTCAGACGTGCATGTAGGCAAGCGGAGAGGAAATGGAAGAAGGACAAACTCCAAGTTTCTTTGGGAATTTTACAAGAGTGCCTAATGAATTACGAAAGAGCTGTAAAAACTGCCAAAACAGAGTTCATATCTAACCATGTCTCCAATAACAGTCATAGGCCTCAGGTTCTTTTTAATGTTTTTAACTCTCTTATCAACCCATGTGACATCACCTACACTGTGTGAAAACATTCTTCAGTTTTTTATTGACAAAATCTCTGCTCTCAGGTCCTCACCCACTTCCTCTGCCCTGGACCAATCTGTCCCTCCTGTGTGCCTAGCGGTCTTTGATCAGTTTGAACCTGTATCATTCGCCTTTTTATCTAAAGTAGTTCAACACCTGTGGCCTGCAAACTGTCCCTCAGACAGTATCCCCTCTTATCTACTCAAAGACGTTCTTGATACTGTCGGGCCAAGCATCTTGTCAATAATAAATACTTCTCTCAGCTCAGGGTGTGTTCCAGCTGCTTTTAAACATGCTGTAGTACAGTCTCTTATCAAAAAGAAAAATCTGGACCCCTCAGTTCTCTCCAACTTCAGGCCAATCTCAAAACTGCCTTTTCTGTCCAAAGCGTTAGAGAGAACAGCCTACATCCAACTACAAACATTTTTAGATCATTTTAGCATTTGTGAAAAGTTTCAATCTGGTTTTAAAGCCCACCATAGCACTGAAACTGCTCTTTTAAGAGTTTTTAATGATCTCCTTTTAACTGCTGATTCAGGAAACCCTGCCATTCTTGTGCTTTTAGACCTGATGGCCGCCTTTGACACTGTGGACCATAATATTCTTTTATCTCGCCTGGATCAGTGTGTAGGCATCCGAGGGACTGCCCTCCAGTGGTTCCAGTCTTACCTCACAGATAGGAGCTTCTCAGTTCAACTAGGCGAATGCTCCTCATCCACAGCCCCACTTTACTGTGGGGTTCCTCAAGGCTCCATTTTAGGCCCCATCCTCTTCTCACTCTATCTGCTGCCCTTGGGGTCCATTTTCAAGAAACATAACATTTCCTTTCATTGTTTTGCCGACGACATCCAAATCTATTTACCCATAAAAGCCGACAGCAAAGAGTCCTTACAGCCACTGCTTAACTGCTTAAAGGACATCAAAAAATTGGTTGGACCGTAACATTCTAAACCTTAACGAATACAAAACTGAGATTATTATGTTTGGGCGTCCTGATCAGCTGGCTGATTATGATGAAACACTCTAGCCTCTCACAATCGTTCTTTTTTTAAAAGTCTGGGTGTGGTCTTCGACAGCTCTTTTAAATTCAACAAACAGATTAGCTCTGTGGTTAAAACCAGTTAAGACTTTTAGCAAAAGTAAAGGCATATCTCTCCCCCAAAGACTTCCAGACAGTCACTCATGCTTTTATTACATCTCGCTTGGACTACTGTAATTCATTGTATATAGGTATTGATCAGTCATCTCTCCGTCGCCTCCAGCTGGTACAAAATACAGCAGCTCGTCTTTTAACTGGAACTAGGAAACGGGAACACATAACTCCTGTACTGGCCTCCCTGCACTGGCTTCCCGTCCGGTTCAGGATTGATTTTAAAATGTTATTACTTGTTTTTAAAATTTTAAATGGGCTGGCACCATCTTATTTAACGGAACTTCTACACCCACATATTCCAGTTAAAGCTCTGAGGTCAATAAATCAGATGCTCCTAAAGGTTCCCAAAACCAGGCTAAAAAATAGAGGTGACAGAGCCTTTGCTGTGGTCGCCCCCAACCTCTGGAATAAGCTACCCTTACACCTAAAATCTGCCCAGACTATTGACACCTTTAAGTCACTGTTAAAGACCCACCTCTTCTCACTGGCATTCAGTTAGAGCTGCATTTAGGCTCCCTGTCTCTCACTGTGATCTAACCCTGTTCTACTGTTATGCTCTAATATTTTTACTTTGTTTGTTTTTGCTTCTTTTATTGTTTGTTGTTGTTTTGAAGCTTGTTCAGCACTTTGGTCCAACTGCGGTTGTTTAAATGTGCTATATAAATAAAGTTTGACTTGACTTGACTTGACACCAAGGTCTCATATGGAGACGCTCCCATCCCCACCTCACAAACAGTCAGCCTAGGAAGCGTTCAACAACAACAATAGCGAGTGCATCTCAGAGGCCTCCCAGGGCCAACAGATAAGAGTGAAGCGAACTTCACTTAGGCCTAACAGCAGAGTGGAAAGTTACCGGCCCACAAAATTAATACATCCACAACTCCCAACAAATATGGAAATAAGAAAATGCATCAATAAATAAGTTGATTTATTTATGCATTCACAGAAATTGCCTTTTTAATCACCAAAAAGTATTTATCATGATTACTTTATGAATATTATATTATTTGTTTATGTATTTCACTACATGTATTTCTGCATGTATTTATTCATGTTTGTCATTTTTTCCCCATAGCACTCTTTGTGGGTTGCGATTTAACATTCTTTTTGGTTATTTGATGCAGATACGAAGCTTTGTATGCTTATGTGTTTTTGTAAGCTGTGATTCTGCAGGAAACTGATAATCTGACCTGGCAACACTGAGTGGCAATCTGGGCACATACTGACCCATAACTATTGGGCTGATAAGCAAGTAAGTGATAACATTCGAAGTGGGCGTTGTAAAAGATTTTACGGATACAAGACAATCTAGGAGAAGAGTTAGGTGAAGCTTTCAAATTAATGATTTAACGATTTGAGTTGTTTGATAGGCCTTGAATATTGACTACTGTATCTGAGCTGATTGATTATAACATGAAGGTAATTTGCAAATGCATTCGAGACATAACAGAGGAAGTACTTATATATATATGAGGGATTTTGAACGAAAGTCATGACAAATATACAGTATGTGGAGATTTATTTTGGTTTCATATCGCTGGTGAAGTGCAGTTTTTTTTGTTTTTTTTTTAATGGTAACTCATTTAAAGGTCACTCATTTTGCATTAGACTGTGTGGTTCTGTAGTGTCGGCTGTTGTTTCTTTGAGATGATCCACAATTAAAAGCCCTGCTCCTTCCGGGTCAGCGGTGGATATTAGCCAATGGTTGTTGTCATGCTCAGCCTTGTGTGAGTCCAAGAAGGTGTGGGCTGTCACTTCATACTCACGTCCATATGCAGTCCTGCAAAAGAATCACACTGTTAACCGCAGCTCTGAAATGTCAACGATAGAATCAAGTCAATTTATCAATGTGTAATTTTGAACATAAACAGGTAATCACCAAAGGACTTGGTCACCCAGAACGGCAAGAGCCTGGTTTGTCTTGCAGTGTACAATTAACACTTTAACATTGGCCTGTTGGGATTTCAATGAGAATGTGTCAATTATCTCCGCCGCCATTTGTATGTCAATGCAAGAAAGTTTGACAGGAGTATTGCACATACTGCACATTGAGGGACGCTGTGTATGCCAATGTATAGTGCCATGGAAATGATAACATGGACAATGATGATGATTAAAATGGTTATTGAAGATTGGACACAGTTTGTAAAAAGGTTAAAGGATTTTTCAACCTTGAAGTATAACCAACAAATGCACGCAACAATTTTTTAAAATTTTGTCCAGTATTGAGTGAGAACTCAGCTGTGAAAAGTCTGCAAAGATCCCGACAGAGAAACACAACTTTGGCTTGATTCGGTCCGTTTGTTATTGTGTCGAAACAAGTCTTGCTCAACGAGAAGTCTCGCTCTGAAATCTTGTGAGGGCTGAGATGTTGCAGGGAGAGAACGGTTGAAACGTGACTGACAGATGGAGAGAGGAGTGCCAGCAAGAGTTTGATGTGCTGGACTACAGAAAGCGTAGCTTAGTGTTATGTCAAACATTTTCAAATTCATGGCGGAATATGAGATTTCGCGTGATTTCAGAGGGAGAATTGTCCTTAAGCGAGTCTTGGTTTGACACAATAACAAACTCACAAGCTCAAGGGAAAGGTAAAGAAAAAAAATAGTAGTGTAATAATGTTTTAACAATATGAGCCTGTCAAGCACTTTTAGAGGATGTACACTGACGGGCACTATTGTCCAAAAGGGTTACATTGCAGAGGTTTTGCAGCTGCTTTCTTGCTCAATGCTGGACCAACTTCAAAAATTGCTGTCCACATTAGTCAGTTAGAGCCCAAATTATGGGAAAATAAAGTTTTCTTTTAAGATATGGCAGAACATCTAATATGGCAAGAAATATTGAAACATAACATTGTATATTCATAATAATCTCAAAATATAGCAAATTAATAAAGCAACAATGGCTAGGTGCATGAGGAAAAGACACTATTTTGAGTCAATATAGAGCAAACAGATCTGCAGTCAAACTTACAGGTACAGGCAGACCCTCATATTCAAGCCTCTCCTGTGGGTCAAAGTGCATAATCTTCCACCATGACAGGAAGGAACTATCCTCGTTTAAACTCACTTCCTGTAGGCGGGACTTCTTTGCACACTTGAATCAGAAGTAAAAAAGTGAGCCCGTCAAATTTGGCCATGTCCGAATTAGTTCACTTGTTCCCGACATAGTGCACCATTCCATTTGGGGCGTCACCATTTTGTAGCACAGTTCCGAAATCTGAGTCTGGTTCCTATTGCACTACTTAATACCCAACTGGTAGTGGCACATTTATTACCATACATATACACTATATCCCATGATACACAGCAGGTTTCATTTTCATTGGATTCAGCTGGTGACATCTACCCAACATATTGTTTATGCGACTGATGCACGTCACATTAATAGATCTATGGTCTCCCCATTGCCTGCCTCACTTATTAATATATACAGTATATACATTAACTATATAGATATTAAGGAGCGGGGGAACAGCTGAACAACTTCCGACATGGCCACTGGGTAAGCAACATAAGCATCACATTAACAATACATACATACTGTACACACGCAATCTCATTTAAGGCTGATATGATATCTGGGCAGAGTTACATATAACTTATAGAATTGTGTTTTTGTATTGTAAACACGTTTTTCAACTTACCAGTTGCTCCAGTCCACTGGGTAGGCTGATCTATCCAGCATAGAGCTGGGTGGACACTACCACTTGTGATGTCAAAAAATGTTTTTTTTTGTTTTTTTTATCACAAATTTTGAATGGCTAATCACTCTCGCACCTGATGGTACAATATAGCTCCTTTAAATCAGACACCAACCACACACACACTCCATAAGTGGCTACTAAGCCCCCCTGACCCCCCACCCCCCTTATTAATATAATACAACATTATCAATGAATACAGTGTATATGGAGACCTACCCTTTGAAAAGTCCGCAAATCACTGGTCAAACACAGCTGGGGAGAACATAAAAGTATACAACCACACAGAGATGACATAGGGTGGGCTAAGGCAAGGTGACATCAATGTCTGGGCAATATATTGATTGTGTGTTAATATTGTGATAAGAGGCTTGATATTGTCTTAGATTTAGGATATCATTAATCGTGATATGGCGTACGTGTTGTGTTTTATTTTAAAAGGCTGTATTACAGTAAAGTGATGTCATTTTCTAGCTGTTCTATTATTTGTGCTTAAGAATGAGGAATTCATCAAATGAGAACATCCTCAGTACTTTTCATTTGTATTTAACAGACACAGGATCATTCAGAATGACTGGATTACTGGAAATCATGCTATATTGCGATAGATTATATATTGCGATATATTTCCATCGTTAATGGGATATTAAATGACCTATATTGGGACTCGGGATAGAAGAAGCTTTAGAGCTGGGCTCTAAAAGTTAATTTGGCAATTGGTTCAAATGTCATGCTGACCTGCCTTCCGTATGGAGAAAAAACTAATTGACAAATGAAACATCAACCATGGCATGGGAACAAAAGAAGCCGATCTGAGTTGAATATACAAGGTCACGTCACACAGCACACTTCTATCTCTCAGGACAAAACACAGCCTTGAAACGACCAGAGCTGAGCACATAACGATTAGACATTCGGTTACTCACTCCACCAGCGAAACCATTCATAGTTCTTAGAGCAAAACTTTGCCCGTAATGCAGAGGTGATCCAGCAGCGGCGCCATCGACCCTAAACAGGAGACACGGCAAGCGTTGTAACCACCACCACCACCACCACCACCACCACCACCACCAGCACACTTTACATTTGGATGAGACTTGGACAGACACGGGCTCCCATGTGTCACCGTACGGTTGGTCGGTGTGCATGTATACCTGCCGATGGTAAAGGCGGTGCGGGTGCAGGGCCGTACACTCGGACCAGCGCTCACGCCGCACGGGGCTCGGAGCGCGGGGCCGGCCGGGGGCCTCGTCAACCCGCCGGCGTCTGCGTCGATGCTGACGGTGGCGCGTTCCCTGCTGGAGTCGCCCATGTTCACAAGCATCACCGTGTCGCCCATGTGTAAGCCTCCATCCGTGGACACAGTAAGATTAATCTGGAGAGAGAGACACAGAGAGAGAGACAGAGACAACACACACACACACACACACGCCAACCAGTCGAAACATTTATCAACAATTGACATTGGAGGACGTTGTTAGGCTAACAAATGCATATTACCTCCATTAAAAAAAAAAATGGAGGTCTGTTTGAAGGGGTAAGATGATGAAGGTGGTAGGCTATTATTATTATAATAAGGGGTATGATCTGTGACAATGCATCCACTAAGATAGAGAGTATTTGACCTGTCGAAGCATGTTCTCCTTCAGGAAGCTGCTTTTCTGGACAGCCAGCTCGCCCCTCTCCTTCCTCTCGAGAAAGTCCCTCAGCTCTTCCTGAAAGACACACGTCGTCGACATGAAGAAACAGTGTGGTGGACTCCATCGACTTGTCACCTTATTTCTTACTTTTCCACTCACCTCCGCCAAGTGCATATCCTCGTTCCAGTTTCCCACTCGGACGTTCGGGCGGTAACTCCTGACGTGTGCCATGTTGTGATCGCGATCGCAATACAATTTGAAGGTCAAGTCGAGCATCCGGTTTGTTTTGTGTTGTGGTGGTGGTGGTGGTGTCGTCATGGTAACGGCTCCCACTTCACCATGACGGTCGCTAGGGGGCAGCAGCGGCTCACGTCTCATCGTGAGCACATAAGTGGCCCAGCCTTGTGCTCACGGATATGCCACAGATGATATTGTGGTGACCCCTGGGAGTGGAAGCCCCCCCCCCCCTTGTGGCTCCCGGGTGGGAGCAGAGGATTATAGGGAACATTTGTGTCATTTTGGGGTTATTAAGCCTGTAATAATCCTATTAAGACGTCTGTGATGTCGTGTTTCTTCACGTGGGGGATGACTTGGCCTACGAGACCAAACTTGACAAGACTATGACCCGGACCCGGACAGACACGGCTATGGGGGAGCCCATTGTGTGGGGGTTTGTCTGTGAAGCGTGTGGCCGATGGATAAACGTCATCCCTGGAGTCGTGCGGTGTATGTATGGGGCACAGTTTGGCTTGATACTCCCTGTTGCTCGAGTCGTGGTTCATCTCCTCCGCTCACCACAATATATAGTGAACACTTTGTGGGTTCCTCAGCAGCAGAATACTTAACAATTCACCAAACGTGGCGTGTGCACATTTTGTGTGAATAGTAATTAGTCGGTTCATAGTGAATCTGGAAAGTAAACAGATTTGTGAAGCACATTCATTTTCTTCAATGAGAAATGGCTTGTTCATCCAAAAACCCCTACAGAGGTCCTCAAGTCTTAGAAATGCCCAGGCACAAGAATGTGTTATATGTGTGGCGGGAGCAGTAAGGGGCGAATAGGGAACCACAGCCACCACCTGGGGAATTGCACCCCAGGAAGTACTCAAGAACCTTAAATAGTAGCAGGAGTATTATTTAAGGATATGGAACACCGGTTCTCTGCTGATCCAAGAGAGATGCGTTTTCACAATAAACCAAATGTTTTATTGAAATAAACCAAAATCAGGTCGGCAGATTATTAACACCGAAAAGAAAGTTACTGACACCAATAAAAGATAACACTTATTATTTATAACCATAGTAGCTAAAAAGGCGTTAATGCAAAATCTAAAAACCCTAAAGGTAACCTAAAATCTGCACACTACCAGTCCACATAAACCAAACAAATTGGAGAGAGTGAGCTGAGGCCACTTGTGCAGAGACTACGATGAATAGCACCCAGGGGTGCTGCTGTATACTCACCTCAGGTGCCACAGCAATCGTCACAGCAAACAATGGTGCAATCTACATTTCTGTCTATGATTTTACTCTCATGCAAAATGTATGGTAATATGGTACTCTACTCCACTGAAGGGAATAACTGATAAAAAAATGTAATGAACAACCCGGTTGGTTAGACAGTAGGCGATAGACCAGAGAAACAAAACAAAAAGCTAAACAGTCGGAAAACAGCAGTAGTCAACAAGGCTCACCATGCCGTCTACTAAAACTATACATCTATCTCTTGCCCTGACCCTACTCACCACCTGTATGGCTGCATGGCAACAAAGGGGTTCCAAAACACCTAAACAAAGTTAAAACACGACGCAATTAAACCATGTACTAGAAAAGAAGGCTGACTTGGCATAAGGTTTATTGGTTTTCATTTGAAAGCCAAACAAGATGAATACATAAACAGAACAAATGTATGAACTGAAACATGACTCACATTCCCACATCATTCACCCTGATTATTATTTTTCTACGTGATTTATTAAGTATTACATCGTGGTAATACAATCAAATGTGAATCCTGGCCACAGGAAACTCATAGGAAAAGCAACGGAAATCCTAAATGAGGCTGTTTGAATCCCTTTGTATGTATCTCCTCTTCCACTGTAAACCATATTCATTGTCATGTGTTTGACTGTGTCTCCTGTCCGGATCCACAACTGTCCGGCTGGGTCAGTGTCCATTGGCCCGGCCTCTGGCCCGACTGCCTTTCGTGTAGCTCAGCCTCGGGTTCCCCTCCTTTGGGGGGTCACTGTCCTCCTCCTCGTCCTCATCGCTTCTGTCATCTCCTTCCAGCTGCACGGTGAAAATGTATTTATTTATTTATAAAAATCTATTCTACAAATAATTGTGTATAGGTCTACGTAATAGTTTTAAATATTTTATAGTATTCATATTTTTTCTTTTTAACAGCTAATTTACCTCATATAACAACAAGAACATTACTTATTTACTACATACTTCATTGCGCAATGTAAGTAAATGTAGGCCTATGTATCCCTATTTACCACCCATTATTATGGACTAGACAGAATGTACACATCAGGCAGAACCCACTGTCACACTCTCGCAGATTTCACAGCACACACACACACACACACACACACACACACACACACACACACACACACACACACACACACACACACAACACACACACACACACACACACACACACACACACCATGCAACTGCACCACACCGCTTTACCTTGCTGAAGAGACATTTGTAAAGCATCTTTGATATCAGCACCGCCCAATAGAAGTGAAGAAACTGCAGCACGACCAGCATGGCGTTGAAGAAGTAGTAGCCAAAGAAGGCCGGGTACAGCTCCAGCGGGTACACCCACGTACAGTGGATGAGCCTGGGCAGGGGAGGGCGCATTGTTTGTCGATATATTGGTTAATTTAAAGGTGCTATATGTAACAGCGGCACCAAGTGGTTAAATAGATAGATAGATAGATAGATAGATTTTTATTGTACCCAGGGGGAAATTATTTTCCACAGCACTGTACACCCACTTGACCCACATTACATGCGACAGGACACGACATACAAAACAACACACAATGACAGACAGTTGACTTAAATAGGGTACCGCAGTCAAAATTCACAATATTGGAGAGAGACGTCTCCACCCGGCAGGACAGTAATCTAGTACAGTTGTTACATATAGCACCTTTAACATACATTTATATCAAAGAGTGACAATAAAATTACAATCAAGGTGCAAAAAGGTTCCCCCAAACAACCTGAATTATATATTTTTAATCCACACCTGTGTTCATGCAACAGTGATAATCACAAATCTATTACGCTTTGTCTGTGGAATTATCCTCATACTCACCAAAAAGGCAAAATGACCATTCTCGTCAGTGCAAAGAGTAAAGTGAACACCACAAACACGCCGTTGGCAGATCTCTGCCACTTGGCGTAGTTCAATATCTTTGCACCCTATGTGGGATGGAGAAGACATGTGAGAGAGGACAGGGGACAACGGTTAAGGTCAACAACCAGTCGGGCGGTGTGTTTACTGGTCGGGTCTGCAAGCGCACTGACCTCCAGCAGGATGTCCGCACTGTCATGGGTTGCCATGACGAGCGTTCCAATGCGGATATAGTTCGAAGCCCAGGAGAACGCTAGGAGAGTCAGCGTGGCGATGTGATGGATAACCTGCTCTTTGAAGTCCTACACACACACACACACACACACGCACACACACATGCACACACACACACATGCACACACACACGCACACACACACACACACACACACACACACTATACTATTGACTGATGACTTATTTTACAAACAATTAGCGTATGCTTAGCTGGTACAATGTAAATATTGTCACAGCATTTATCACGCTATTATTAAAAGAAAATGTAGATAGATTGTAGGTACACTGTACAAACATATAGTGATGAGATGAAAAACCATTTCGGCTTAGTGTAATGTAAATATATGTATTGTATTATATTATCATGTATTTACAAACCATTTAATGCGTTTACATAATGCGACGCTCACCTTGCGTTTCACATCGAACGTGAGACTGAGCAGCAGAGAGAGGTAGAAGCCCATCTCCATCAGGTAGTACCAGTACTGAGAGGGCAGCATCGACTACACGCATGAACATATATATACAAGGAATATGATGCAGTCACAACACCGGTGGTGCAAACACACACACGCACACACACTGGGGTACACACGCACACACAGACAAGAAAGCACGAACGCACACATCACGGGCACACACACACACACACACACACACACACACACACACACACAGATGTGGTTTGCTGCCAGGCATAACTCACCTGTTTCGGGAAACCCGCCCAAACCTCTCTCAGATTGTACAGCCATGGTTTCTAAAAGTAATGAAACAACAAACATAAGAGGCACCACAAGTTCCCACTTTCAGACATTCAGATACGGAAAATGGCGTCAATACTATTAGGAGGATCAACACTTACATCATAGAGAGCGAGGATTCCCCAATAAACGCAAATAAGTAGAATGCACATCTCCAACTGTAGGAGGCAGGAATATGATGCAGTCACAACACCGGTGGTGCAAACACACACACGCACACACACACGCACACACACACACACACACACGCACACACACAGACTGACAAACACTCACCTGGCCTCACAGAACCTCTTGCGCAGACCAGCGTGGGCCTGGTTCCTCCTCCTCCTGAACCAGATCTGAACCCTGCGTTCTGACCAGCTTGTCTTCTTACACAGAGACCTCACCTCAACCTGAGGCACCAGAGGGAGAGAGAAAGGGAGGGGGATTGATGCTGTATGCAACAACGGTTACAAACGAGCCAAACTTAAACGGCTCGCGTTGAAAATCACAGCACAGCACCAGCTAATTTTTATTACGACTAGAACTATAACTGTGTAATGCTACTAGGTTTATGGACTCCGTGGAGAAAATGAAAACACAAATAGTATTTTTAAATTAAGACCTAATATCGTCAACCAAACGCAACAGAACAGGTGCCGGCGATGACGGCCCACAAATGAACCCGGTGCGGTGCGCAGTGCGGTCGGCGACGACGTTGTGCCTTCACACACCTGCGTCGGGAAGCGTGAGCCCACTGCAGAAGAAGCCGTCCAACACGATGCTGGTCTCTGGCGGCACTCGAACCCGGTCCCTGATCCCGCACGCGTCAACCAGCGGAGAGGCCAGCAACCTGTGGCCACAAACAGCCGACCGGACATTGGACATTTTCTTCTTGTCTTCAGCTGTATCTCTGTCTCTGTCTCTCTATGTCTCTCTGTCTCTCTCTCTCTCTCTCTCTCTCTCTCTTTTTCTCTATCGCTCACAAACACACACAATTTATTAAATAGAATCTTTTCTTTAATCCAAATAAACGTGTGACTTGCAATGACTTGACAGCTCCCATGAAGAGGTTAGGGGTTAGCAACATCGCTCAAGGAGTAGATTGTGGACCCGTTGACCTCCGCCTGCGTCTAACGCTGCCACCCCCAGACACACCAACAGCTGTATCCTCCTCACCTCTCAAAGAGGTATCTCACAAAGAGCAGCACGAAGGCACAAGGGAGCACCGCGTAGAGGTGGGAGGGTTTGGCGTAAACCCATCCGTCATGGTCCCGGAGGTCGGACCAGGAGACGTTGCCGGGAAGCCACAGGCGTTCCCACCACAGAAACTCGCTGACCCTCGCCAACATGTCTCTGTTGGAAAGCATACGGTGACGGCTTTGATACAGAACACCATTCAAAAGATCCAACAGAGTGCAGAGATTTGGTCGATACGGTTGCCATGGTGTTTGTTTACACATCTGTTGTGATGGAAATCCTTCTGTAAAGTCTGGGAATAGGTTAGTAAGGGAGTTCTGTTTGTTTGTTGGAAATTGGGACATTGTGAGAGAGAACTTATCACTAGGTGATAATATCAACAGCAATAAGGTACAGAAATATAGTTTGGGTATCAAAGGGCAAAGGGCAAGATAAAGACAGAGTTAGGAACGAATACAGAGGAGGTGGTGTCCCTCGTCCTTTGGACTCTGAACACAGGAGATAGTGGAGATAAAAGCAACGTGAACAACAGCTACACGCAGGGCCGAATATGGTACATGCCGTGCACATTAAATATAATACTGTACTTGTGGTGCATGTTAATCAGAACACAAGGCAGAGACCGGTGGTCCTGCAGGTAGGTAGACTAGACAACTTCCAACAGGGGATCAACACGATTTAAGGCTTAGGCTTCAACAACAAAAAAAGGAAGGTCAACCAAAAAATGTAATGTTAAATCCAAATTGCTTTATTTGCCCAAATTAACCCAAAATGTGTGTATGTGCAATGGTTGCACACACACACACACACACACATGCAACTAAATGTTTCCACACAGAAAACACACACTTACCTTGTCCTCTGTGGCGTTCACACCGTTTGCGGCCGGTCTAAATATTTCTCATCAATTGACATTGGAGGACATTGTTGTGTGAGGCTAACACACGCTATTACTATTAAGGTATCCTCTGACAAACTCTATTGGTTCGGCTAAAGCCTGTGTAAAGACCCCAGCATGTCCTCGTTGTGAGCGTGGAAGTATGCAAGCATGCGTTGGGCTTACCTGCTGTGAAGAAAGAGGCTTTACCTGTGTACTGTGTGTGTGTGTGTGTGTGTGTGTGTGTGTGTGTGTGTGCGTGTGTGTGTGTGTGTGTGTGTGTGTGTGTGTGTGTGTGTGTGTGTGTGCGTGTGTGTGTGTGTGTGTGTGTGTGTCTCTATCTCTCTCCCTCTCTATCACTCACAAACAGCTTCTTATCACTGCTCTGATGAGCCTACCTGTATTGTTCAGTTCATGAGTGTCATCTCAGCACTGAAACACTGCCCTAGAGCATATTTTTAGTGGAGGACGGGGGCGGGGGGGGGGGGGGGGGCCGGAATAGATTGTTTGCATACCCTCACCTGTACAAGAATTCCCTTGGAATGCTTGGAAGCCCCCCAGATAAAGGCCCCATTCACTGGAGCATCAGCAGAGAAGTAGGGGAGAGTGGTGGTGGTGGTGGTGGCGGGGTGGAGCCACAGAGAGAAGAGAACCCTGATTGGGAGAGTCAAGGGTCGAGAGATAGAGCGAGAAAAGTGTGGGGAGTGTTGGGAGAGAAAACCAGGTTTGCACCTATAATGGCCTGCTCTGTTTTGTGTCCTGAAGAGCTGATAAGGAAGACAGTTCTTTCTCTCTTTTTCTTCATCTAATACATGTATAGATAACGGTATGCCATGGCGATGAATATACACAATGCTATTCTCCGGAGCTGAAGATCATTTTGTGAGGCTTGGAAAGCAGGAAAACCAACGTAAGTGGGAGACTATGGAAATACAGACGTGGTGCTAATATGTCCCCAGAAGGTGGAGGCAGAGACAACACAGCGTCACCGCTTCCATCTCGCTTCTTAACCTGGAGGACGTTTCTGTTGTCTTTGCTGTCATGTTCGAACGGCGGACAAACATCGGCTGTATTTTGTTATGTTGAAGTGATCAATGCAATGTAACAATATGCCGTTAAACCCCACAAGCTTACAAATAAAAGAGGGATAGCTCAAATGTATTGTTGTTTTATTATAATTTTCATATGAACACAAGAAAAGAATGTAGATATCAAAAACACCTAAAAGCGTAACTGTCTTGATTGACGCTATTTGCTCATTATTTGTGCATTATCCAGAATACAGTTTCCTCTGTTCTACAGGGCAGCGACGCTGAGACTAGTATAGGAGCAGAAGCTATTGAGCTCCGACTGTGAGCAGAAACAAACAATTGAACAACAAATATCCCAAAAAAATTCAGTAGAAAGAGTTTCAGCTTCGATAAGTCTCAATGGTGATTTGTTTAGTGGCGTGGCAAAGAGAGTTTCAGAGACCAGGGTCTGGGGTTCCGAATTGTCCAATACTCAATTTGTCCAGATCACCACTAAAGGAAATGATATGTTTTTAGAACTCTGCTATTTCAAACAATGATCCCGTAGTTAAAAAAAAAAATAAAGAACTCCTGCAGGAACTCTTCCGTAAGTATAAGACAAAAGGACTGCAGACACAGTGCAATAGAGCGAGCACAGGGAGAATCAGCTTGGGTTGAGGCTTCAGCTACAAAGGCTGAGGCTCATCCAGACCCAGCCCTCTCCCTCGCTCCCCATCCGCTGCCCCGTCCTCAGAGCAGGCTGTCGCGTTTCAGTTCGCTGGGAGACGGCGGGATGCGGTCTCCCTGCTTGGTGAAGCCGCCGGATCGGCTGGGCTTGACCCCTCTGTCCTCGGCCCCGGGGCCTCGCTGGCGGGCAGGCAGCGTGGAGCAGCGGCTCCTAGCCCTGCTGCGCGGCTCCTGGGGCGGAGGGCCTTTCAGTTTGAAGAGTTCAGAGGGGAGATGGGGTTTGGGCGACTCTGGCTGGGCAAGGGGTGACTCTGGCTGGCCGCGGAGTAATACTTGATGGATTGTCGGCGCATTACGGCTACCGCGGAGTAATACTTGATGGATTGTCGGCGCATTACGGCTACCGCGGAGTAATACTTGATGGATTGTCGGCGCATTACGGCTACCGCGGCGTAATACTAGCCTTGCGGAGTAATACGTACTGTGCTTCAACATACCGGTAATATTATGGTGTGTGTATAAGGACTGAAGATGAAGAATTTGATGGATTTGTGGATGAGGAATGAACTGAAAAAGTGAGTGTATTGTTTTGTATTTTATGTGTTACAACTGAACAATGTTGAGTTATTGTGAATGAGTTGAATAAAGTTCGATTTATCTGACTGTTTTGTGTTGCTTAATGCGCCTTATAATGCGGTGCGCCTTATAATCCGGTGCGCCTTATGTATGAAAATAGACCCGTTCATTGACAGTGCGCCTTATAATCCGGTGCGCCTTATAGTCCGGAAAATACGGTACATGTATTTACAAGCCACTTAATGCGTTTACATAATGCGACGCTCACCTTGCGTTTCACATCGAACGTGAGACTGAGCAGCAGAGAGAGGTAGAAGCCCATCTCCATCAGGTAGTACCAGTACTGAGAGGGCAGCATCGACTACACACGTGAACATATATATACAAGTAATATTACACACTGGGGTACACACGCACACACATACAAGAAAGCACGAACGCACACACACGCACACACACACACACACACACACACACACAGATGTGGTTTGCTGCCAGGCATAACTCACCTGTTTCGGGAAACCCGCCCAAACCTCTCTCAGATTGTACAGCCATGGTTTCTAAAAGTAATGAAACAACAAACATAAGAGGCACCACAAGTTCCCACTTTCTCGAGCGTGAGAAGGACATTCAGATACGGAAAATGGCGTCGATACTATTAGGAGGATCAACACTTACATCATAGAGGGCCAGGATTCCCCCAATAAACGCAAATAAGTAGAATGCACATCTCCAACTGTAGGAGGCAGGAATATGATGCAGTCACAACACCGGTGGTGCAAACACACACACACACACACACACACACCCGCACACACACACACACACACCCGCACACACACACTGACAAACACTCACCTGGCCTCACAGAACCTCTTGCGCAGACCAGCGCGGGCCTGGTTCCTCCTCCTCCTGAACCAGATCTGAACCCTGCGTTCTGACCAGCTTGTCTTCTTACACAAAGACCTCACCTCAACCTGAGGCACCAGAGGGAGAGAGAAAGGGAGGTGGATGGATGCTGTATGCAACAACGGTTACAAACGAGCGTTGAAAAACACAGCACAGCACCAGCAAATTTTTATTACGACTGGTACTATAACTGTGTAATGCTACTAGGTTTATGGACTCCGTGGAGAAAATGAAAACACAAATAGTATTTTTAAATTAAGACCCAATATCGTCAACCAAACGCAACAGAACAGGTGCCGGCGATGAGGCCCACAAATGAACCCGGTGCGGTGCACTGTGCGGTCGGCGGCGACGTTGTGCCTTCACACACCTGCGTCGGGAAGCGTGACCCACTGCAGAAGAAGCCGTCCAACACGATGCTGGTCTCTGGCGGCACTCGAACCCGGTCCCTGATCCCGCACGCGTCAACCAGCGGAGAGGCCAGCAACCTGTGGCCGCAAACAGCCGACCAGACATTGGACATTTTCTTCTTGTCTTCAGCTCTATCTCTGTCTCTCTCTGTCTCTCTATGTCTCTCTCTGTCTCTCGCTGTCTGTCTGTCTCTCTCTCTCTCTCTCTCTTTTTCTCTATCGCTCACAAACACACACAAGAAGCAATTTATTAAATAGAATCTTCTTTTCTTTAATCCAAATAAACTTGCGACTTGCAATGACTCGACAGCTCCCATGAAGAGGTTAGGGGTTAGCAACATCGCTCAAGGAGTAGATTGTGGACCCGTTGACCTCCGCCTGCGTCTAACGCTGCCACCCCCAGACACACCAACAGCTGTATCCTCCTCACCTCTCAAAGAGGTATCTCACAAAGAGCAGCACGAAGGCACAAGGGAGCACTGCGTAGAGGTGGGAGGGTTTGGCGTAAACCCGTCCGTCATGGTCCCGGAGGTCGGACCAGGAGACGTTGCCGGGAAGCCACAGGCGTTCCCACCACAGAAACTCGCTGACCCTCGCCAACATGTCTCTGTTGGAAAGCATACGGTGACGGCTTTGATACAGAACACCATTCAAAAGATCCAACAGAGTGCAGAGATTTGGTCGATACGGTTGCCATGGTGTTTGTTTACACATCTGTTGTGATGGAAATCCTTCTGTAAAGTCTGGGAATAGGTTAGTAAGGGAGTTCTGTTTGTTTGTTGGAAATTGGGACATTGTGAGAGAAAACTTATCACTAGGTGATAATATCAACAGCAATAAGGTACAGAAATATAGGTTGGGTGACAAAGATATCAAAGGGCAAGATAAAGACAGAGTTAGGAACGAATACAGAGGAGGTGGTGTCCCTCGTCCTTTGGACTCTGAACACAGGAGATAGTGGAGATAAAAGCAACGTGAACAACAGTGAACTACACGCAGGGCCGAATATGGTACATGCCGTGCACATTAAATATAAAACTGTATTTGTGGTGCATGTTAATCAGAACGCATGGCAACGACAAAAAAAAGTAAGGTCAACCGAAAAATGTAATGTTAAATCCAAATTGCTTTATTTGCCCAAATTAACCCAAAATGTGTGTATGTGCAATGGTTGCACACACACACACACACACACACATACGCAACTAAATGTTTCCACACACAAAACACACACTTACCTTGTCCTCTGTGGCGTGCACACCGTTTGCGGCCAGTCTAAATACTTCTCATCAATTGACATTGGAGGACATTGTTGTGTGAGGCTAACACACGCTATTACTATTAAGGTATCCTCTGACAAACTCTATTGGTTCGGCTAAAGCCTGTGTAAAGACCCCAGCATGTCCTCGTTGTGAGCGTGGAAGTATGCAAGCATGCGTTGGGCTTACCTGCTGTGAAGAAAGAGGCTTTACCTGTGTACTGTGTGTGTGTGTGTGTGTGTGTGTGTGTGTGTGTGCGTGCGTGTGTGTGTGTGTGTGTGTGTGTGCCTATCTCTCTCCCTCTCTATCACTCACAATCAGCTTCGTATCACTGCTCTGATGAGCCTACCTGTATTGTTCAGTTCATGAGTGTCATCTCAGCACTGAAACACTGCCCTAGATCATATTTTTAGTGGAGCACAGGGAGAATCAGCTTGGGTTGAGGCTTCAGCTACAAAGGCTGAGGCTCATCCAGACCCAGCCCTCTCCCTCGCTCCCCATCCGCTGCCCCGTCCTCAGAGCAGGCTGTCGCGTTTCAGTTCGCTGGGAGACGGCGGGATGCGGTCTCCCTGCTTGGTGAAGCCGCCGGATCGGCTGGGCTTGACCCCTCTGTCCTCGGCCCCGGGGCCTCGCTGGCGGGCAGGCAGCGTGGAGCAGCGGCTCCTAGCCCTGCTGCGCGGCTCCTGGGGCGGAGGGCCTTTCAGTTTGAAGAGTTCAGAGGGGAGATGGGGTTTGGGCGACTCTGGCTGGGCAAGGGGTGACTCTGGCTGGGCTGGGGGTGACTCTAGCCGGGTTGGCAGCCACTCTGGCTGGGCTGGGGCTGACTCTGGCTGTGGTAGGGGTAACTCTGGCTGGTGTAGGGCTGACTCTGCCTGGGCTGGTGGTGACTCTGGCTGCTGTAGGGCTGACTCTGTCTGGGCTGGCGGTGACTCCGGTTGGGTCGGGGGTGACTCTGGCTGCAGGGGAGTAAGCGAGCGTGGCGTGGGAGGTGGAGAGTAGGGGTCCAACTGAGAGTGT